>JAJEOX010000223.1:4925000-5415000 GCA_020740385.1 Mylabris phalerata | reverse complement strand
AAATATTTTAGGACATCAAATAATAAGTTTGTTTACGGTAATAATTAAAAGAAATAAACAAATAATGTACAATTATAAACATCAAGTAATAAACAATAACAAAGAAACACAATGAAGAACAAAAAAAAAGCAATTTTCGAACTCACAGTCACTGGAATCACCGCTAAAATCTTTTACTATGTCACTGTCCGAACTATCTAACAGTCTAGCGATATCGGTATAGACGATCGTGAATTCTACACATTAGGCGCTTACTATGTTAGTATGGAACGGTATGGAACATAGTCAGCCAATCGTAGCGTCAATAATATACCACAATAATATCAGTGTGGCACAAAATCGGTCTCCGACCATGCGCTAAACATAAGCGTCCCGTGTGGAACATAGACTAAACTATAGGACATCATGAGTTAAATGATAATTGAAGAATTGTTTAACAATTAATTGTACATAAATATCTCTATTAAAATTCGTTAATAACAAAAAGAAACAATGCACATTAATAAAAATAATGTTAGTTTTAACATCTAAGATGATCTTGATTAAAAATACATGCGTATTTTATTCATGTTTTTTTCTTTTTTTTCGGAATTCGTTCAGTTTTAGAGGTACAAACAAGAAAATACATTCTTTTGATATTTTGCCGACAAAAGGTTCCAAAATAAGTAATTTTTATAATACTAGGAAACTAACTACATACAATACTAGGAAAATAACTGTCTTCGATTTCAGTTAAAATATTTACGTATATTTCAACTTATTGCAAAGTTCTACTTATCAAGATATCAATTTTCAATGAAAATAATACTATTATTTGCCAGCATTATTGTACTTTCTATGTTTTTGTACCCATTTTTGAACATGGAAGGCGAGAACAATCCAATATAATTGATTATTTAAGTATTTGTAGATTTTAAATGTAGAAGGAACAACTACGCCAATGGTTGTCTACCCAGACACGACAAGCGCTCCGTATCTTATGCCACCGTTACAAGTGCACCAACATCCTGTCTTAAATACTGACTTCAATCGCCAATACTGTATATTAACCTAGTTTGAGTCATTGTGAATTTCTATACTCGATTCACCCACAGAGTAAGAGTTCAGAAACAGGACAAAATTATCTACATAACCGTATGTATTTCAAAGCAAAATAATTAATTTTAATAACTGAAAACAGTGCCTGAAAAACCTGTTGGTTTTTCCGCGATAATTCAGGCAATTTTCCAAATATCAAAAAAGGCTCTTCATATTGCCCTCCGCCTTTGTATCAGCTTTCGAATGAGAGGTTGATCAATACTGTAAGATAAAAACTGTAGGAGAAAACCTGTTTTAGCTTAAATGTTTTCTTAAATTTCCGGTAAACTGACGGCGCAATCGGAAAATTTCTTAAATATTTGAAAAGAACTATTTATTTGCTATCTAACGGTACAAGAATTTTTGCAAAATAATCAAAATTGACCAAGTTATAAGAGAAAATATAAGAAATTGTACAAAAATACGAAAAAAACATATAGTTAGATTTTTGTCTGTAATTCAAATTTGTTTCAATATTTTGAAAAACGGAAAAAACCTTTAGGGGCTATAAGAAATGCCCTTTTTAAAAATCTGTTTGCAGTTGTCGTAGCTTCAAGAACGAGCGAGAAATCGTTTCATATTTTCGCCGGTAAAAACTATAAGATGTACCCCGTCCCCTTAAATTTACTTTAGAAATGTGTAATAATAATAGTTTTTTTCTTGATATTAATATTGAAATTGATAACCTTAAATTTGATTTTTCAATTTATAGAAAACCAACAACTTCAACAGTTATACCTTTTGATTCTTTTCATCCACTAAATTATAAATTGTCTGCATTTAATTCATTTTCCCATAGACTTTTTTCTTTTCCCTTGAGTAATAATAATTTTAATTTTGAATTAATAGTTATTTAATAAATAAGTTTGTTAATGAAGGCGATTAATAAACGAAACTGTTTAAAGCACGAACGACCGAAGGGAGTGAGTACCTTTAATAGTTGAGTTTATTAATCGCCGTTTAACAAATGAATTTATTACAATATTTTTTTGTAGGCCGTAAACTTTTTTTGTGACAAAATTAGAAATTAATTATAAGTCAAAACCAATTTCATCTTTTTTCATCGTATCGATAAAGATGGGACCTTATAAAATTTTTTGTCCTCGAGGTAGACCATTTTTAAATTTTTCAACATTCCATTCACTTTTCCACAAAAACTATCAGAAGACAATAACGTCATTCCATA
This sequence comes from Mylabris phalerata, assembly GCA_020740385.1. Lineage (NCBI taxonomy): Eukaryota > Metazoa > Arthropoda > Insecta > Coleoptera > Meloidae > Mylabris > Mylabris phalerata. The sequence continues at coordinate 5,412,737 of JAJEOX010000223.1, read as the reverse complement.
CATTTTCAATTTCACGTAAAAATCACGTTTGTTAAAAAAAACCCAAAAAAAACATGCGAATTATAACAAAAAAGGTCGCCATTGTGAAAAAGTGATTGAAATTTGTAATCATAGTTGTAATTGTGCAATCATGGAGCAAGAAAACCGTGATGCATTACCTGCTGCAGTATTAGCAAGTGCGAACAACGCATGTTCCTGTTTATTATCCAGTAAAAGTATAAAAATAAATATAAATGTAGTAAATATCATCGAAACCTCAAAATCACATAAACAGTTTCATTAATGAAAAAGAGTGTATTAATGACGTCTATTATTACATCCTTTTTTAAATGAAATAATTCATTAATATTGAAATTAATAAACGGTCAACGAAAATTAGTATATTAAAAAACAAGTGTCATAAGTCTACAATTATTGCACGAGTCCAAATTTAGAAAACGAGTGCGGTAGCACGAGTTTTCTAAAGGACAAGTGCAATTTGAGTTATGGAATTTAGGGAATTTGGTGGGAGTTGGTGTTACTGATATAACAGTTGAACTTTTGACAATTAATGTGTATTTTGTTTAGTATTTTTGACAGTTGTCAATAACAACGAAAACGTTACCAACCTTAAGAAAAAAACATTTACTACATTTTTTTTTTATTTCACACTGTATCAAAAAATACTAATTTCCATACACTAGCGAATTAAATAATATCGCTATTATTGACGCAAAACAGAAAAACATATTTTTGTTTTTCTATATTGTTTCATTAAAACAATTGTCCTCTCAGCTATAGGGTGGCAAAAGACAATGAAAAACAACAAATAATTATTAAAAATAGAATATAATAAATACATTTTCATAATAAATAAAAACATGAAAAAAAAAACAAACTTAATATCACGTTTAAAAAAAACAACAGGTCGATCCATTAGTAACAACGATTATAAAAATAATAATTACAAAGACAAAATTGAAAAAAATCAAAAAATACAAATACAAATATTAGTTGTTTTAATGAAATAAAAATAATAACTGCAATGAAAGAAATGATAGTTTGAAAGTTCAGGTATGAAATTAAAAAGAAGTTCTATACACAGGGAGAATTTCAACCCTTGATCGAACATACCACACCGCTAAATCTATTCACTGAAAATTGTCTGTATCACAACAATTTAAAGAATTTTTTTTATCTGTTGTATATCGCTCTATCTTTGTTCAACATTAGCAAATGGCCATGAGTCTACTGATTTTTACAATTAAATCAACATGCGTCAGACAAAGATATAAAATATCGACACCCCCATTTCTTTCCTTATGTGTCAAGTCTTAGCACCACCCACTTTGACGCTATCTCTCTCTGTACTATGACAGTCTTATTAGACGATGAGATAGCTAGATATTGCCTATGGGTCTAGTTCATTTATTTTGCCTGTATGTGTTTACCGTAGCAATAGCATAAATAATACTTATAAAACCCAATAAACCACAGAAACAGAAAAATAAGCGATATAATTAGATATCTTTTTAATCATCTTATGGCATGCACTGTAAAATTAATTAGATTTCTTTCAGTTTTTAGACAAATTATGCAAATAAATAATTTACGTTAACAATTCCTGATGCCTTTTAACAAAACCAATCAATTTCAATTTGATTCGCTGTTGATATTCAAAATCATCTATCAATTTGCTTTGAAGAACATCACAATTTTCTCGTTTTGTTATATCGTCAATTAAATCAATCAACATCCAAATTTGATATTTCATAAGTTGTGTATAGTAAATGAGTTTATAAGCGTGTGATGTCAATACAAAAATAATAGAAAAATTAATACTACTTTTATAAATGTTTGCGAATATATCGGAATATTCACGATGATAATCAACGAAATATTTGATTAGCAAGAATGTTGTGTAATCATAACGATTATAAATAAGAAGAGCAAAACCTGCGAACATTGCAAAAGACACATTGATAATCGTGAAAAATGAAACAATTTTCATTTCCATTTTAATTTTTCTCTTTGTTGGTTCACTTGCATTATCAATCGGCCATATTGAGTTCTTTAAACACGTTTTCAGCCACTTTTGGATCAATTAGTAGTATAATGGCACCCAATATCGGCTGTAAATTTCATATAATATTAGATTTATTTAATTCATCGAATTAAACAAAAATCATTACATAGAAATTCATTAAAAAGATTGTTGAATATTGAATGAATTGTAACACACTCAATTCATTTATAAATAAATAAATTTGAATGATTTGTCCAAATAGCTGTACTATTAAAAACAATACCAAGAGTATTTTCATCAAATAAAATTGATAAATTGTTGATCCCAGAAATTTCACAATAATTAAACCATTACGCTTCGTTAATTCATTCCATACATGCTCCATTTTGGACTTTTTTCGGAATTTTACGTTTATTTATAACGAATTTAATTGTATGAATGGTATCGTTGCTTCACAATCAAAATGTGAATATATCGTGAATTCAGATTGCTATTATGAAGTTTGAAAATTGCAGAAATGTCCTCATTACGCGGAGTGAAAAAAGTACCAAAAAATGCGCCAAACTACAATAAACAAACTCTCATTATCCAATGTCCAAAAATATTTGCTCCGATTGCACGGGGATCCCAAAATATTTTTCAGATATTCAATCAATTTTATCATACAAACAAACAATTTCGTTATAGCAACAAATGATGTCTTAAATAAATAATGTCAAAATTACGTTCATGGAGACAATTAATAAAATGTCTAAATGACGAAATAATCGAATATTTAGAAAATGTTAATGTAAAATAACAAAAAAAAAACAAATTTTTGAGTTCTGTTTGAATTTCTGATTTCTGCTTTTTTTTTAAATTAATATGATAAAAGTAGTTGAATATGTGAAAAACATTTTTGGAACTCCGTGCAGTTGGGACAAATATTTTTGGATTTCGGATAATGAAAGTTTGTTTACTGTAATAATTAAATGGAAATAAACAAAAAATGTACAATAATAAATATCAAATAATAAAAAATAACAAACACAATAAAGAACAAAAAAAAATCAATTCTTAAACTCACTGTCACTGATATCACTGCCGAAATCTATTCATTGATAATCAATTACATATACGTAATATATGTATTATATCATTAGAGTTATTAGTAACGATTTCCAATTCTCTCTCCCAATATTCCATTATTATTGTAAGGGTATGCGGGGTATGGCCAAAGTAATTACTCCATTGCTAATGAGTAAGGGTACTTACATGCCGAGGATGATCGATGTCGATGAGAGATGTTCAAGCACGAATGTTCCATGCGCGATGACTACTGCGATGATCGCTACCACAGTTTTCCCCTTGAGCACACAACATTCCAGCAATATTGCAATGCAATATTACAGTAATCTTGGTAACATTGCTATAATATTTCCATGCAATATTAAAAACAGATTGAATAATGCCTGAGTATTGCGCCAATATTAAAATTTTTAATATTGTATGAATATTTTATTGTAATATTGCTGGAATATTCCAATGTAATATACGCTACGCCACTGTTTGTAGTGCTATCCTTGTCCTAATGGTTGAGTTCTCATACATGTTTTCAGAGGGCGCATCAGATAACGAGAATTAGACAAACGAATCGTCTATGGTTTACATTTAGACAATGATTTTGTAGTTTTTACTGGTAAGTTTACATAAAAAATGTAAAAGAAGTGTAAAATTTACCGTATTTACGAGGCAATTTTTTAATAACATATCTCAAACTTGTACGGGGATAATCGTACGGTTCACTGCGGGGCGCGCGAACAATCGTGTTAAATTGTTAATCTTGAAAATTCGCGCGTTTTCCAATTCGGCTACTGTCAAATAGATGACGCCAGTGTACAATATCGATTTGTTGACGTAATCTAGGATGACCTTGCATATGTTTGTAAACACATCCAGACACGTTGATCTGTTTTCGTGATTTCTAACAGAGTTTCAAGTTTAAATTTAATAAACAAAAAATTCGCTTAAATCATTAAAACAGTTTCCAAAAAATGGAATATCAAGAAATGTCAGTAATTGAAGAACATACTACAACAGTAAGTAGGCGATGACAATTGATATAAAACAAATGATTTGCAATTTGTTTTTGTTTCGTACGGAACAAAAGAGTTTGTAAAGAATCACGCTACCCGAGTGCTCCGCCATTATTGCTATTATTAATTTTGAGGAATTGCTCGTTTGTGATTTAACAAATATTAGAACAATCGTGAATATAATTTTAGAACAATTCAACAACAATGAGTATTATCAAATTATTTTTATTTACGTTCGAATACTTGTGAGGCACTTTTGGGTTATCTGCATCAAATTAAATTCGTCACCGATAGGTGGCAGTCTAGGCGGAAAGTCGCGGTAAATTTGATAATTCTTTAATTTTACTAATATTTTATCAATTTTCTAGGTAGATTTCGTGTCTATACTCGATTTTCTCCAGCAGAATTTATTGTTGTTTTATTTATAATGACGATATATCATGGGAGATAGAGATTTAATGGTGTTTGCGTGTACAACCCTTATACTTGAAGGGGTATGATTTATATCCTATTGGAGGTTTCCAATAGGTGGAAAATTAGAAAATTAGGCTTTTATCCAGTCACGCGATTCAAAGTAATGCAATTATGCAACCAGTTAAACGTGTATCCTGGCGTATTTTCCATATTTTGATAAATTTTAATGCCTTTTATTACATCCTCAATTAATCCTAGAGTTTTAAATTTGCACGTATATTTAAATAGTTACGTAATTTGTAAAATTAAATCCGGATATTGTTGTGTGTTGCATAGCGAATTGACTGCATTTATAGTGGATAAAATAAATAATCAACATTTACAACAAAATAAAAGTTGATTTTACTGCGCAATAACCGGCAAGTACCCATTCTCTCATATCTAACGACGTCGTTTGTTGTTGTTGTGTTGTTTTGTTGGTGGTGGTTTTGATTGTAAACGACGTCGACGTCGCTCCTTACCCAATTCCACAACGGACCAACCTTATTTGTTTAATCTTACTACGTCCAACTGATTGAAATTTAATTTTGTTAAAATACAACAACCGGCTTTACTACAGTTACTACTACGCATTTTTTGTTTGAATCCACAACGGTAAGCAGTAATTTTAACAGTTAATTTAATTGTTTTATTGTTAAACAATCCAATTATAAATTTTAGACGAAATTTTTGCATAATGCATGAAGATCAATAATTGCGTGTAATTTTCAAATGAGTACGTTTAGTAGGTTGAGCTAACTGGGTTAATTTGAGGATTTCGTAATTTTATTTTTTTATGCCTTTCAAATTGTTTGTTTATATTGGGCACAAGCAATTTTTTTCTTCTAAGAAAATACTGCGTTTCTTTTTCTTTAACGCCGGTCAACCTTGACATTGGGTTACTATATTATGTGTATAACTTATCGATATTTTTAGTTCCGAAATTTGCGAATTATCTAAAATTTTATCAATTAATTAAATGAAACAAACCACTGATTAGTGTTTTGACTTTAGTAATTAAGGTAGATTAAGCACGGAAATTACTGCAAAATTAAGGCTACCACAAAGAAGTTGGTAGTTATTTAAATTTTCTATAATTTTTCCACTTTAAATATTACCACAATCTTATCAATCTGTTTTTAATTATTATCCTGTTTATTTATCATATTTATTAGTATCGTTATTATTATCATTATCGTCATTGAAAAATGTTAATTGCGCCTTATAAGTACTCGTATTTTTCCCAATTTCACTGGCCTTATTCGATCTTATCGATTTTAATTTTCCAGGACGGCACTCATCGGAAGGAATCAGGCAAACGGGGACGTAAACCAGGCAGGAAAGCGGGCGATAAAGTTGACATGAAAGCAAAATTGGGTAAATTCCAATCAAAAATAAAATTGACCAATTCTAATTGTAATTAAAATTTGATAGAACGAAGTCGACAAAGCGCCCGAGAATGTAGAGCTCGAAAGAAGTTACGTTATCAATATTTAGAGGAATTAGTAGCTGATCGTGAAAAGGCCGTTTTTGCGTTACAAAAAGAATTAGAAAAGGTTTCTAGTTGATGGTTTGTTTATTGTTTTATTGATTGATAAATTTTTAGCTTCAAATGTGGGCCAAAGAAGTTGACGAAGGTCGTACGCCAGAGAATCTAAACGAAATGCTGGAGAGCCTATCGAAATCGATTAAAAAGGAGAAATAAGATCGACAGGAATCGTGTGTGATATGTGTGATAAATATATCTATAGTTCTATAAAATTATTTTATCACAATTATTTTATGTGAAAACAGTAGAAGAATTTATTTTACTACATGTTGAAGAAGGATATATTGTTTTATGTTTTATAAAATATAAAAATAAAATGTTTTTCGTCGTTGATGAATTGTGTTTCAGATCTTATAATTCGATTTTTACGCGTGACCTACCAATATAAAAATAGTTTTGCAGCAAAACAACGAGAACACGCCTTCAATTTTAGGAAATTTCACCAAGTGTGAAAATGTAAAACAAATAAACAAGTAAAATGTGCATTTTCTAGGAAAATTTCGAGAGAATTCGCCGCTTATCTAGGAAATCCTAGGGCAATTTCCTCTGAAAATGGAAGAAAATTGCGATGAGTGAATTTTTCAAGACTACCGGAAAATTATGTTGCCACCCTAAATAAACGATTTTATTAGATTTTCTCGCGTTATAAGAAATTGATTTGAATTTATGAGGAAACAACAGTTGCTGAAAAATCGTTCAATTTTTCGATCTCGACAGTTCAACATTCGATTTGTTCTCCAAGAATGGCTCGACTCATTTGTACCGTAATTCGAGTGTAATATTGAAAATTGTCGGCTAAAAAGGGGATGATTTAAGGGATAGTATAATATAATAATATATCCGATAGGAAACCTCCAATTTATATATTTATATTATAAACACATTCACACTTACACGATTCTGATATATTTTTTCAGTTACCTACAACACAGCCATTTTGATAAGTCGGTGAGTATTAAATGGCGAAATATCAAAGAGCTGTGAAGAATTATTCAAGTTTCGGATCGAGTTTTTCTCATATAAATTCAAAACTAAGTATTATAAAACTAAATTTTAGAAAAAAAGTAGTATTATCTCCATCTTTTGTTTACAATAACGTTATCATAATTGTCTTGTTCGTTGTTATAAATATACAAAAATGTGTCTTTCAAAAACTTCAATAATCAACCGGCTATACAATTATTTTTAAACTTGTTCGATCACAAATAATTTCAATCAATTGTTGCTTTTTTATTAATTTATGGTCCACTTGTACAATTGCGCCAGATTTAATTAGAGGTGTAATTTTGATAATGAATAGTGGCAGATGAATAAAAAAAGAACAAATGATTAGGCGTTTTCGTTCAAAATACATAAAGTACACACCGTATACGACGTCTTTTTCCTTAATTCTTTAATACTTAAAAAACGTTAAAAGACCGAATCTATTCTACACATTTAATATTTTAAAATCTTCACACAACATTATTCTAACCCATGTAATTATGAGTGTGTTCTCCGTTAATTGTTTCACATATCTTTACAAAAGAAGAGTCTGATGGAGAAATGATTGTTGAAAATATGCAACGGAGACAATCACGTTTGAAAATTTTCCATCAATAGGTTGGCGACAATATTTAGAGGGGTGAGAAATGAAACAAGAATCGTATTTGTATCGGTTGCATATTTTCAAATTTTTGCTATATTTATTTGATAGATATGTAGCTAAATCTAGGAAGCAGAATTGAATAATAAAAATTCTATATAAATACATGAACATATATTACTAATAATCAATAATCAATTGTATACTTTTAAACAATTTGTGTCGATTACAGATAATTTTAATTAAGAGAAAATGACAATATTTAATTTAAAAAAAAAGAAAGACCATCTAAACACTAAACTACATTAATCTTTTTTTGAATATTTTACAAATGTATACGTTAAAAAGTCGAATCAACGACATATAAAAAATTGTCCAAAAACCTCCACTAAAGATAATATAAAATATTTAATATACGAGTACTTTTATCATTATTATTATTAATATTTAAATCATTTTTGCGCTCTGGACATGCATACTAGAACTCTAATTTAAATGGCAGTTTCGATTTTCCCTATTATTTTGTAATTTTTTTGTATTTGTCTAACTATGGTCGCTATACCGGGAATGCTCCGTTTGATTTTGTTCCATTACAATTTTTTTTAAATATTTATTTTTATTGAAACAGAATTTACTTAAGAGTTCATATTATGGATGTATGTAATTGATAAAAGAAAGAAACGTAGATATTTTTGAAAAGATGTAACTTATTCTTCAGTTGTTGCCGTAGTACTATCCTAAAAGATTCTTCAAATTCAACATAAATCACATTAATAATACATTAAAATAAATTACCTGTGTCGATTCACCGGAGGCAGCTATTTCACACTGACTTTCTGGGACTTCTGTTGGAACCTGCAACGTAAAATACAATGATAAAAACAATAAAATATCAACTAAATAGCCCTAAAATAAATTAAAAGCAAATAATTTGGATAATTGCACATAACAACTGTAAGGAATTATGTTGAACGACGATAGCAGTTAGATTAGTGAGGTAATAACATGTTAATTGAAAATTTTTAGATTTTGCCACTTCGATGTTTTGATATTTATTGAGGAATTGGAAAAGTTAGCACACACATACGAAATAAAACCAAACAAATAAGAACAAAACAACTAACACTGGAACGAGAGAAAATACAGTCAAAAAGGAATTAAATGAAACAAGAGTAAATCAAGATTTGTTAATTAAAGATACTTTCCATTACTTTTTTGTATGTTGCACTCTTTTTTTAATTATTCACCTGTTTTAGTGGTCCTTCAATGGGTGGTACAATCTCATCATTGGTGACAATAGGCGATGATAAACCATTCATATTTCCATTGGTGAGAACCGTTTCGTTTGTCGGTAAAGGAGATTCAGATGGTAATTTATCTACAATTGGTGAGCAATCGGATGGTGGATCAGGAATAATAGCCGGAGACTCGTTAACAATTGGTTCCGGTAAACTATCAACTGGAGGCAATGACATTGGTTCTGGAAGACCTTCTGATACTGGTTCGGGTAATGAAGGTAATGATTCTGTTGATATATCAGGAAGTGAATCGGCATTATTGGTTAGATTTGTTTCACGATTTTCAATAGATACAGGAAGATCTGGAGATGGAGTATTTTGAATTGGAGATGGGATATTTTCTTGTGATTCAGGATTCTCAGATGATGTAGGAAGAGTACCTTGAATTGGAGTTGGTTCCAATTTTTGAGGCAATACAACAGGACAAGTATCAGAAGTTGAAACATTTTCAACATGTTCAGTCGGTTCGGGATTTTCGATAGGTGTAGATAAAACTTCTTGAATTGGCAATGGAATATTTTCGTTTGATTCAGGATTTTTTTCACTTGTAGGAGGAACATCTTGAATTTGGGATGGCGAACTTTCATTTAGAAGATCAACAACAGTTTTTCCTATTGGACAACTATCAATATTTTGGACGGGATCTTCATTAGGAACACTTTCAGTAGCTGGAGAAGGAAGATCTTGAGTGACATTGTCACAGTTAGAAGGAATTTCTTCTTTAGGCACACTTGTATCAAGAGTAGATTGGAGATTTAGATCTTTTTTTGTTAATTGTTCTTGTTCAATAACTTTATCGTCAACAGGAGGAGGAAGAGGATCTTGTGTTTTATGTTCTTCAAGTTTACAGCATTCTATAGGTTCTTCAGCTACAAGTTTTGGTTTATCAACTTCATTATTTTCATTAGATTCTTTAATAGGATCAATTTTAGTGGCTAATTCTTTATCGAAAACTATTTCCGTGGTAGAAGGGATTATTTTTTCGCTTTGATCAGGCAATGATTCAGACTCTTTTATAATATTAGCATTAACAACATCGGGTAAAGGAATATCACTAATAGATTCAGATGATTGTATCGACTCTTGGGATGGAGAAGGTAAATTTTCACTATTAATAGACCCAATAGTGGCTTCAGTTGAAGCAATATTTTCAACTGGTTCAATTTCAGTCTTAGGAATTTGTTCCTCAAGAGTAATTGATTCAATATTAGAAGTTTCATCAACATTCTCAACTACTTTAGGAATTTCATCAACAGTATTAGCCACATTAAGTGCATCTACCGGTTGTACAATTTCATTTAAATTATTGTCAGCTTTCGTAGATTCAGCAAATACCGTCACCGGGGATGGTGGATTTGAGGAAGGCAATGGGGGAGGAACATCCTCGGTACGCACCTCTTTACTCTCCTCGACAACATTATCAGGAGTAGTGGTGTTGGTGGTTTCTACTACAGGTTTGGATTCTTCAACCTTGGGAGTGGGCTCCTCTACTACTTTGGATGGTTCCTCCTTTATAGGAGAGGGAGCGGATTCTGCAGGTTCGGGAACTTTGGCAGGTTCCTCTTTAACCGCTAATTCTTCAGTTATTGCCGTTTCATTCGATTTATCATCGACTTTAGCCAATTCTTCAGCAGTAGCATCACCATTTGTTGTTTCAATGGGTGTGGCATTTGAATCACCATCATTGGTTGGAACTTTTGCTTCTTCAGTTTTTGGAGTTTCAACTGTTGGTGAAGTTTCAGCAGCATTCTAAAAATATTAAGAAAACAAATAAATTTAAAAAACGTAATAATCTGTATAGTTGTAGGTAATAAGGAAAGTCTGGCTTCTAATAATATAAATTAAAATAGAAGGCAATGGCTTGAAAAGTGACGGTCATTGACAGACCAGACGGTTCAACAGTTAGTAACAATTACTATGATAACCCTGTAACCTAATTGAAGTCGAAAACCTCAGTGGAATTTATTCACCATTTAAATTACAATATTCATTACTATACGTGTAAGAATAGTTTTGTAGAATAAGACTAGAGTAATGCGACATAATTAACAACATAAAAACGTAATAATTTAATTGGAATATATCCAAATCTGTTTGAATACTTAAACCAATATTTAATAACGAACGCACAACTTGAATTAAAATCAACATAAACTGATTATCTTAAAACGTATCGCTATAAATAATTTAAATTGCTTCATTAAGAAAAAACGATCAAGAACAATAACAAGGGTGTGTTCTGTTATCAAACGTATATGAATGGGCGGAAATTGCAAATATATGAAATTAAAACTAACTATTGATACATTCGATATAAATGAATTATACGGTACGGTTTTAATCGAATAAATTGTATTAATTTTCTATAATTGATTGATTGGTAAAAAAAATATTAAACGGCCGTCCTTCGATTATTATCATTATTAATATTTGAAATGAAACACCGAAAAATTAGTTAGTAAACAAATAAATTATTACAACACTATCAAAAATGAGTACCGTGCCGGTGTTCTCCAATCGTCCAAAAGCATTCACGAGAATCTTTACCAAAATGGCAATAGTCATAGTGACGGCCGCGAAAAAAAGCACCGATACCAGTCCCTCATCACCGAACCAATTTCTGTTTATTGTTACCTGAATCGGATCCATTATAATTATTTATTTTTAATTAATATTTGATAGAAAACACTTGTATATTTATTGTAGAAGCTTGAAGAACAGCGCGCGTCTCTTACAAGAACAAAATCTTCAAATGATCAAAATGGAGACTGGATGGATTTTGCAAGTAGAGCCGGTATTTATAGCTATAAGAGAGCGGAGTCGAAGGCTTGGTACACCCCATCAACAGGAACCCACACATTGTAGTATAGTAAAGAAGAGAATAATGAAACTATCTTATTCTAATACATTAGAAATATATACCTTCAACTCATACATGCATACGTATGTATACTACTCATATAACGAATAACAGAACACATAGTCATATTATCGGTGGGTAGAAGAGAAGAAAATTGTAAGAGAGGCGATGGTGATGCCAAGATGTAAAAGAAGAAAGATTTTAACTGCATTTCCGGTCGCTAACATTAACTGACCCCTTAGAAACAAGAGAAATCGTTCCACACCAGTTCAACATTTGAAATTTAAATAAAACGATAGCTTATAGACAGTTCTATAATGTTTTAGTTATTAAAAAATTCATCATAATTCTAAAAATAAATACACCAATATCGTTTTACATCTTATCTAATTCTTTGGTTAGATACAAATATCGTATGACTGATAGTGTGGCGGCATTTGTAACTGCGTAATATTTAAGTGATATTTTTCTACTTCTAACATTTAAAATTTATTAATATCAAAAATACATGCAAGAAATATGTTGCATTACCATTGCCAAGGATTATTTTTAAGATTTTTCGAAAATACAAAATTAAAACAAGAACACTCACAGACAGGTGCAAATATGTCCTCCAATGTCAGAAAAAACGAGAAAGACTACTAAATCCAATTGCTGCATAATTTTTGTTTCATCGAATAAAACTACATGAAAAATCGAAGTGTAAATAAGAATTTTTTTCAATATTTTTGTATTATATTTCTATCCAACATAGGTATATAAGTGTACAAGAGGATAGATGGAATGTGGAAAAATAAAACGATTGAACTCGTCCCTCTATTCAAGAACTTTAGCTATAAATACACGTATAAAATGCCACGAAGAGTACCTGTTTTCTGCCTCTATACCCCGCGAAATTCGTTCTACAATCACCATTGGCACGAATAAAAAGAGATCAAATGGAAAAAAATGCATTGCAGATGATTTTTCACCAAGTCTTTCTTTCAAATTTAGCTACCGTAAATTTTTATACATCAGCAATCTCTAAATACAACCCACAATTTTACATTCCAATATATTTTAATACGGTTTAAACGTTATTCAAATAACAAATCACAAAGTGCGCGCAGGGTGGTTTGTTAATGAAAAAAGGCAACTTGCTCGACTAGATACCGGAGTTGAGAAAAAATGCCTTCTACTTGTTTTCTTTTTTCTTCATTAATGATATGTAAAAAGAGAACTCGAGTCGCCTTATATCTACTATAATAATGGTTAAACAAAGGCCAAATGTATCAGAGATTCGTTTCAATCTCAATTTTAAATATAGTATTTTTTTAATATTCAAAAAAATATTGCGAAAATCAAATAAAGGAGCTATTTAATAATCAAATAATATATGGTAGGTCAGTTTTACGAGACTAAACAGAAATGTAAATAAACAACATATTTTAGACCGGTCACGAAAGTTGTAGGATTAGATAAAACTATAGCAAGTTTAAAAATAGACAACTAAACAAAAACTTTGAATAGAGATTGTAGGCATACAGTTTTACACGTCTGTAAGCCAGTTTGCCAACATATACACAATTTACAATGTCAAGTTTCAAGAAAAATCAAAAACTACAAAATAATTCAATGGATATATTTGCAAAAATTATCCAACCCCCACGGTCTGTCTAACCATATGTTCAATTGACAACCCACGTTTCTCCAATAAAACAATCAGAATATAGGAGAAAAATTGTTTTAATTATGAAAAAACGTCTGCATATTGAAAGGAAATTCCAATTATATGATCAAAAAATCCGGTTAAAGATGATTATCTATAAATTTATTTTCAAATTAATGATAAAACTTATGCCTTGTCCACCATCCACGAAAGTAGGAGTGTCCCCCTTTATAAATGTAAAGCCAGTATATGAGTCATACGATGGTTGTGTGTATGGTTGGTTCGGTTGCAAGGAACTACTATCCTATGCATGTGTATAGGGAGAAATTCTTTGTTTTATGAATTTAAAACTTTTATGCGTCACGGTATCTTCCATGTTTGTCTTGTTTAAAGGAATCAAAATTACGTAAATCAATGGAAATTTAATGTTCTTTTAATAAGATAGAAAAATGTGTAATTTTAATGGAATTCCAAAGATGAGGCTTAACATGATTAAACAATAAATGTTTATAATTTAATTGAGATTGAAATTAAACAGATGTCTTTTGATAAAACAAGTAACTAGAAGGTTCATTTTTCTTGTCCTTGCATACCAATTGACATATGATGTAAAAATGTATAAAAATATAAATAAATAGAAATGTTCCAATCATTCACCTCTCTAGTATTTAACCTAATTAATTCGATAAACTTATTCAATCAATTAATGAGAAGTTTTCAATATTGACAAACAGAAAAATTCCAAAGTAAATAATTTGGGGGTTGATAATGAATAGATGTGAAAAACAATGACCCATATCGGGAGGCGAAAGATTGCATCTACGCTACTAAATAATCAGAATATTCGATTCATTCTCCTATTTCATTGTTAAATCGATATTTATGTAGAAATTTTAAGAATATTTGTTCAGAATACTAATCTGAAAATATTTTACTACAACAAATACTAAATAAAAGTTTGTTTGAAAGTAATGATAAGAATATTAGAATAGTTAAAAGATATTCCATTTTTGCTACTTTTATATTTAAATTTAAGTACTTTATTCTGTCAATAGAATATTATTAGATACAAAAATAACAATGCGGGTATAGTTAGAGGGCTCCAATATGGATACAATTACAATTAGTATATTAAGGACAGGAATTTGGTGATTGTTGTATTGTTGTTGGTATTATTGTTTAATATGTGGTACATAGAAGGATAGACGACGACACCAAAGAATGCAAGTCCGATGAATAATTATAATTATAATTATAATTGATAATCTTTGTGGTTTATTTATAAAACTTTTTAAAGATCGCTGTATGATAAATTCTTATGTAAATTTCTTATATTTCCATACAAAGAATCACAAATTTCTCCAACACACCTGGTCTAACGTTATATTGTTATATTTGGTTTCCTACCCTCGAGAGGGATGATAACAATATCACATATCGAAGATCTATGTATACACCTATGATATGTCAGCCATCAAACATATGTCTATCCATATGTCGTCTGTTGTGGTACTATACTGGTAGCTTCTAGTAAGGTAGCTATAGGTATGTTCAAAAATTTTAAATGAAAATAGTGAGTTTATAAAATTATGAGGGTCGATTTATAATTTTGTATTTTATACAACCCAGTTAGCTAGTTATAAAGTAAAATCGAGAAAGAGACGAGAATAATGCACTCAGAGATCGATATGAGACTTGAATGGCGGTCGTCATGGTTACACTTCTATATCCCAAAACCGGGCGGCTTTTCCAAGCTGGAAATTCTACTACTGACTAGAGTATAAATGGAACTCAAATTATTAATTAACAATTAGGTTAATTTTTAATAAATAAAAGAAAATTGTATATAAAAAAAGGAATAAATTAAAGAAAACTACAAATATGTAAAAATTTTAAAGTGTAATTAAGGCAAATTCTTAATTATTTATGTGCAATAATTAGTTAAAACTAGAACACGTTAAAATATCACTCCAACAATTTTTTTTTGTACAAAAATTTATAAAATTGAAGGATTATTTAACAACTAGCAAGTTCACCCTCAATTCCCCAATGACGCCATCAGATATTTTTTTTTATACTATAGCGGGGTGATGATTCGTCAGTTATAGTTAGGGAGGTTGGCGATAGATAATCGTAACAACATTGATTGTTTACAAGTACTTCACAAAATAATAATTTATATGTAAACTTGAAATATAATCACTTAAGAAATGTAACAACAATAAAGAGGAAAAAATAATTGAAGACGAAATTAAGGAACAATTGTAATACTTGTTCTAACACATAAATGAATTAAATTTTAATTGTCGAATAAACAGACATAAAAGAATAAAGTTTCACAAAAAGCCAGACAAGATACGACCTTCAATGTGTCGGAATGAAAATTAACTTCATATGTTAATTTAATTGATAGGTATGTCATGTCTTATATAGAAAATTTCTTTCTATAATCTTTTTCTTCAATAAACTATAATACCACGTGTTTCACTTAAATATATCTAGGTCTAAAGCTAACACCTATTATTTGATGAGTGATTTAAAAAAATATTACAAGGAGGATCCTTGGAGAGTATTTTACGAAAATTTGAACCCGGTAGCTTATCGGGAAGTTTTTAAAAAAGTTGTGATTTTTGAAACCGAGATAAACATTTCAAATGACACAATAACTCAACGATAATCTCCACATTTTTTAAACTTTACTCTATTTTATTCTAGCATTCGTTTTTGAAAGTCACAACATTGTCACTTTTTGAGCAACTTCTCGATGGAATTTGAACTACGTATTTCACTGAAATAATCTTCAGGGGTTGTCTATAAATTCTTAAAATATTTTCCAAATCAGTCGTCAAATACTAGGTGGTGTCACAAGAGTTAGGAACATTTAAGTGAAACAGGCGGTATAGTTTACAGTGCGTATAGATATAAAAATTATAAATCTATATTTAAAATGATTAAAATGGGAGATTGTTGTTGTTTTAGCGACAATATTGTCACAAACAGGAGGAGAACCTTTTGACCTGGTCTGAAAAAATTAAAGATATGTTGCTCTAATAATAGAATGTTGATTAACTTGAAATAATTAATAAAATGATAAAACACAGTACATAATAATTAATGTCTGTTTTATTTTATCAAAAGAATTTATTATTTATTCTTCAATCTTAAATATATAATACAATTCTATTGTTTCATAGAAACAAATATTGATCTTTTCATATAATAAAAACAGATTTCATAATAAAAGCACAAGGCTTGACTTTGACATTTAGCAAGTAATCCATTCTCACCCTTCAACTTCCATTACGAAGGATTTAATATTTAAATTAAAAGGATTTAAAAGATATTTTCAAAAGGATTTCTTAATATTAAACAGACTGAAAAATCATCGTATTAAATTCCATTAAAACTTTCCACAACAGCTACAAATATATAGAAATTCTTATTTTGACGCAGAAATCTTACGAATTTATTCACAATAATTTGTTACCTATTTCATGTAACATTTAAAGTTTGATAATTTCAATAAAATTTCTAGAAACTGCTTTCTGTATAGGCAGAAAATTGAATAATTAGATGGATAATCCAACCTTTCTCTTACATTAATTATGTTAAATGTTATTTTATTTTATTTGCAAACACTGTTAATAGATAATTATAGAAATAGAACGAATAGTCTGGCCTTAATTACATGTTTAAATAGCTTAATGAAGGTAAGACTAATATAAAAAAAGTCCAACCGATCGGGTTAAAGTTTTGTCAAAAATATACGAATTAAATTTTCAGTTCGTTGTTGAAATTTATCTCCGTTAAAGAATTACTTTTTTTTTAAATAAAGATTATTGTAATACTGACAATAGAAGATATAGAAAATATGTCTTCCTTATAATAAAACAACGACAAGTGTCGATTAAAAATGAGGAAAGCACCGTTTATACGCAACATATACAACAGGAAATTGTATTACAATCACGCTTAAAAACACCGGAAACCAACTATCTATGTTTAGAAAAAAATTGAGGAAAATTATAGTAGTAAATTATTCATTAATCAAAGGTATTTTGTTTTGCATAACTATAGTATCAATTAATTGTTAATTAAAATAAAACAACACTTACTTCTTCATTAACTTCTTTGACATCACCATTTTTCTCCGAATCTTTGCTTGGTTTCGATTTATCTTTTTTTGAGAATGATATACTTCTGAATGACCATTTTTTCTTTTTTGATTTTTCCTTATTCTTTTTATTTTCAGTTGTTTCTTCAACTGTAACAGATTTGTCTTTATTTTCATCATTATTTTCTGTTGTTGGTGTTGTTTTCTCCGTTGTTATTGATTCATTTATTTTATCACCAGCTGCTTGTGGTCCATCACCATCTTCTGGTGTTTTACCACCATCTTCAGATTCTGATACACCATTCTCTTTAATATCACCTTTATCTGCTGATTGATCTTTGACACTATCATCTTTATCCTGTAACAATGATGATAAATATAAATTTTTATATCCTTTTATTGATCTTGATTGATTACTT
Organism: Mylabris phalerata; assembly: GCA_020740385.1. Classification (NCBI taxonomy): domain Eukaryota; kingdom Metazoa; phylum Arthropoda; class Insecta; order Coleoptera; family Meloidae; genus Mylabris; species Mylabris phalerata. The sequence goes on along the minus strand of JAJEOX010000223.1, from coordinate 5,394,731 downwards.
TTTTTCGTCAAACAAAAGAATTTGAATTGAAAAATACTGTCTAAAGTCGCACCTACGCCGCTATTGTCTAGGTTTTTTCCTTCCTATGATTTGTGTTTGAATAAAATGATGTTACAGGAAATTTGACAGACCATAAACACGTCATTAAATTATATTATTTTATCAAAACAAAGCTTATGTGAATATTCGTATCAACAATAGTTATGATGAATTGTTGTCGAACAACAAATTTTTTAAATTCTATTTTTATTGTGACAAAAATTTCCAAATCCCTCAATACTTTTTACCAACAACAATACAACAAAAAACCTAATCATGCATGTTTCTTATAGAAAATATATGTGGAAAACAGTTTCGAATAGAAGAAGAGGCTAGATATCAAACCGTCAAAGACCTATAACTGGTATTATAAGACAGTTCTTAAAACGAACACGACCTTGGTCACGGACAGTAACCTAAGTTAACCCTGTAGCTATGGGACCCCATTTAGCAACAGCAACAACAAACTGTTTCAAAATATCCATATTTAAACTGATATTAATTTTCCAAAAGATCCAAAAAATAAAACGCTAGCAATATTTAGGTTAACATAATATTACATTTCATATCTATGTTGTACGTTGTATTATTGTTACTTAAACCGAAAGTAACTACCTACAGGACGTACTTTCGTAACAAATAATTACTTTAATTTTTTTTCTAAACAGAAACTTAACAGAAAAAATCAAACAAGCGTGAAATAATCACAATAAAACTTAACATTATATAATTCAAAAGATTTTACATTTCTTTAGATACAAAGAAGTCAATTTAAAAATCTTTATAACTTAATGGGCCTTCTATGAAAGTAATTGTTTTACAACTTTTAAAACAATACTAGAAGGTAAAGAGTATAGTCTTACGATTTAAAATTAGCCAACTTGTCCCTAAGAATCTAAACACCAAAGATTTAGTTATAGATAGTCTCTAATATAACCCTCTATCAGATGTTCAACTTGAGGTCAGTTATTTTCCTCCAATGCCAAGTCGGTCAAATTAAAATAGACACAGTATCAACTTTATCTTCAATGCTCTACCACGATAAATTTAAACTTTTCATTGTTTACATGAGTCATAAGGTTTTCTACAATTTACGGAAAGAAAATCTAACAAATTTACGCCTAAATAAAGATTTATATTTTCAAAAGATGTTTTGGAATTTGTAATATTTTTTATTGTATAGGGCGTATTCGTAAAATCGTTTAGAAAGCATTGGTATGTTACATGAAATATTCTCTAACTAAAATGAAAATCATTGTTTTTAAAGGCTGAAAACTAATTTGTATATTGATTATAAAATATTTTTATCATGCAATAGGTGAAATTCAATTTACAACTCATATGGGAAGTCGTTTGATTCATAAAACAATAACCTGAATCATTTACCTATGCTTTTTTCTCTCGAAATATTGTCAAAAGAAAAGTAGCTAAATCAATCAAATTTTGTAATAATTTACACCATTTATGAATTGTTTCAATGATTTTTAATAACGCAATAAGACCACCAAATTGGGTGAAAATAAAAATAAGGTATTGTGTGGTTTATTGATCAATTACTCTACTAATTCAGTGAAAATATTTACCACATTATTAACAGTTATCTGTATAACGTCAAATAAAAATTTCTATATTTTCTAACATACAAATCATTAAATTTTGTTTTTACAATAAAAATAATTTAATGACAGAAAAATTCTATTTGTCAAATCGTATTTTTCCTTAACAACAATTGACCTATAAAAACTTTATGGATTTCAAATAATTTTGGTTTTTAATAATTATATTGTATTGTTTTTCTGTTGAAAATTTAATGTATAATTTCCCACATGAATTGCATGGTGTTTTTATTAATTAACATTAACTAATAAAGAATTCATTGTCTAAAGACAACAATAACTGTCGTCAAACAAAAACAAAATTAAATTAACAAAATTACCTACTAAATTAAAAAAACACTCCCTTTTTACTTTTTTTAATACAAATAAAAAAAATGTATACTTTTATTTATTAAAATATGCTACAATTTTAGTATTTTTCCCAAACAACGTTATTAATTTATTAAATTAATTCTAATTAATTGTGTAGTTTACAAACTGCGGAAAATATATTGACCTCCAGGCCCTACGACAAGTTGAATCGACTTGATAATAACCAGAAGCAAGTTAAGTTTAACGAACCGACAATCAATTTTATCAGTTATAGTTATTTATGTTGTTTTATACAATTATTACAATAGAGAATACATTCATGTTATTTTTTAAAATAAACGTTTAAACAAAAGGATAAAACTTATCTATACTTTCTAAGCCTTCCCTGTAGCATTTTTATTTTTATTATTTTTATATTAATCGCACAATCACATACAACACACAACAACCTTGTCTATTCAAACACGATTCTATTATTATTACAACATATATAATTTACTTTCAATTCTTTATTAAAGATCAACGACTTCAAAATAAAACGATGTTGTTACTGATAATAATAAATAATTGCTTAATGAGATTGATTTTAACAGTCCTAGATGTTGATTAAATATTAAAAAATAATAATAAATTTCTTACCGCAAATTCAATTTCTGGATGTACAGCACCATTTGTTGTTGCCGCTTTAACATCTAATTCAGCTATTTTTTCAACTTTACCTTCACCCTCTCCAATAATTTCCCCTTCGCCTTTTTTAGGTGTTGTCGTAATATCTACGGATCTTTTCGATTGTTTAGCACCCATGGTTAATTTTACAATTTATCTGGAACAAACATTCAATTGTATATTAAAATAAATAATAATCTAAACTATAACAAATAAAAATCAAATAGAAATGATTCACTTTAATAAATATGATTCATTTTTGTGTTTATCAAATGAAAAAATATTCTTAGAATTTATTATTGCATTAATTGTGAATTATTCCACTAATGATGGATTATTAATTTACCGAAAAATTGTAGAATTTTAGATATTGCAATATTATATGTTGACAAAATTTTGAATAAACTTGTCAAAATATATGTCAATGAGTTTTCACAAAAAAAATAAAAATAAAACTAACAACCCACTATTATAATAAAAAGTTAGGTCGTTATCACTGATGTGTATCAAACGAACATCACAATAAAAATTAACAAACTAGAATTATTATAGAAAGACACAAGTTCCCGTTGATGGTCAATAAACAAATGACTGCAACAGTCCACCAGAATCTACAAACAGTTCTAAATACAACTAAATGAAAAAAGGGGGAACGAACTGTATATCAATTCGAGTACGTAAGTACTATTCAAGGTAAATTTGAAAATTTAAAGAGAAATAAACCCAATGACAAATCTATGGTGATAAGTGATAATAAAACTGTATTTTGCGTATAAATGAAACAATTTTGGACAGGAAACATTAAATTATTTATAAATAACATAAAAATACAATTGAGAAAATTTCCAGATATTCTCTAGACCTATCTCAAGAATTTCCTTGGAAATTTTGTCTTTAACAGTTAGATTAACCGGATTATCGGTACAATGTAATAGTTGAAGAAAGCTGATGGCACAATTTAATTGTTTGATTTATAACTACCGTCATTTTAATAAATATTAAATTAAAAATATTCAAAGGAAAACTATAAAAAGACACTAGAAGATTTACAATAACCTGCCATAAATGAGTCATATCTCTACCTTCAACATTTTGTTTGTATGTATACCAGGTAGATAAGTGTCGAATAAACTGCATTTCAACAACAATATAGAGAGAAACTAGTCGTCGTTGTTAAAATATCTATAAAATCCCGACAATTCTGTCTTCTTATCCTCTACCTTTCCTCTTCTAAATCCAAAAATATTAAATAGATAATGTTGTTTTTTTCTGTTTTCGATATTAAAATATACAGGAAATATATTTGTTATCCCTTGAAACTATAAATAGAATTTTGAGAAGCGATAACAATGATGAACTTGACAAATATTAAATATTTGAAGAATTTTCAAAAAGAATATAAACTACACCTTTTTCATTAGTTTTTAAAGCATTTAACCAACAAGAGAATAAAATTTTTGCTTTAAAATACATAAAAATAAGTTCCTGGTTAATTTTTGTATTACATTTTTATCCTTTTATATTGTACAATCCAATATAAACTTGATTTTAATAGAAAAGTAATTAGAATAATGAAGATTAATGATTTATTGACATTAACCGCAAATTGTCTAGAAAGATACAACAAAGAGTTAATAAATTGCTTTCCCTTCTACCACTCCACTAAATTTTCCGTTTAATTATTGTTTATTTCCGTCATTTGGTTAGATTTTTCTAATTGGATATCGATAAGTTAATTAAGTTAAATACATATATTGAGGGTAAATTATTATTCAAATCGTTTTCTAGAATGGAAAAATGAAATTCACGACATACTCGTGATTTCAATAACAGAAATTTCCCATTGTATCTCTTGTTTAGCGAATGCAATTCGTACGACCAAAGGTCAAATACAGAATAAACAAATAAATAAATATAAAACAAACGCATAAGTTTTAGTAAGTCTATTAAAATACTTTGGAATTATGTCGAATTGTCTTGTATAGTGACTTTTTTATTTATTTAAGAACGGAAACAGGAGGAGCACACTTTAGAATGACAATTTTATTTAACTTCCTAAAATTTGTAAAATGTGATAAGATTAGAAAGCTCTTTTTCAATAATTGTAAACGTTTGTACTGGCTGGAATATCAAAGAACAAATTTAATTGTTTATTATATTGTAATTTTGGCGCACAGGAAAGGTTACTGCTAAAAAAGTGAGATATAACTTCATGTTAGATTGAAAAAATGTAGATTTAGAGTAAATAATGGGAATTACAAGAGGAAAGAGGATGATGATTTTTTTGGGAATTTTCCTTCGATAAAAGTTATCAAACTATTTCTGTACAAACATATTACTAATAATCAGGCATATAAATCAATAAAGAGTCGTTTAAATAATCAAATTAAAAATTGCCAAAGGAAAACACTACATCTTGATAGACTAATCTGTATAATACGTGCGATTATTATTTCACTACAAAAAGTTAATAAAAGTGATTGAAATATTTCAAAAAACACAAAACTAAGAACAATGAACTTATAATAATAACAATACACATATAATACATTGAACCAAAAAGTTGATTTTAAACAACTTTAAAAAAATTAAAAAATAAATAAAATTTTCGATGATAAAATATGATGACGTACTGCTACCACCAGTATTACAATTATTACTATCATCAAGTTTAAAGAGCACACATGGACAACATATGTGCTGTTGAGAAGATATTGAAAAATCCCCATAGATATTTGTGTGTGGCAATTGAATTTTATACATAAACATTAAAACAATATGAAAAATGTTGATTACTATTTTCCTTTAAAAAACACAGTCGCTTAACCTCGTTGCGTGCTTGTATTTTTATTTTGACTAACAGGTTTCTATTTCCAAAACTAATTACTTTTCATAATAATTTCCCTTCAGAAAGAAGCAATTTAGAAGATACCGAAAACAGTAAAAAATTATAACAATATACAAAAACAAACTTAGATGCTTGGAATGATAAATAATTTAATGGAACGTTTAGATGGTTGGTTAATATAGCATAAACACTAATTAATTCTATTCTATTATACTACTAATTGTAAGTACACTTGAAGTTATAATAAAGGAAAGCTTGAATTTTCTTCAAATATTAGTTTAATTAATGAAAATGGAAGTTTTTAAAATGTTTGATTAATTGAAAATTTTCAACTTTATAACAGAGTTTTATCTTATAAAAATCATCAAAATAAAACAATATACACGTGGTATTTAAATGGTTAAGATTAATTCCCTTCTAGAAATTTTGTTGGTAGAATAATTTAGGAGAATGATGATGCAATTTTCGCAGAATACAAAATTGAACTAAATTTACAAAATATACGTACTAGATCTATCCATTAGACGTGACAAAATCTACAAGAATAATTAACATTTGGTTTAAAGATCAACCAGCAATCAAATTTGAATCATTGTCTAACAATTCAGTAAAGAACAATTACGCTAAATTGATTAATTATAAGAAACTTTTTAATTGCAGTCTATTTATCAATCACCACTGTTTGATACAGCGTACTAGTACAATTGATTTAGAACTTGAGCATAATTAAATTGCACCTTGACAGAATTTAATTTTATTACAGCTTGATCTATCCAAAGGGATAATAGAAAACAAATAAAACAGTTGATCTTAAAGTGTATTGGAATAGGGGAAGTCTTTCGCATTGAGAAAAGAACGAAATTACAAATTAATTACTCTTCTATTCAATATAAAAGATCGATGACAAACTAGGGAAGTAACATATAAAAGCAATCAAGTCAAGTCACAAAATCATTCATTCCATTCACTTTCCACCATATACTGTTGGAAATCTCCAATTCGATTTACTACCGTATATCAATTTGTGTTTGTTTAGAACAAAAGTAGGTGACAAATTATAACATTATGTGCAAAAAGCCTACCAACCCTACTATGTTAAATTTACCGTTACAATTGTAGGTATTTTGAGGGTAAAAGTGTCGACAAACGAGAACAAAAGAATACATTCAAGATTAATGTGGCAAACACTTTGCGAATAAGTACAAAGTTTTCCCATTTTTCTCTCCTTTATTATTCAGTTTAGATTTTCTTAAGACGAGGTAAATGTACATATATAATTGAGAGGTGATGACAAAATCAATTTAAAAAATCTTGCTATATTATACACCACATTAATATAATTGTGTAACAATTATTAATGATAGGAAAATAACACTAGAAATGTTGTTTTCTAACAATCGTATCAAATTATATGACAACGCCCTGTAGTTTTTATCTTTTGTAATTTTGCTTTTCACATTTATACACAAAGATGGAGAGATACATACGGCTAAATAAATGACTACTGAAAGAAAACAACTAATGAAGAAGCTTGTTCATATATCGACCAAAGAACAATATTACTGTTTTCAAAATAAATGAAACTTTTGTTTATTCGTTATTGTTTAAGCTAAAAATGTTGAAAATATCTGCACAATATGTACAATAGAACATTTATAACAATAAAACTAAAGAGACATCTACAATATCGTAAAATACGTTTCGTTTCCGCATTTATCATTTTCAAATTGTAGAAATATCATCAAGTTAAATAACATTTCCTGAACAACATAATGTCAACCCATTTCTTTATCATTATTTCTCTATTCATCTTCCTCAAATCTTTATTTGTAGATATTATTTTAATCTAACTAGAATTTGGCAAGATATTTAATTTTATTGCAAGTCAATCTGTTCTTTCGTTTTTTTCTAATGTCATGCTTCACTAAATGTCAGATCTATTAACAATCTAACTATATTTATAAAATAAAAAATAGGCCATTATTTTTTCAAAACAATAAAATCATCATAAAGGCCAATTATAAATGGCTTGTTTAACGGAAAATTTGATAACTCCATAGTGAGTGTTTATTGTAAAATGTGAGATTTATATAAAGACTTACAAGGGTGGAAGCGAAAATAAAGATAGAAAAACGTTTTGAAAAAGCTTCTCCCCTCGTTTTCCACCGTATTAAATTTTGGTTTGTAAATCGATGCCATAAGCTGAAATAACAGTATTTGTAGGGTAGTTTAGGAAATGGATTTTCATTCAATCTAACACTTTATTAAAAAAAAGAAATAGCAAACGATAAGGGGCACAATTGAACGACGTTTACATGCAATACAACAAATATGCACTATAGATATAGAAGGTTGTGCATTGATGGCAATGAACCGTAGGACTTGTTTCTATCTTAGAATAACAGAAACAATTTTTTCAATCTAACAAAAGTAATTAGAAAAATTATATACAATTTTAATTTATTACTATATTGTTGATATTTACATTAAAATTTTTATTATTTTAATAATTGAAACGCAATTTTTTAATAAATCTGTTATCAACATTTAAAATATGCACGTAATTTACAACTGTGGAGAATATTTTTAATCAAGGCCATATTATTATCAATATTAACAATAACATCGTTTATATCAACATTGATTAAATTCTTTAGTTTAATTCAAATCCATCGTATAAGATGATTCAAGAAATTAGATCTACAATATTGCGCAAAATTACCAGTAATTTGTACAAAACAATCTTATCATTCATTAATTACTCTTTTCTAATTAGTACAATTTCGAAAATGAAAAACCTCTAATCCTTAACAAATGTAAACTAATAAAGTGACCAATTTCTGCTCGAATACCACTATAAAAAAATCATATAGTGTAAGCTTTCTCACAAACTTAACTAGAATGTAGTTGATTTAATTAGCAAAAAATGTGTTTATTGCTTGTTAAAATATATAACTTTTCAACAATGCCATTAAATAAAATAGAACATAAGTCTATTTTTCTTGATTCGTCTTGGAAAAATTTAATTCGAAAATAATTTCTCTTTTTAAAATGTACATTCTTATAAATTACCAATGTATGATTCATTTAGTGTAGATATTTATGGAATTTCGCAATATTATTGTAATATAGAATAAAATAAAATCCTCGTCTCTATCAATACGATATTTCTTCAAGATATAAAACGAATTAGTCAACCTACATTTCCGTTAGTATTTACAAAAATATGTACTCTATGTCTTTATTGGTTGAAATTATGTAGGTGTAAAGGTGCAACTCCAGTAATTCACTTGTAATAATAATTGTTTTCATACAAGCTGTTTCACCTACAATACTTGTCTTTAACTGAGATTTTTTAAATAAAAAATTAAAGAATTTCAGTATTTTAGATTAATACAGGATGAATTGCTAAATTCTTTAAACATGAGTCAAAAATCAACTAGATGTAAAATATGTTATTCAATAACTATTACTATAAACTATCAGTAACTTTTTTTTAGTAACTATTAAAAAGTTGATTACATTTAAACGATAAAGGGCCCCTTTAACAACTTTTAACAAAATATGATGGAAATAAATGCTTGATTTAAGCATCCTCTCTATAATAAATAAGTTTTACAACCCCCAAGAATGGTTATTTTACCTCCTTTAGTCTTATTATTAATAATTTAGTATTTCTTCCAAGATCTGTTTGTTGTTTAGTCTTGTGAAATAGAAAATATCAACATTTGAAGCAACTATATTTAAAATTCTTAATCTTTTTACGAATATAGCTTTAAATTTTACCAAAGTCTAAAAACTGTCACAAGAACTCTATAATGAAACATCCTGTATAGCCTTAGCGATTTAATTAGTAACTTTAGTTACAGTTAGCCTTCCTTTTTGTTGATTTAATCATGATTAATAGAAGAGGACTAGAAGCTTTTTATACATCTGAATCTCTATTTCTCTGATTTCTAAAATTATTTACGAATGTCGTTAACGAAGAGGAATTATAAAGCGACTAATTAATGTTTACAGTCTAATGAAATTATAGTTAGCGGAAAAGTTGTCGCTTTCAAATATTTAAACAAATTATAAATTTTGATAGACACTTCCCAAAATTTCAAATAATACAATTATCATAAAATAAATATAAATAAGAGACTCCCGGATATCAATCGTTTAACATTAGATAGCAATTGTTGATATTTTTATTGAAAATGAACAACAAATGAGCGACACAAACTGTGGGAATTCATTGTTAAAGTCAGCCATTATTATTGTTATTATTATTATTATTATTATTAAGCCCCCACATTACATTACACTTTCCACCCGCATTTATTTATTTCCCTTCTATCACAAATCTAATGTTCCATTTATTGATCACATGATCTTGTCAATGGGATATTTCTAACTATAACAGTAACAAAATGAGATAATTATACAAACTTATTGTTTATAAAGACTAGATCGGTTTTGTAAGTCCCCTTAGGGGCACAAAAAACATGGAGATTTCAATGGAAATTAATTTAAGGGTGAATGTAATGAAAAATTAACGTAGAAAACGCAATTGAAACGATCGGATAATTTAAGGGAAAATAAATAGAAAAATTCGGCAGAATGGGGAAAAAATAAGACAGACATGTGGGAGCCACCACCACCACCATTACAACCAACACCCAGTTAAGAGGGGATTCTTGTCTACAAAAGCAGTCAAAGCCACCCCCTATTTTAACCGAATTATACAGATATGGATGTATTTGTAATTGTTCGAGAATAGTCAGCTATGGTAAAAACAAAAGTGAATCTAATTAATGAGGAGCAATTGTTAATTAATAGCGAAATTTGTTTAATTTAAACGAGCAATATTAGGAACATAATTTTCATTAATTCCAATCTTTTTTTTTTTTAACTTCAAATATAAAGCTACAAATTCAAATCGTCGAGATTTGTCGAGAAACCGGCACGCTTTTGGCTAGTTTTTAACGGCAATTTTTACAAAATATACAACAATCTAATGGCTCTTTCTATAATCAAATAATAATATATTTCCTAATCGATACAGTTTAATTGATAAGTTTATAAGAAACTCACCTGATTTAGGAGAAATTTTAGAAAAAAAACGGAAAGAAAATCTACAATCTGTATGAAAAGTTTATTGTTTTACCGCGGCGATACTATTGAACTCGTTACAAGATTTTTACATCAACTATAATGCGCATAATCGTGAAATCAAAATGGCGTTTGATATCCCCCCACATACCAACAATTCGTTCAACAATCGCACATTCCGATTGGTCGATTTGATTTCGAAATGATCATTGTTGCCAACATGAACGAAAAAACTACCCTTCAATATTTTATGAGGGTGTGGTTATAATTAATTCAAGAATACAATAATTACACCAAAGGTCTGTATGTGGATTCGATGGTAATTTTATCAATATTTACGAATTCGGTGTAATAATTTTAACGTTTAAATACAACAAAGAAAAGAGTGAAGGCGAGATCGAAGGCGACCTCTTGTGAACGAATTCCCCAACAAAAGCGCGGGGTTTTTGAATTTCAAAGATTTAAAAAGATGAAATTAATTAAATTAGACTTATGAAGTGTCAAAAATAAAACATTAAAAAGGAAACTATAGGGTTTCATCATTATTAGGACTACAAAATATTTTAATTAAAACATAATTACGAATATAAAATACCGAATTTAATGAAAATTAATTAATTTTCGTATTACTTCGTAAAAAGTACGTCTCTAAAATCATCATTTTAGACACTAATGGAATGTGTTTTAGATAAAAGACAAATCTGCCTCCTTCAAAACTGTTTTCATTCTTTATAATCGATGTCTTTCTTGACTTTCTCCAATTGCTGGATTAATTCCGCCACTGTTTTAACGTTCATCTCAAAATTTACGAAATTCTTATCAACACTATCTTCATTTTTCTTAACACAATACAAATCCATTTGTAAAACAGGTTCACGTGTTGATGTTAATTTTGAATTACCTAAAATCCATTTTAAACGCCAATCAAACGTTTCTACTAAATTATGGCCATTGGTAATCAAATTCTCTTTAATTACAGCCTCGTAAATATCATTTCTACGAATTTCGTAACAATTCTCCAATTCTTTTTGAATATTCTCACTTAAATTGTTAATTTTAAAATCAACAATTGTTGATTTCTCGATACATTTACGGTAGAAATTTTGTACAGTTATTTTCGCTTTATTAAAATCCTCAATTGTCCATTCAATATCACTGTTGTAATTATCGTAATTTGCCTTTTTAATTTTTACTAAATCATCAACGCAATCGTGAAGAAACTGTAAATTAATTATTAAATTTAGTTTAATTTAATTTAATTTAATTACCTGTGATAAAACGGGAGTATTGGCTATTTTTAAAAGCACAAGAATATCAACATCCGCCATTTTCGCAAATTTGACAGAATTTCACTATAGCCAAGCGTCATCTATCGGCAAAACAAAAAACTAAACAATTCAATTAACAAATTAGCAATAATTAGTAATGATTTAATTATCGTTAGTGATAAATTCGACAATTGTTTTAATAATTGTCAATATTGGAGTTTTTAAATATGGAATTGATATTAAATTACGATAAATTGCAGTTTAAGGCGCTATAATTAGATAAGAAAACTACCTCAGCGCCATCTTATTTAACTGTCATTGTTTATCACTCGAATGGCGTCGCAGTGTTTGCGTTATCAAAGATTACAGTTTTTCCTGAAAATTATTAATTGATTAACTGAAATTAACAAGAATGGCTGAATATTTGGCATCGATTTTCGGTACTGAAAAAGATAAGTGAGTATTTTTTATATTCTTAGATTTTTGAGAAATTAATGATCCGCTTTTAGGGTTAATTGTTCGTTTTATTTCAAGATTGGGGCATGTCGGCATGGAGATCGTTGTTCAAGAATTCACAACAAACCCACATTTTCTCAAACATGCCTTTTACAAAATTTATACGTAAATCCACAGAATTCCGCCAAATCCGCCGATGGGAGTCATTGTGAGCATTACATTTTCATTGATTTTATTTTAGAACGTTTCCTAATTCTGTGTTATTATTAGTGGTAGCTAATGTGTCCGATGAAGAGATGCAGGAGCATTACGACAATTTCTTTGAAGACGTTTTCGTTGAATGTGAAGATAAATATGGCGAAATTGAAGAAATGAACGTTTGCGATAATTTAGGCGATCATCTGGTTGGCAACGTTTACATTAAAGTATAAATCGAATTTTCATTTGATTTAAATCGATTTAATTATTATTTAATTCAAGTTTCGCCGTGAAGAAGACGCAGAACGTGCTGTAAACGATTTGAATAATCGTTGGTTCGGTGGTCGTCCAGTTTATGCTGAATTAAGTCCAGTTACTGATTTTCGTGAAGCCTGTTGTCGTCAGTATGAAATGGGCGAATGTACTCGATCGGGTTTCTGTAATTTTATGCATTTGAAACCGATATCAAGAGAATTAAGACGGTATTTCTTATTGCGTTTTATTTAAATAATTTCGAATAATTGTTATTGTTTTAGATATTTGTATTCGCGACGAAAATCAGGACGTAGGCGTTCGCGATCTAGATCACCTAGACGTCGGTCACGTTCACGTGAACGAAGATCACGATCGCCACGTCACCGATCTGGACGTAGTGGACGTTATTAAGGTTTTTCTTTTAAGAAAAAGAATCGATATATTAGTAGGTTAGTGTGTACTTTATTTTCCAACTTTCGTCTGATTTAGACGATTCTAGTTCATGCTTAATTATCGAAAAAAGATGATTTCTTAATAAAACGGTTTTGTAAAGAATTCTCATCTTTTTACAGTTGTAAACCGAGTATTTCCAAGATATTCCCATCAAATAGAAAATCCTGTTCTCCTCATTCTTGAATTTATCCTGTGGGAAATTCTGTTACTGAAAACTTTCATCTAGTTGTACTTTTATTGTTCTATTTTATTTAATTGGAGAAATGCGAAGAATTTCGGAAATATTGGTGAGTACTTATTATCATTATTATTATTCAACTATAAGTTGTTTCTCTTATACCCAGCGCAACTCAAACAAATCCCTATTTTATTCGATAAAATTGCAATTGTCCAGCAATTCAATAATTTTATATAGGTGTAATTCGATATTATTTACCCAAAAATGCAATCTGAAGCCTAGTTTGTGATTTTATTGTTTGAATATGCTAAATGCATATAACAATGTTTTGTTTGTATACGTTTTTACTGAATCAAACTCGGTTTTTGTAACAAAATACTGCAAATTTCAGCAAAACAATTAGGTAAACATTTCAATTAATTAGTTGTAAATGTATCCTAGACGCATATACATATTTCGAAGGAAGAAATTATAATAGGATCTAATTTAGAAGTTGTTGATAGTTTGATTGGAGTTTATAGGTTTATTTGCTTTCATTTAGTACATGATCACGTTTCGTTTCCTTCTTTTTTTTCAATAATATTAAAACAATGCTGTAATAGAGGAGCGTTATTCGTAAAGGAAGCCGTGTTAATGTTCTTTGTTATATCAACTATGCACTTTCATAACTTACAATTTCTAGTTAATTTGATTTTATTCCACATCAGACGGTCGTTTTATTGTTGAAGTCTGTTTTTGTTGTAATTTCTTCTTATTGTTACGAGGAAAAAATAATAAATTCATGTCGGTAGGAAATGTAAGAACAGTAAAAGCACAAAAATGAAACAATACGGTAAAGATTCTAGATATAGAATAAATGATTTGCAACTAAATGGTATATTTGTATAGATGATGGTAAATTGTGGGATATTATAAGAAAAATGAATATTTTTCAAAAACTAAAACTATAAAGTCGTTTTATCAGACTAATTTATACTAAAGTTTGCCTCTTATGTACTTAACTTGATTGAGTTTATTAATAGATTAAAAATGATGGGATCAAATTTAATATTTGATTAATATTTAACAGTCCAGGATTGATCGTTAATTTGAAAACCCAATTAAATTTATAAATTTTATAAAATATACGGATTAAATAGAATGAACTTGTTTTACTCTATTTGGAAATTGTTTTAAAAATTAGCATATATATATATATATATGTATATATATGTATATTAATTTATTATTTATTACTATTTGAAATCGCGTAATGTAAAATTCAGAATTAATTTCAGTGCAAATAATCTATTTATTATGAAAACTTTTAATTAAACATTATTGAAATGTTAGTTACAAGTTTGATAATATTTATGTCTGGTTTAGACAATTGCGAATTTGTTAAAAATACATAACGCCCAATATTATTGATTATAAAAAATAGAATTGCAAATTTTTTCTGATTTCCGATACGCATAAATATCTACTCAAGCGTAGGAATATTGCGAAATACAAATATTTTCGTTTAGATTCATCAAATCATTTACATTTTTGTTACCGTTTTTCAAAAATTTCATTAATGCTAATTTTTAATTGCTTTTTTCGAATCTTGTTTTACTTGTCTCTTAGTTCTCTATCGTCAGCTCTAAAAACCCATGAATTGCGGTTATCTGTCTCGATTAATCATTGATTCAGTTTGAGAAAAGTTCAATTTTCTCAAGGATCAAATGAAAAATTGATTTCGAGACAAGGAATTGATTTGTTGTAACGAGTGCCAATGGCACTCTTTCGATAATATAAAGTTATAAAGCACATACTTTTAATAAACTCACACATTGAGATTAATTTGAAAAAATAAATGGAATTATTTTTAATTAATTGTAAAAGAAACTGGACTGTTAGTCAATATGATGGTTATTTTTCTACTACCTAGAAAACCACTCCACGAACAAATAATCTTCAAAGTTTATTATATTTATAAGGGCAGGTACTTTTTTTTATATCCTGTTGACAGGTTGTTCAATTTATTTAAACCGTTGTGTATTTGTAAACATAACGACTTCATTACTTCGTTGCTTTCATTATACTGATTAAACTTCTGACAGGTTTAATAGATTTTTTAATATTACAGATAATGGAATAGTTATTTACTTATTAATTTTATCAACAGTTATTTAAAACTTTAATGTTCTGTCGAGTTGAGTTGATTTTGCTAATCCTGCAACTAATATTTGACAATTTCAACACAAATTTTTATGAATTTGTTATTTTAAATGTCAAAAAATCCTCTTTAATTGCCCTGATTACATTATACGAAGTTGTTCAACTGAAACTAATATTACTTTAATGGAAGTGATATTATGGCCTTGGATGGCTTGTTTTAACGATAAACAAAATATGGTGGAAATAATCTAGCGATGATTATCTATTACATTACTTTATTTAATTATTAAATTAGAGCTGTTTAAAAACATGTTATTTGCAAACCAAATAATAGACAGCCTCTAGTTAAATGAACATTTTGCTATGAAATATCGGATGATAACTAGAATGATCTTGTTTTAATAGTTTCTATTAAACTTAATTTTACGTTTAATGGACCTATTACTTGAGGCATAGAAAATACATTGATATGAGCTTGAATATAAACGGCTCATCTCTTTTATTGATCCACTATTTTAATCCCAATAATCAATTTAATTTCTAATAAATTTCCTAACGAAAAGCTGAATAGTAATTAAAATGTAAATTTTTATAGAGTTGTACTCTATCAATTAATAGTTCTTGAGCAAAATTCGAATAGTAAAAAAAGTCGTAAATTAAAGCTTCTAGATTCAACCGTTACTTCTACAAATCAAGAACTTTTAAAACATTGAAATTTAATTGTTTGTTTGAATCTTAATTGTTTTAATAATTGTTGAACATTCCGCATTTTATAGAGTTCACTAACTGGAAAATTGAAAAATATAAGTAATAATTTAAGAAATTCATTACGTTTTCTCAACTTTTTATTGGGGACAAAAAGACAATTTTGTTACATTTAACAGTTTACAAAATAACGAGCTCATTTAAAGCACTTGTTAGAAATGGACAGTTAATCTGGTTTTAAAAAATATTTAAACGACATCATTTAAATTTTATTTTATAGTATTCAATTCAAGATAGAAGTCTTCACAAAATTTAATTAGTTTCGTATATTTAGCAATGATAACAGACAAACCATTGGTATTATTATTCTATTAAATGTTGTAACTTTCAGATTTCTATCTATTATTATTATTACGCCAGATATCGAGAGACATGTGGTATTAGTGAAATAGTTAATTTATATTTTAGTAGGATAGTAGACTGGAATAATATGTGTTTTGTAGTGTTGAAAGCTCAATTATTTATTCACCAGTATAATTAAAAATAATTAAATTCATGAAGCGGATAAGAGTCTTAATATTTCTCATTTAAATTGTATTTTTTTTCATTAACTATTACAAATTTTTATACGTCTATTAATTTAATGTCGATCAAGTACTTCGAGGTTTACTATTGAACCAAGTACACACAATTGATTTGTCAAGTCGTGATCTGTGGCCCGTCAAAATAGATTACATTCGTGATCAGATCATTCGGAGAAGCATTTTAGAGATACTTTTCCAATGATTGAACTGTTACATGTTTAACGATTGAATTTAAACTGTGATGATTCAATAGATTGCTTCCCGTTTTTCAAGTTGTAAATCGTGAATTATCTTCCTCCTAATGGATTGACTGTCGAACTACGAATAGAGTTCGAAAGGAAATTAATGTAGAAAATATTTGTTTCTATAAAACTTGCTGTTTTAAATTGAAATTATACTTGTTTTAGCATATTAAACGTGAAAATTTAATATATAAATGTATTCAAATATTTTCAATATTTTTTATGATATTTGTTGAATTGAATATTTGAAATTCTATACATTTTTGGAAATTACATTTTCTATTATATTTTACACACGATTTGCTTCCATGGGGAATTGGCATATATTTTACATAATATATGTAGTTTCCAAGACTCGAAGGTATTTCTGAGAACCTTTGAAAATTGTCGAAATTGACATACTTGTACGTTAATCATTAATGAAACACGATACAACTGATGGCATAATCTTTACATGTTTAGTGAAATTAAATTCTAAAAGTTTTACTTGGTATATCCACATGAAAGGAACTGTAGTTTTGAACTTTTCTCTCTAAACTTGAAAGAATTACTAATTTAAGTTTACAAGTGCATTTGGAGCTCAGATTTTCAAGTTGAAATTAGAGACATGTGTCACTAGAGAAGTCTGCAAAACTACCTACATTACCGTTACTCCATTAGGCTATTTCAAAAACTAGCCGGTTGCTTTGTCTATTTCTAGTTATTTTTTTTTTTCAATAATTCGTTGGTTATAAATTGAGAATAGGTGACTCAAATAATGTATTAAACGTATTTAAACTTTGATGCTATCAAGTGAAGACTAGTTACCTCTAATTCAATTATTAATGAGACAGGTCTTACAGTTAGCTTAGAATTGTGATAAATTTTAGAACAAACCTTATTAAAATAGATCTTCATGTAGGTTTAACTGATAGTCAAATAGAATCAAAGTAAATTCGATTGATGTGTAAAATATCTGACACAAATATTAAGAGACTATTTCTTGGTAGTTTTTGGCCTATTTGTGACAGTAAACATAGATTTTCAGCAGATTAATTCTAATTTTAGAGCTAAAGTATGAACTCTTAGCTAATTCAATAAGTTTTTTCTTTATAATTTCCAATTAGGCCTAAATAAAGTTGTATATAAAGGAAAATTTAAAATTGAATTTTCTTCGTATATAACCAGAACTACAGTGTTTTTCTTTTGGTCTTCTTATTTTGTATTTCTTAATTTATCATGATTTTCCCATTTATGAAATGTCAGAATCATATGTCAATTGATATTTCCTTTTTCTCAAATAACTTTCCCTTTATGCAAAATACTTTTCCAGCTAAATTAATTTATTTGGATACAGGTTTATCCAAACGAAAGTACTATTTTAATTTAAGAAAATACAAAATTATTACATTATATTTACCAAAATAACACGAAACATAATTATGTATATTATACCATTAATTCATTATTTCATTTCTTTGAAGACAATCGTGGAGGTATGTTTCCATATGTTGAAAATTACGGACTTACATGTTCAGAAGCGTTATGAACAGCTTCATATAACTCATTTTCGTTTGTTGGCTGCGCCCTTTTCATTAACTGTTTCCATTGATTAAACAATTCCTTTATGGGGTTTAAAAAGGGACTATAAGGGGGTAAAAATAGCGCAAAATGACCATGAGCTTGATTGAGAGTCACCACTTCTTCATTTCTGTGAAATCGCACGTTATCCGTAACTAATTGAGCTCCTTGCACACCATCACTAAAGTGACAAATTCAGAAAAATGTTCAATATTATACGGTCTATCTTGAATTTGAAACAGATACAGAAAAATTTCATTCATTGCTGCGGCAATGGAATAGTTGCGTTCACGTAGTTGAGTTTTAACTTTTGATGCTCGAGTGTTTCTTACGGAAGTTCCATATGAAGCTCCCGAATTTACTTGAATTCCAAACTCGCCAATGAAGAAAATTTTATCTCTTTCAAGCATAATTCTATTGTATTGAACTGCATAATCAAAACGAGCTTGAACAGTATCAGGTGTATTTCTTCTTTCGGGAACGAATGAAATTCTTTTAATCGAATAATGGAAATTCTGAAGAGCTCTGTGGATAGTGGATAATGAAATTTGATTAGTGTTTGGCCACTGGGTCAAACACTTTTCCTTTAGTTGCCAAAGTGTTAAGGAGCAATCTTCATCCACCCAATCACAAATCTGTTCTTTTTGAGGATTAGATAGTTTTTGTTGGCGATGTCCAGCACTTTGCTTAACAGTATTTTGAGTTTTCCTGTATGTTGAATAAATTTTTCTAACTGCGTTTGGCAAAACATTAAACTGTTGTTCTATGTTGTTTGCCGTTGATGATCAAAGCACGTATTTCCTTACTTATTTTATTATTTCTTCTTCCCTGATTATGATCGATACTAGTTATTATTAGAGTTAGGATTTGGGCACTTTTTCGGGGCGCTATCAAATCTAATCCCTGAAAAATTTGACAAGAGCGGCACATGAATTTCGATTTTAAACTAGTTGTTTTATCCGTCAACAAACAACAACATGGCGAAGCGTTCTGTATCGATATCAACAGAATTTAGAAAAATAATGAATAATGAATAATAATATAAATTTATAATGATCCGTTTGACTTAGCAACGTCATTGCTAAAACGCAGGTGTTTGATTTTAGCGAATTTTTGACAGATTCGGTTTCCCACCACTTTTCTCTCATTCTAGTTCGTTTAGGCTAATAAACAGATGATTTATACTCAAAAATAAATGACACAAATTTATCAATTATTTATAATTCTAAATTAATTTACTAATTTTATTAAATACTAAGAATGGAAATTATTTTTATATTTAATTAATTACAAGTAAATTGCAAATTATTTGAATATTAAATCAATTACGTCACTGGTATGTTTTGACGGTTGAAATTTTTATTGTGCAACTGTAGATCCTAACTCTAGTTATTATAATTAAGAGACTGATAAATAAACTACAAATGATCAATGTGAATGTCAATTGACAATTAATGACAGAAAGGGAATTAGACTGAAAAATCATGGCTTGCTAGCAAAATAAATGGGAAAATCATTTGATAAATTATGAAATACAACTAACAAAAGATGAAAACCAAAAGAAAAACACTGTAATGAAGTTATATTAGATTTTATTTGACAATCATATTGGTTATAACTTTATTTACTTTCATATCTTGCGTTATTTTTGCAATCTTTGAATGCCGACTTGAATTTAAAACTCAATTTTATGACTGAATTTATTTATATTTCTTGTTGTCTATGTGCTATTTTATACATAAGTAATGATCTGTTTTTTTTTGTATATTATTTACTTTGAAAATAATTTTGAATTTGAAATAGCAAACACTATTTTACAGGACGTTAAAAGAGACGATTTAGTTGTGAGAGAAACACATTTGAGACAATTTATGTTGTCCAGACATGATAAAACACATAAAATTTCGCAGACTAGCCTTTAATCTTCATTGAACGACCGTTTTCGAGTTGTTAAAATCGTTTAAATCACATATATCTATAAGAATTGAAAAAATATCCAACTTTGTTATTATCAAAATTAAAATATTTGTAGATTTGAGTTGCCCTAGATAATTGCCTTGATTTGAACGAGCCCCAATTGGTCGATATAAATGTAATTTATCTACATCATTAATTTTTACAAAATCGGATATACCCAAAATCGATTGAGTATAGAGGGGGTCCTAAATCTGTCGTTGTTTCTTTCACTTTCAGCTCATTGAAGGCAGTTGATAGACAAGTTGAAATTTCAACAGTTAATGAGCCCTACGATTAGCATTTCCTCAATGTCAAACTAATGATTAAGTTGGAATCTTTTTAGTTCCTTTTTTTATTTAGCCATTGTAGAATAGAAAGCATCCATTCACTGATACTAATGTGCGATAAATATACGGCCGTTACGTTTGTAAGCCTTAATTACACTCTATCAATTCTATCAGTTTTATTGGAAATAATCGAACTGATGGGAATAAATTGCGATTTCAATCTCTAGTTCGATGATGATAGTTTCAAAATTGTTTTGCGGTTTTTTTGTGCAATCCAATATGCAACCTGGAATACTCTTGATTATTCTGATTTTTTTACGTATATTTTTTCCGATATAAATATTTTTAACGATATAATCATCCTTTCGGTATGATTCTAATGAAACGTATCGTAATTAACTTTTAAGATAATTACTGCAAGCGAATTTATAGAGTTTCTAAAGAAACCCCGCAGTTAATTTAATCGATCTAGATGAATATATGAGCCCATAGTACAGATAATTTTAATAAAATTAACATTCTTTGTAATTTTTATTAACATTTATTGCTGGCAGCAAATTTCTTACCATCCATCCATCCTTAAACTGTTTCTTTTTTTCTTTTCTTTTGTTCGATAATTAGCTTTGAATTTTAGATAGAAAATGAACATTTCGCCATATTTTAAAATAGAAAATTATAAAATTGTTTTATTTTTCACAATGTAGGTAATGATTACATTGAAGGCTCGTTAACTAAACTAACAAAATTTTCTCTAACACATTCAAATAGTTAGTTGAATTTACTCATCTATTGTTGATTTTGTGTATAAAAGTTTAATCATATCCATTTGTTTTTCACGTAAAATTCAGATTCATTCGGCAAAAAAAAACCAATTTTGACAGGAGTTGTAGTATAAAAGAAAAGTTGTTAATTAAGAATGTCTCGTTATTTTCTGTTTGTTATAAAAGTCTCATTAATGTAAAATTAATTATAATTTTATATTTGGCTAAACAAATAAAGAAATAATAGTCATTGGCGGCTCGGGGCAACAAAATTTAAGTTTTATAATGATATGTTACTCGTAAATTTTGAGTAAAAACAGGGTACTGTAATTTCTACCCTTATAATAACATAATAATCATAATAATAATTTCAATCGATAATATCATCCCAGATCGTTGCTAATTTATTTTTCTTCTGCTTTGTCTATTCAACTATTGTTTTGATATAGCCAATTCATCTGCCACTATCATTCCCCTACAGAGTTTAATATGGTAATGTGTCCTTACCCTTACTAATATGTATTTACGATCTTATCTGATATTCGCTGGATATTGTGGATCGCAATCGGGATTATTGCTGCTAATATGTAGATTATCGTTGAAATTTACATTTCCTTTGTTCATAGGCAGATGCTTCCATAGTTTGTTGTTGGATTTTATACATATATGTACGTCTACATACATGTATATGGAAAATTAGGATTTATGTTTGATATATATATATATATATATATATATATATATATATATATATATATATATATATATATATATATATATACACATATATATATATATATATATTTTATGGGTGGTGCGTGCCGCCAAAAAGATGAAAGCGTAAACTGTAATTTTAGATATGCAATAATAGGGGCGAAATTATTGTGTGATTAATAAATCATCCCTTTATTATATTAGTGTGATAATTGATTTTCTTTGTCTTGTTAGTATTTTCATTGATTAGATTTATGTAATCAAATCGTACTGTTTTCAAATATATTTACTATTAATTAATTAGAAACATCGAATGTTTGAATCGTTTCGTGGATTTCCCAACATTATCGGAATACCAATAAAATTTTCAGTGTTTCGTGGAAAAGTTAAATTAGTAAGGGCGGAGTATTCCAACTCGTAAAAATCACTGCTTGTCTGAAGCAAACTGGTTCACCAACCCTTCTAATGAAGAATAAATTTCTAAATTCTTTTAACTTTGTGTTGCCTTGTTAAATGTTTTTTTCTAATTAAAACAAGTTTGACATAATCAATTTTCTTGATGTTGTATACAATTTTTTTTCGGCAATATTTCGTTAGTGACTTCAGAAAGTACACAGTTGTTGTTGAAATTAGTTTTTCATTTTTTTCCATGTTAAATAAATTGACAAGTTGAATTCGTTACGATAATCAATATTTCAACTTGATTTCGTTTTGGTTGTATTGTTTTCAATTTAATATTTTGTACGGATATAATCTCTCTATCAATTCTACTGAGACCTCCATTTATAAAATCATTCTCTCAGTTCCAATAATAATAAAAAATAAAATTAACATTGTGTAGATTTCTACCATTAATGATAAACTTCTACAAGTATGATTAATACTCAACATACATTATTCTGTGAATTAATTTCGTAAGACAAATGTGAATACGTTAACGATTAGCGTAAATGACTGGTTTTTGTGAAAACTAACGACTTAAAATAGATAATTATTAATGATTTTTGCTAATTATTTTGTTGGATTACATATTCCTGCATGTCTACAACGTATATTCGGTTCAACCCCGATTTTGATCCTCTTAATTGGAATTACTCGATTGTCGTCTTTATTAGCTGCAATACATTTTCAAAGTTTGACGAAAGTTATCAACAGAAATCTTCAATTGTAAAAGAAAGGAATTTACAATGTGATTTCTACATTTACAGCTATTATGGACCGGAATCGGAGCCGGACTTTGAGCCGCTACATACTCTTGAATTTGTATCTTTGACTCCGACTTCGACTCTGTTTAGTTTAAGTGTAAATCTATTAAGTTATTAATATTATTATTAAATTAATATCTGATTTGCATCAGCTAGTCAAAATAAATCCGAAACTTTGCTAGGATTGTTGATAGAATCAATATGATGGCAATATATCCAATGATTAGTTCTACCCTTCCGATAGCTTCATTGATGATAATATTTCCTTTGTCTTCATGCTGCTTTCAGTATAAACAACTTGTCCTGAATTAGACATTAATCAACGACAAATACATTCAATTTGATTATAACACTTTGTAAACCATACAAATTAGTAGGCTTCTAGCAATTTGACAGATGCTAGAATTTGCAATCATTTTTTAACAGGCTTTCATTCGTACCCTTAATCTGTGTTATTTTAGTTTTTTTTTTTGTTGAAACTGCTACTTATACTAAAAATTTTACAGTCTGAAATGACAACAAGAAAACTTCTTTAATAAATAACTTTGAAACTAAGTTAGTTTGTCTAATATAGAAGTTCAAGACTTTCTCTCATATAATTTGACAATGAATAAAATGACAGTTTAGATTTTCAATTTTATAGTTCGCATCTACTTGTTGAACAAAATTTGCTGTTCAATCTTTCTCTATTTTCATTGTTTTTTGTCAAAGTGTCAAACAGTGATCATGTTCTAGTGTGATAGAGAATCTGGTAGGATTAGTTTCAAAGGACTTAAACAGTCTGTTATCTCAACTTTAGTATTTGACACCGATTATGTCGATAAATGGGTTTGTTACCCTAAAACAGGTTAATTAAATCACATTGTTGTTGTTGTTAATACAGCAATGTAGAGAAGTAATAAAGATGAGATGCTTCGTTGTGGTGTCTGTTTTCTAATGTAATCATGAAACTGAGAAGTTATTTCAATAAATCTCACATTCTTTATTAACTGACCTAGAATTATTAAAATTTATTCTGTATTTAAATTAATTAAAAAACAGGCAAATAAATTCTACTCTGCTTTTAAAAGATTAAAAAAAAATTCAAGAGATTTCGTTAAAATTATACGAGTTAAATTGTGACAATTTTATTTACTTAATCCACCCTAACACAAAAAAAAAACAACCAACTCATCTAGGACAAGTATCATCCTTGGATTAAGTCGACTTAATTTTAACATTTCTATGTCATCATCAGTGTTTTCATATTAAGCCTATTTATCAAGTACAAGATAACTAGAGGGTTCAGTAAATACAGACGTATTTCAACTAAATAGGGGTCAAACAGACTACGATTATAACATTTGCATTCCACCCTTAAAGTTGCAACAAGCTACAGAATTAATGAGGAACTATATCTGCTATTGAACACACATTTCACGATCATGATTCAGTAGATTTTGACGACTTTAAACTGTTATCAGAAATTGGATATCTTGGAAATAACTACAGATTGAAAAAAGAATTATAGGGATAGAATTCATGGATTTTTCGAGTCAATTGAATAAATTCGATTATCGTAATTTATAATTGAGATAATAAATATTCAACTATTTTATCGACCTAAATTTAATTAAACTCAAAACATTTTCTATGCTTGTCGGTTGTAATAAATTATAAATGTTAGGATACGGTGAATGAAGTAGGTGGGTAATTTGTTACTACCAATATCTCGAGAACGGCTATAATTTGTGGGTTATCCTCGATAGACATTCCAACTGTGCTCATCCTATATGTATAAAGAAAAATTATAACAGAGTTCCCCTAATGTTTCTACTTTATGTATATTTAAAAAAAGCAAATAAATATTTTAATCTAATTTTTAGGTGAACATATATCTCTGCTACGAATCCCTCTTTTATCCTACTATTCCGGACAATTGCAATTGAGGGTTCTTTTATTACCCTTTTAGAATAGGGCTCCATCATATAAATATTGTCTTTAATATCTTATCCCTACAGTTCTAAGTTTAATTACTGTTTATCCTAGTGGAAGGAAGAATCTTATACTTTTCAACATACGTTCTCCGATGTGATTTATGTGCTTTCAAGTTTGGGGATTTATTATAGAGTTAATGTTTGTTTGTTTTCATTCAATTTATTAACACGTAAGTTTTCGGTTATACCCTTCTTCAATTTTTTTCGTTTGCTCACTTCATCTTTGTCGTTCATTTTGTTTTAATTAAAGTTGGGAAGGAGTTTATTATAACTTGGCTTAATGTTGTGGACCATTATAACGAACAGAATCCACTTGAGAACTTTTTTCGGCTGCGTAATCTCGAATCGAAATTATTAAATTTGCTTTTGGTAGAATTAATAAGTTTATGATTTGATAAATGTCAAGATTATTCGTTTCTAGTATTAGTTATGAGTTTGTCCATTTCAATTTTCAATAATAATTGCTATACTATCCTCTTATTAAAGTTTCAAACAGTTTTCGTTTGGAACTTTTTAAAGTTCTCTCAAATTCTACGACAACTCTAGATGTTCCAGCATATTAAGGATACGAGCTTTAGTTGTGCTCAACTGACACCACATAGTTTAGTTTTCCATTTTAAAGTTTCTCTGGAGCGTGTCTGATTTGAAACTATCTATCCTGTATGCACAGGAAAATAGTGGGTAATATCGAATAGAAGGGCAGAAACGTAGAGGATTTCCCTGAGACTGGAGGCAATACGGACGGTAGTAACGGGAGACAAATGCGGAATGTTTGTGTAGGGCAGACGGCTGTCTGGTCAATAGATAGACAGTTTTCACTAGGGGAAGTACGTTATCTGTCTCACTTTCCAATGATTTCTATTGTCTGATTGTTGGGAACCTCTCTATTCCCCCTTTTTGTTAGAATTCTTACACATCACTTACCATGAGTTGGATTTATTTCAAATTATTTACTTTTTACTCACACTACCACCATCCGAACCTACAGGGGTTGTTTTTATTAAACGAAACAAAAATTGAAATAAAAGTTTTGTATAAATAGAGGGTGATTTCCTTCATCAATTCAAGGAAATGAAAGAAATCTATAAAATATTCACAATACGTACCGTAATACAGTCGAGTTAATTCTTCGGAATAAGATAAAAACGGCAAAACTCTGAAAACTTCTCTATAATCGATCAAAAACAATAACGAACGACAATTTCAAGTTTGATAAATTGAGAGGCAATTCTTTAATTTTTTTATTCAAATATTAGTAGAATTTTTTTAATGAAATTTCGCAATATTTTATTGTTGTTTCTTGTTGTTTTAAATAAGAAATTGAAAACGTTATGAACATTTTTTATCCGGAACAAACCACAATTTGACGTGCTTGCGTTATTTATTATTCAAAAGCAACAAGGTAATTTCTTCTAGAGTAAGAGTTTTGCTCAGGGAAATGCATCACGATAAAAAAATTTAATTTAGTTGCGCTACACTAATGAAATTCAAAAATTCTACATTGTAAATGAATATAACAACGATAACAACATTTAGAAATGAAATTTACTTGTTTACTGTAAAATTTTATATTTGTGTGACTTTAAATTTTTGTGTAGCCAGTCTAGACATTCTCTCCTATATAATCAATCATTTCCAACGTTAATTGCTAAAATTAAACACAATCTAGTCAGGAAGGGATATTCGGTCCCTCTTTTATATGACATAAGAGAGGGAAAACACCCTTAGTTTTGTCACTCAATCACA
This sequence comes from Mylabris phalerata, assembly GCA_020740385.1. Classification (NCBI taxonomy): domain Eukaryota; kingdom Metazoa; phylum Arthropoda; class Insecta; order Coleoptera; family Meloidae; genus Mylabris; species Mylabris phalerata. Next base: position 5,367,467 of record JAJEOX010000223.1, on the reverse strand, counting down.
CACCCCTCTATACGACATAACTTGCTACAAACTAGCTTGTATATGTGTGTGATCTTTCTAGTTTTAATCAAAACACGAGCGCTTATATAGTGCAAAACACCCTCATCTTGTGACGTGTGTCAAATGAAAAAGCATTACTTTCAAGCCTACATTGCTTAATGATGATGACCTTTAGCCAGAGGGACAGAGTCCAATTTTGGTCAGCCGCTAGTCCGTGAAATAACAACGTATATGGAGAAGCTTTGAATACTGTATGACTGACATATTTCAACATAATCCTAAATGAAAACGTTTATTATTTCGTTTAACACCATCAAATCAATTTCTGTGAAAATTTTGATAGAAAGCAAATGTCTTATTTATTCATAGAGATTGCTGTACAAGCATGGGTAAGGAGGCAAGTGTGTAAGACTTCAACATGTCTCTACAGTTGTTTAAAAATCGATTATTCGCACAATTTATCTACAAAAGTCATCGACATGTTAATTCATTTAAAGTGTTCCTCACTTATGTAGTGAAGAGCTTTTTTCATCCCTTAATACAGCTATTTTATGAATAATATTTGTTCCTGTCGGCTAACTGCAAATTCAGTCTAGTATTTATTCAGAGGAAAAAATTGGCAAAATAAAATTTTTATCGAAACTATAAAAGTTATAACATAAAAGCGGCATATATAATATATTCAATCTTTTAAATTACCCTTATAACGCTGCCTGTAAAATAACTATTGTACGATGTAACGTGTATTTTATATATGCAAATCAATTTACAAAAGAACTCATCACATCGTCAGCTTGAAATATCATCTCGGTTATCTAATATTGGTAGTAATCCTGGGGGATATTTAGTCTTTTGTCATGTGTGTATATTGTTAAAATAGACAGGACAAACGTTCCTCTTTTCTCTGTTCTATTTGTAGACGATTTCTCCAAGGATCAACAGTAATATGTCACTTGTTTCAAAATGTTCGATCAGACAATGCTCGTAGAAATTGGAAATTCACAATAGATGGGTTGTTTTAACTTTGTTTTTCTGCAACTTTTATAGTATTAAAATGAAATGGGTGTATTTAAAAAAATTAACATAGAGATTCGTTTATTTTCCTCGGGAAAAACTATAAAAACGCACTAAACAATAGTTCTACATTTAAATATTAATATATAAAGATAACTAGATGTATTCTAAATTTTGATATTCTTTAAAGTCATAAAATTTATTTTGATAGTTTTTGTTTAGAAAAAGCCCTCCCAACTTCTTTTATAACGAAATTGCTCGCCCACATTTTCAAATCAACCTACTTTTCCTTTTTTTTACTTAAAAGAAACAACCTAAATGAGGTGTTGATTAAAATTTATGCAAAACAGTAAACCATTCCTTTGTGCTGACTAATTCAAAGTCATCCAGCTTTCATGTAGTTTTCCACGTTTTTTTTTTTACTTGCAATGAAAGCGTTCCACAATTTCACAACCAATTGTAAAACAAAAAAACCAAACTTTCGTTACTGATGATGGCATTGTAATTGTTGTTTTATTGCAATCTTCATCAATGTTTCGACGTTAAATATGTTTTCAGTGTAGTCACCACTTTAAAGAGAATGGAAAAAAATAAGATAAATGAATAAAACTGAAATTGGAAGGGTGGATTTTTATATTGACGATAGTTCTTTTGAGAATTCGACAGTAGTCTAGTGGGAATGTATGGGAATCGGGGGTGCCGATCGAGAATACTGTTAGACAATTCTCTAAACGGCCATCAATCAAACGTGCATTAAATGAAAGACGAAAGTTGGGGGGGAAGTTTTTAAGGGTGCTCTCGACATCCATTCAAGTCGTAAAATAATTTGATCTAACGTGAGAAATTACAATTTGAATGGGAAACTTAATTTCCTCACAGCAGGGTTACATTGCAAACCAAATTAGACTTGTCCAATTTTAGGTTTAAGCTATGTTAGATATATTTCCGCCTTACCTTGTAGAAATTTATTGTAACTTTCGGTTTTTTTATATCTTAAAGGCTTACAGCGAGATTATCCTCAAAAAAATCTAATACTATTATTGCAAAAAGCCTACATTTTATCCGATCATAAATTTCTTTATTTTCTTTTCTTCTGCCTTTAATTGCTTTCATCTAATCGTACATAACTGTACCTTCAAGTTTTACCAACTTTACTAAAACACATTGGCCATATACTGTGTTCTATCCATTTAACTTGGGGATGATGTACAAAATAATGTAAGGGAAATATCTGTCTCCTATTAAACAATTTAGACTCTGTTTAATTGATCTTCTGACATTAGCATTAATTTACATGACCCATCCTTAGAAAGGGATCATCACTATACCAACAAAATTTATTTAAGCTCAACATCCTCATTCATTATTTATAAATAGTGAACTACGTTCGCCTGTATTTGTTTTAATTAAAATTTCTAATGTGATTTGTCTTTGAATTAAACCATTCGTTCAATATTTCTTATTGTAACACCCAATTCTAAATTGGACGGTATTGCATTGCAGAAAATTGTTTCTCTCCAAAAAGAATATAACAAACATTTGAAATTAGTTATCGTTGATTGAGAATTGGCGATTTTTTAAAAGAATCCTCATTCATAATTTTTTTGGCGCGTATTTTGTTGAATTATTAAAATTAAAGACTTCTCTCTGCTTTATTGTTCAAGCTTTTAATCTTAATAAGAAAAGAAAAGATGTCAAAAGGGTGCTACAAATTATACTTAATGTTCACTCATTTATAATTAATAGTATATTATATACCAAGGGGCTAAAGCGCGTCATTTCGTCCCGAGAGTGGAAGTTTATTGCCCGAGGGACGTAAGTCCCGAGGGCAATAACCACTCGAGGGACGAAAGAAAGCACTTTAGTCCCGAGGTATATACGATATTTTTTGCACTTTTGGAAATGTTTAAAGCAATAAATTTAAAAAATTAAAGATTTGGAAATATCTATTACCATTTTTATTATGGGGTGCTATGCTAATTTACCATAGTTACTGCATTAATAAACAAGATTAATGAAATCGTCATTATAGAAAGGTAAGCAATGTCTGAAAATTTCAATTTAAAAAAGGTATTTTGCCTTCAAAATCAAAAAAATTATACAAACACCAGTATAAAATATTCATAACTTGGTGTCACGAGAAAAAAGCAGAAGTTAATGAAGATTCTCTGTTAGTATTTTTTAATGGAAATCAACATCAAAATTTTTAATAAAATTTGACATTTTTTAGACTTTTGTTGTCTTGGAAACATTTATTTATTTTTCATTATATCCCTAGGGATATAATGAAGTACTTTAGTCCCTGTTTTGAGGGACTAAAATCTCACTTTAGTCCCGAAAGTGCAAAAAACATATTTAACAACAACCGGAACCTTTAATCAAAATTTTAATTTCGTTGTTGAAGAGCATTCTTTCTAAAATAGTAATCAATTACGATCTTCAATTGAGAGATTCAGCAACTACCATAAGATATCTTCATAACATTTTATTATAGGGGATTTTAAGGATTTTCGAACGGTTTACTTTCAAAGTCGAACAAATTATTATAGCCAAGCGAATAATTATGTCAACAAAATTGGTACATTTTATATGAATGAAATCAAATTATTTATGTTAAAGGTAACATTTGATGCAAAACTGAAAATCATGGGTCCGAATCCTAAAGGCCGAGCCAAAATTTTCTTGAAAATTTATAAAGGTTGATTGAGTTTTAAGTAATTAAATAATTCTATATCTATGTCACTTTTGTTTCCGATAAAATTTGATCCATAAATAAATTAAGCATATAAAATTTTAATAAACGGAAGCAGTCACACGAAATTAGAAACTATAGGCTCAAATTTTAGCGGTTAGCAATTTTTCGTCTCTATTAAGTTAGTTTTCGGGCAGCTTTCTTTTAGTTAAGAAATAAGGCAATTTTAAACTTTTCATTTGACCAATTTAATTGTTTTTCATCATTGTGGAGAATTAAATTACAACTTTCTATTTGGTTTAATTCTATCCATTCACATACAGTTTGAATGGAGAATGGACAATTTGATATTATTACAGGAAATCTAGAGCCATTCCAAAACCTCTTAGAAAGGTGAAGATTACCTATATACATCTAACAAATCTAATTTTCAAAACTTACCTTATTTTAATTAACAACTAACGTATGAGATTACTGTCGAGTTTAATATTTGTTCTGGTATTTCAACAAATTTATTTAATTCTAGGAAAACAAATATGTCGACCTTATAGAAGGCAAAAATAAACTAATTTCCATTCGATGTGTAAATGTTGTAGTCACAAATCAAGCTTTTCCTTTAACTAGTTTCCAGTCGACTACCTGGTATGTTACAGATCACTAATCATTGCAGTTAAGTATACTTAATTAACGAATTTAGTTCGTTAGTTCAATTCAATGGAATAATCAACAAATCGGTGACCTTTGTAGACAATTATTATTACTATTGCTGCTATAAACGTTGAAAATAACCATAACTTTAAGTTCATTGTATATATAATAAGTTTATATTAATGTTTGATTATTTAGTTATTCATTGATTGCCCTATAGCTAGAGCAACTTCAATAAAACTAGACTGCATTATATATGAAACATTCCTGTAGTTCTGTTGACTTTGTATAGAACTTTTCCTAGTCTTATTAGAACATTCAGCGACAATACTTGTTACAAATTCCTGAAATTCTTTGCGTCTATTTTATACTAGCTGACTTTAGTTCTAAATTGGCAATAACTCAAGCATAACAATACTAATTACTGATAGTTCATCTTGGAATTTCTTATAATTAAATAAAACTGATTAGCTATAAAAGCTCGCCAGTTAATTAAGTTCACTGGGATTCTTCCATTCGTTCATTTTCCAATCAAAAGTAGTTCATTCAAATTTTCTCCGACTAACTTTTAAATACCACACTTTCACAATAATCTCTCGCATTGACAAATAGGAGTTATTTATTTGATCCTTCATTACCCCAATCAGTCTCCGATTTCGTTGAAATTTGACCCACAAATAGTACGCAATCTGTTATTTAACATCCTATTTTGTCTTTGTTTTCCCGATTGGATTTGATATTTTCAACGTCTATTTCATGCAGAATTATTATTTGTCTTTGGCAAATGAGATGAAACGACCAGATGACGGTGGATGGAATTCGTAATACTGGCATTGAAATGAGTAATTATATTGTTGTGTAGTTGTGGAACCAAGATTTCACCAACACGCGCTCCCATCAAACTAAAATAACAAGCGACTCTTCCCGTTTTATTAATTTCTGTTGGTATTAAGTTTTCAAAATAGGGGGAGGGAGAATAGCACAAAAGAAATTACAATAGGGGATGATTCTCCAAACCGTCATATATCTTTAGGCAAGATAGATCAAAATTTGAAGCATCTAAATTATTCAAAATATTCCATAATTAGGCAATATTTTACATAGTTGCGTATTTATCTTCAAACTTTTAGAATGTATCATCGCAAGTATTCAACAAAACTTATTGGAAATAGTATAAAAGTCTTCACTTCATACAAAAGCTCGCTTTAAGCTCTTCATGTCAATTTATTTATTAGAAACGAAGTCTGGTTATCTCAATTTTTTATTTGTTTTTGCATGAAAGCGAATACCTTTTACAGCCTTTAATCTAAAAGAATAATCTTCAAAGTAAACTAGTTTTCAAAGAAAACCTCATTATCACTAAATATTACCAACTGTAACGATTTTACTGGATATTCCAACAAAATTAATCGGATAATCGGTTGGATAAAAATTATTACATTATAAAATTAGAGATTTTATTTTTAGTAGTAAAGAATCATCTAGACGTGTTTTTAATGTTAATGTTAAGTTTTAATGTTAATGTCAACATAATTGCAGTTTAATTAGAATGAATTTAATTTAAACAAAATGGAGATATTATTTTATATTTATCGTTTTTTATTTTAAATTTTACTTTTAGTAAATTTAAATTTTTTCTTAAATATTCAAATATTACACTTTAATTGTTTTATAATCCAACAAGCAAAGAAACTTTTGAAAATCCACCAATTTTGGGCGAGATTTAAAGTTTTTTTCTGCCAATAATTAGGCAAAATCCATACATTAATGGATATTTGTTGAAATTAAAATGAACTTTAAATAGTGCATTGTTGATTGGGAAGCCCAAATGTGGGATAAAACTTGTCGATTTTGCTCGTTCGTTTATCCTAAATAAATATTGTTTCTAGTTTTACTAATCATATATTTGTTTTGCAATATTTATCAATCTATTTGTTGAATAAGCTTGATACGCGTACTATTAACTGTGGAGTTTTATGAATAAATTTACCCGATAGGTATTGTACAATGTACAATTAAAATTGGTCTATACACCCTTAGTGTCTTTAAAATTGTACACTCTCTACAGCCCCCTTCTCTTAAAAGTGTTCACAGCGCCAAACGTTGATTATCGAGTGATTAGAAACATATTTTAAGGATTTATAGGGGGGTCAATGGTGCACATTTCAGCGAAAGTTGGACCATATAGCTCGTTAGGAAATCGGGGAAAAAGTGATTTTTGTCGAAAATCTCAGCATTTTCGTCAATCAGTTTTTTACATAAATGGACTCAAGAGGACTTGAAGAATTCTCAGAAAACTGTTTTTTTTCGGTTTTCTGGCACTGTATCCTGAAAAAAATTGAAAAACTAGTTTCTCGTTCATTAATCGTAAATGTGACCAGTAATTTGCTTCTCAGTTGTTCAATTCTTCTCTTAATGAGAGTTCATGTTATCGTATTTGTTTACTTGACATTCGATACTCATAACAAAAGCACATGCCAGTTATTTGAATAGGCTTGTTTTTCTTTAAATAAATAAACATTGGATCGTTTTAAGAGACTACACCAGTGGTTTTCAAACGTTTTGGAAGTGCCGAGCATGTAAATTATTTATTAATTCATTAAGAACCCTTCATTTTTCAACAAAGACATATTTCTTATTTTGTGAATAAGGAATATTTCACTCTGAGCCCGTTAAATCAATTTGCGGATTAAAACAATTTACCAGATCAACTGTTGAGAAACACTGGTTTAAAATTTGATACAAAACTACTGTGACCGACAAAGGGAGGCGAGCGACTTTTGCATTTCATTTTTTTCACGGTCAAGCTCTACTCGTACCTTTTTTAATTTTTTTCGAAGTCTTAAGGATAAATTGCAAAAACTAAAATGTTACAAATGTATCGCATTAATTCAACACCCTTTAATGTGTGAAAAACCCTCTTGCCAATTGTTGTATAATCAAAAGTTAGATTTGATGTCACTCATTTCCCAGTGAGCTACGTGGACCTAATTTTGTTGAAATGATCTCTGAGTACCTCCCTATAAATCCTTAAAATATGTTTCCAATCCCTTGATAATTAACAGACGTTTGGCGCTGTGAACACCTTTAAGAGAAGGGGGCTGTAAATTAAAAATTTAAATTGAATTTTGATTTTATTGTGTATCGTTTTTTCGGTTTGTTTACACTGAACGTCGACAATTAATACATGAATGTTCAATAAATTTGATGTACTTATAACAGGAAAATTTTCACAAACTCACATTTATAGAGATCCTTTTGATATTTTAGTAAAGTAAGTCGTAGATTCATATCAGTAATTTACATAAAATGAGAGCTTCAACACGTGCTAAACAAATACAATAAAATGATATTAAATTTATAGTTTCCGTATTTTTATATCTGGCTCTCTCCATAAAACCACTAATACAACGAAAAAACAACATTATTCATGCTATGTTGTTTTCTTATTATTGGAAAATTCATATTAACCGACTTAAAATGAATTTATCCGAGATAAATCCTTGTAGATGTCACTTCACTGTATCTCGTATCAGATGACAAATGGTCAGGACATGTCTGAAAAAGCTGTTGTTGGATGCTCTGCTTTCCTTTTTAGCTTATTTTAAAAGATTAATCATTTGTTATCCAAAAGATGAATTTAACAAGAAATCAGTTGATGTTGAAATAATTCAGTATCACATCCACCATTTCGGAAATTCTTCCTTACAATTTTCCTGCATTGGAGAAATCAAATTGACATGCAATGCTTTTATCAAACCGAAAGTGCAATCGTGCAGCAATAACCGTTTTACAATTTCAAATGCATCGTTCAAATTCAACTTGAATATTTTCGTAGAGATGTTATCGATTGTATTTTTAAAATTCTGTTGAATCAAACCATAACAATGTAGTTCATTAAAATTTTATCGAAATTGATTAATTCAATTATTTTTAGAATCCGTACGTATGTCCGTTTGTTAATTTACCCCGGAGGATTAAAATGGCGCAAATAAACCTGAATTTGAATTGTTGGACGTCTGTTTAGTTGAATACACGTCGCCACCATTGAGGGGAAGCTTTCGTTTCAGCTTACCTAACATGAATCCTGTTGATGGTGGCGATGGTGAATTTCTGAAAGCAGCTTTAATTCAACTACTCATGCACACCAAACCTGTGTTCTAGTTTCAAGATAGGATCCATAAATAGCTTAGTTTGTAGTATACGAAGTTTATCTGTTTTGAGGGGCTGGTATGCAGATCACGTTTGACACGTTCCTGCAATTAACTGGCGTAATGTCGGCAAGACAGACGTCAATAGAGGACAGAGCCACCCGAATCAACAGCACTGATAACAATTGACTATTACGCTCCAATGTACTTTACTTGAATTTAATTTTTTTTGGTTATTACGTAAATAAAGTATTTAAAAATTTTTTTTTCTACGACAGTGCGGAATGTCTTACTTTCGATGAGCCAAACCGGTGTTGAAAGTGGCACTTTACCGCACTAGTGCGGAAAATCCAACTTTCCGCACTAGTGCGGCAAAGTAACTTTTCCGCACTCTACTTTCCACACTACTTGTTCCTTACCGACAATAATTGTTTTCAAGTACAATTTTGGATTTTTCCATAAATTGTACTTGACTTGGGATTCGAACCCAAGACTAACCGTTTCGAATGTCGACTTGCTTACCACTGCGCCACTCGCGGTTCAAATTTAAATATATTAAATTGTCTTTATAACATAATTTTGACATAGACACTTGTTTATACTGTAGTCATAGTAACTCTCCTTACATTTAAAGTCAATGGTAGGTTGATAATTATTAAAAATTTTATTAGTTAGTTTTTATTTAATTTTTTTAATTATTTTCCGCGATTTTGGACTGTCGTAGAAAAAATAGTATACAATACACGGTCAGAAAGTTTCGTTGCAGAACTCGTGTGAACGTTGCAGCACTCGCTTCGCTCGTGCCGCAACGTGTTCACACTCGTTCTGCAACGATTAACTTTCTGACCTTATATTGTAATATACTATATGAGACGCATCGTACATTTTAACGAATTAAATAACTAATCGAAAACTAATGCTTGTACTAACATAAAAATGTAAATACCTTAATAACGGGAAATACTACTGGCACTGGAAAAGCTTTTAAAAGTTTAATAATAGACAATCCATAAGTAAATATTTAAACTTTGATGGCGTTACGCGTCTACAAAAACTGAACATAATTAAATGGATGGTGTCTTTTTACTAAAAAAGTAGATTGTAGAAATTTTAAACAAAGGTACATTTCTACCTTTACATTTCTGTTTGTTTTCCACAATTTTTTATATCTTTCAAATTCATAATAAAAGGCTGTGTTTACTAAACTAACACACTGTTACTGTTGTTCAACTAAAATCAAGAATTGAAAAGTAAACACGTACAGAAAGAGTCGAAAATATTGAATATTTTATTGTACAATAACACAATATGTGACTGTGATTCATTTTTGATGTTTGAAAGACGACCATAATTTAGTGATGTATTTTATTATCGTTGAAGATTTCCATATAATTTTGAATTGTTTTGATAGAGAGAGAGCTTAAATCGAACCTCGTTTCCACTAGATACTAAGCAAATGTATACACAACAACTTAACACAATGGTTGTGTTTTGCAACATGGGTGCTTAATAATCTTCTTTCACTAATACATGAATTGCCCCGAGTACGTGAAATTTGATATTACATTCAATAATTCTAAGAGAATGTAGATGTAAATAAGTCTAATATTTGGAATTGTGAATATAATAGTGAAATTGATGTTTATGTTCATAAAAACAGTTGGGAAATTGTTTGAACCTTACAACAATAATTTGAAGATCATAACAATAAATTTGATGAAAATCAAATTTTTGTCATGAAATTCAAACTTGCAAATTCGAAGAGTCAATATTGTCCAATAAATTTGTTAGATCTATTAACAAATCCTATTCTAGTAAATTTTTTGGCATTTTTTTTAAAGAAATGTGTTAAAATCTATGCGCTCTCGAAGAATTGGAATAAGCTGACTGTCTGCTGAGTTAAAAAAGTCGATTACATTCGCTATAGATCTGGTCCAGTGCAGACTCTGGAACTTTGTCATAAACGCTTCCTTTTAAATGAATCTGTAGGGGCATCTGTGAAGAGTTGGAAATTTTACCGGGTGTAGCTCGGATTATAGTAGAAACTGAATTTTTCTACTTTTCTGTTTTGCAGAATTATATTTTGATAAAGTATTATTAAAAAATGTCGAAGTAAAGCAAATAAGCTCTCTTTATTAGTAGTTAGATTTTTCATTAAACCTAGCAGTACAATATTACAAAAGAATTAATGAAAATTTGAAAATCCTTTGTGCAATTGTACTTTTTCGTTTACTTTTTTAACGTTATTTGAATGCAATTAAATAAAATGCACTTATGGAGAATATTTGAATAAAGTTGAATAAAAATGAAAATTGATATCGTTCAGAATTGGACATAGATGGAATAATTTCCTTCGGTATCGGAACATGTTTCGAGAAAATCGATGTTTTCGCTTCCCCATCATTCTTTTATCATTATCATCATCAACAATACCGCAAACGTTGGAACGGTGTCAAATCCATTTTTCTTTCCAATTTGATAACAGAATCTTCTTTTATTAATTCAAGTATATCACCAAACATATTTTAGCGATTTGTGGGCTTCGTATAAATATTTTTCTTAGTAGTTCAACATCTAGTTCCCTTCGAATCTCAGTTTCCTTTTGAATAATTCATCAAACACAATGTACAGGTTCATTTTTCACGTGTACGTCCATTTATGCGTGAATGTTTCAGAAATTCCCGTCAATAAAAAGTGAACTTTTTCTATGTTTTTATTGAATGGAATTATTGACATTTCACAAATCAACGAAATAGAAATAATGAAAACCCATAAAATCCATCCGATATTGTCACATTGAGAAGAGTAATATTTTTGAAGCCAGTTATTGTTTTATTATGTGAATCGATACCGTCAAACATTTTCCTTCTATTGTATATTTTTTATTTGTATTTGTTGTTCATACACATATGCGACAGACAAAGTTTGCATGTTTCTTGATATTTTCCAATTGATAGCCGACGTTTTTCTTTAGGAAAAGTTCAATACATGTCCAATTTTTATTCTTTTTAATGTTGAAATATTTACATTTTTAAGTCAACAGAATTAATTTATTGGAATATTTTCTTTCCTTTTTTTTAATAATTTAATCCCGTAAATCATATCTTATTGTTTCAATTCCACGAACACCGTCTATTCTAACTACCAACATTCCGACTCCATTTAATCATTACGCTTTTCATCTGTTCGCACCATTTACCGTTGAACATCGCCACCAAATTTGTCTCTAGAAATATATTCCACGATTTTTCTTCTTAATTAAGCCAAAACCATTCCCATTAAATTTCGAGTTTATCATTTAAAATGTGCAATCGAATATATCACTGGAAGCGCATTTATAAACAGAGATACAGAAACTGATTAAAGATTTTAATGAGACACTTGTAGTATGAATTTTTTATATTTTTAGACAAGAATTGTAGCGGAGGTTGACGCAAAAAGGAGGATTGTCGTTTAATATTTACTTTTTTACATTTTAACGTACTCCCGTTAGATTGATTCAATTGCGTGTGATTTTATAATGGGGAAAATGAAATAAAACATTCCAAATTAAGAATTTACTAATATTTGGTTAGGTTTCGTTCGAAAAAATCGGGTTAGCTTGTAGATATTCTTCTCTAACTGAAGTTGTACTAGCGTTAGAATATTGAAAGTTTATCTACTTATTAAATGTAAATGGTGGATAATTATCTGACACAATCAGCATAGATTTTCAGGATTCAAATATGAATGTTTGTCCTTTGAATCTTAATATTGATAATTATTCAATTTTCATAATTTAAACTTTCAATGTGTAGAATTTAACTGAAAAGATCGGCACATTTAAATAATGATGTTGTAATGACAACTCTTTAAGTTACTACAGGTATTAGTGCATTGATGGTGGACTTTAAAGTGTATTCAGTTTCCTTTGAAGTTGCCACACATCAAGCATTTCCATTGAGAAGCATACATTTAGTTTTCCCCACAAAAGGTCTTTGTTAGTATCGTACTCACAAACTTTGTTTTACGTACAACAAACACATTTTATTTATTTACTTAAGTCAGCATACATATAATGTCTACAAATTGAAAACAACTAATGAACTGTTATTATCGTGCTGATAGTAAAATGATAATTGAGATTTACTATTTTATAGTTATAAAAACACTAAAAACAATGCTTTTTATAAAATAATCGTATTTTACCCGATTGCGTTGCTGGCTTCATGTTTGCCTATTTTATTCTTGATTCGTTTAATACTGTAAAGCTGTTAAAATTAATCCATTTGATATTTTCCAATAATATTTTGCATGTTTTAATGGAGAACAATGAATAAATTCTAATACTTCTTCGAGAGTTATTGAATCATGGCAATTTCAGAATTGCCATTATATCTAAATGCGTTTTTGGGAAGATTCACCTCCATCCCACAATAACGACAAATAAAACTGATCCCATTAGTTGGACAATTTGAACAAAACCAACACGACGCTCCCCATCGTATTTTCCGTTCCCTTTTTCCTCAGTTGCATGTTCCCTAATTAAATATAGTTAGAGATAATGGGTGAATGAATAAAGCAGAGAAAGCGAGTGTGTGTATAGAACAATTCGGTTTAGTTTAGTTGTCATGGGAAATCGTTAGGAAAGTATAGTAAAGTTGCGATTTATTATAGTTGAAAGGTTTTACGGAATAAAACAAGAACAATCGTAATAGTAAATTTATAGTACTTGCAATAAAAACAAGAATGACAATAAAATTTAACAACAAATAAGACTGCTGTGGATTTTATGCCATTGGAAATAAATCTGGGATTATAGTTTAACATGAATGCATTATAAATACTGTCCAGAGGTTGTTGTTTTTTTATTTGCTTTGTTGTGTCCATTTCGATCATTCTACAACGTGCTACATTTCCAGAATAATGAAAAAAATCAAAACTAGAACAGTTGCAAAGAAAAACAATTTTCATGATTAAAAACAACCAACCGTTCTAGCAATTTAAAGTTGTAACGATTTTTTAATTAAAATTCCAGTTTTGTATGAGAAAATTGAGACAAATTGTGAACCGATCACATTATCATTAAAATATACGCATTAAACTAAAACCGTTTTTGAGTTTTAGTATATTTTATATAAAACAGATAGTCGGGTATATAATTTGGCCGGAAACAGAGTGCAATAAAGAAATACTGATAAAAGAAATAGTATGTTTTCCTAGTTTCCACCGTATAAAAACAAAACCGAAAAGCAACTCGTGAAGATAAAAACTTTATCACGATAATTAAGATGCACGAAATAAATATATGTTAATTATAGGATAATTTATATTAAAAAAAAAAGAAGGAAATCGTATATAACGTAAGATAAGAGATTTGTACTACTTATATACATACATTGTTTAAACAGAAGAGACATAAATCGTTGAACTAGAAAATTTACGTTTCTTCTCGACTACTACAATATCACAATTTACCCCGTTTAAATGATAATGTAATTCACCTCATGTATTGATAATCAATTTTAAAAAGCGTTCGAATTCGGTATCGATTCAACTTGTCGAAATTTTACATATTATCGTGATAGAATGGGGTGGAAAACGGACGTTTTATTACTGCAAAACGAAATTTGTACTCTCTTATAAAGTTACACAGATTCAGTTGAAATTCACTTTATTTTCCCTATTCAATACTTCTTCCCGTTCTTTGTTAAAAGAACTTGTAATTACTTTCCAAAGTTATCATTTGATTTCTGAACGACATGTTGATTAAATTAATCTCCCATTCAATTCATAAACCAATGCACATCATAAATGTGTCATTTACTTGAAAACTTCACGATCTTTCTACCCAGAAAACTAAACCACAACGTACAATTTCTAAATAGATTCATCCGAAATTTGCTGCTGAATATAGTTAAATTAAACTCAAAATAGAAGCGCTGGATATACGATTTAGTATTGGAATCAAAAAGAAAATACGAATGAACTTCTATGGGGTTATAATTTAAAACTAGCCGGCGCTATTTGCTGATTTGAACAGTGCGAACTAATGCTTGGAATGTTTAAATAGGAAGAAGTCTCTAGAGTTTCGAAAGTAAACCACCTGAGGGTAGTCTCTTTGTAAGACAACCTACTAGACAACTAATTAGCACAGTAATGAATTTAACTTAACTTCTCAGTCTATATCACTGTTGGTTACAAGGTAAAGTAGATTGTAGTTGTGAAATCTATCTCATATTGCTTCCCTTTGCGTACGAAAATTCTTATTTATCTTTACGTTACTAATTATATTCAACATTCGTTTATTTATTTTAGTATTTATTAATAATAAAATAAACAAATTGTATTTGTAAATATTGATTTTGATTATACATTCTTCTTACTTTTAATTAAAAGTCGACTGACGGCATATTCCATTACTCTACTATCCAAATACTCCATCAATGATTGTAACAATATTTCATCAATTTGCAAGGATTTACGAGTTTCTAGATGAAGAAAATATTAAGTTTAATTGGAATAATTCACAGGACGAATACTAATGTCCTATAATTATGAACGTTATATTCTACAAGGCTTGTAAAATGAACTCATTTTACATACATACATACATATGTATGTAAAACACAGCTTGTTAAACCGTACTATGGTTTAAATATTCGATATTCTTACGTTAATCCTTATAATTAAGCACGATCATTTATCTCAACTTAATTTACATTTATTGGTCGTAGATTAATTGTAATAAAGTTATTATTAGATTTGGCTTATGTTTCGTTCGGATATTCAAATTTATCGTTAATTAGAAATTTTTGATCAAAGCATTGCAATTTGTATGTACTGAAAAGAACATAATTTACAGTGAAAATGAAAAATATCAAAAGCATTTCTTTTAAAAAAACATATTTTACCCAATTTGTACAAAAAATTCACCAATTTTTCAAACATACAAGACATATGAATGACACTAATTAAATTTGGTCTTTTAAGATTAGCACAATATTTGGGGAGTTTCCAGTTTCTATTAGCCAAATTGGAAATTTTGAATTGCGCGCTCTCCAAAAGGGGTTGGTATAACCAAAGTTGCTACACTTCTAACCTTACAATTCTAAATTTGATTAAACTCAGTCTTTACGTATTCACTAGATGCTGCTGGTGCGTGTGAAGAATTTGTGAATTATTTGTTCTTTTTCAATTTTGATTACTGTGCGAAAATAGTACAATACTTTGAATCTAATAGAAAAGATCACATAAGACAAATATAAGATCAATGATAATAGGTGTTTTTGACCAAATTATGCTAATCAGACTAGCTTACAGAAAATTTCATGAATATATATTAAATCATGAATAACGATATAATTTATAATTTTGAATAAATATTAAATATGAAATTGTGTTGGTTATCTGTATTACATTTAAGAAATATGCTAGATTAAACACACCGCTGGAGTGCACGTCACTGAACTACCCTTATACATATAGATTTTATATGTAATTAAAGTTTTACTGCAAATACAGACATCGTTTTTATTAATTTATGTAGAAATACCAGTACTGCTGATGTTGTATAAAAGTTTTGCTTTAGGTAAAAGCGGAAATTAAATATTCTATAACTAGAGGGTAGTTGAGGGGGAAATTCAGCAAACTGTCTGCAATTACTATTTCTAATAGCAGTATTAAAGACTTATACTAGTTATATTATAGAAGGCTTAATGTAAACTTAATTATTTATTTGTTGAACAGTCTATTAGAAATTTTGTAATGTTTATTTTGATAAAATATTATTTCAACTAATAATAACAAATTTATTTTTGATAAATTATTTATTTAATATGCGTATATGTTTATAATGAAATATATGTAACAATAAAGTTTATTATTTAGTAGACTCTATTGAAGTAAAAACAATTGAATTATTGATAAAATTGGAAAATTTCAAATGAATTTAACGCAATATTTTAATGGCGGCTTCATAATTATAACATTGCACATCAGTGAATGTTAATCAATAATTTTCAGTACTGGAACATGTTAAAAATATAAAATATCGACAGCGAAAAAAAATCATCTGTTACGTTGCACGAAATAAACAGATAGGATTTCTTAAATTGTTACAATTTTTCCACATTTTATACGATAAAATTGTCACCAACTTTATTTGTATTCGTACATTTATGCACAAATTTTAACTATTCAAAGTTTTCATTATAATAAGTGCATCGGTTACGGTTGCAAACGTTCCAGTCGAGTATAAATTGCCTGAAACTTTGCCCATGGTGTATCTAAAGTCGGTAAAATTTAGCTGGTTCTAGGTAATCTAAAAAGAAAAATGATATCAACTATAATTTTTAATGATAAAACAATTCAATTTATTTTGTTTTGTATTCTAGACTGGATTTATGTTCAATATTGCATAGTACAACTCCTTTAACTTGAATTTTCCTTCTGTGTTTCCTCGTCGTTTGATCTGTATACCGCTTTCATCACAATTTTACGTATGTAAGATTGAAAAATGATGTTATAATTTTTGAAATAAAACTACCAAGAGGAGAAAATATGAATTTCCCATCTTTGTATGTCCCCCAAGATGACGAATAAATGTCTCCATTTTCTCCACTATCATCTTTTACTACGGTATTTTATGAAGCACTTTACAATGTCTGTTTTTTTACGTTCTCTTTACGGTGATAATGCATACTATTAGTAATAATAGTGCCTCTTTTTTAAATATGAAAAATAATTCATCATCTCAAATGGCACAATAGTTTTTAGTATGCTTTCAAAGTATCTAAGTACCTTCTAATTTGTTGTTAGTCTTCTAGAATTCGTCGTTATATCAACCACAAAATATTAAGAATACAAACATCAATCGTTGGCAATGTTCAACAAAACAAAAGCATAATTAACTACATGAATGATAACCATCCAGTTATTTCACAAACATAAAGGCTTTGTGACAATTTTCATTTCTGCATTTTTCATTATCAAACCTCTTTGTTGTTTCGTACAATTTCTTTGCGTTAATTCGATCGTATGCTTATATTTACGCATTCAAACAGAAGTCTCTAATAAAAAAATGTAATGATGGCTAAATTAAAAGTAATTTTATTTGTAATGTTGATACTTTCAAATTTGCAATACTTGTAACGCTTTTGCAGTTTTACTTAGAATATTTTTTAGATTTACCGTTCGCACATTGAAGGTAATAAAGGAAAATCCACCAATTTAACTAGATTTAAAAGTAACTGCATCAGCGATATTATCCAAAAATCAATTTAACCATTTTAAAGTTTAATAATATGGAGTTTTATAGACTACTATTGCAATATAGCAATACTTATTAGGGATAAATTAGATAAATTTATATTATTAACGTGTATTTCCGAAACATTCAGGATGTCTTTAAATCCCAATAGAGTACCGTTGTTAATAATTGATTCAACAACTGGATCTTTGTAAATACGATTTGTACTAAGGCTACTCAAAGGGAAAAACAAGAATAAGGGAAGTATTGAATCGTTTTTCTACATGGTTTAAATCATTGATTCACATTCAATGTAGCTTGCATTCGAATTGATTCACAAAGATACGAATGGTAATTTAACAAGTTTTCATTGTTCATCATCGATCGAAACTTGAACATTTCAAAAACCGCTTGTTATTTAATTTTGCGCAAGTAAAATAAGATGCGAGAAAAATTGTTGAAAACACCGATTGTTTTATATGAATTGAAGATAATTTTCTTCAATTTATATATGAGTTTCCCGCTGTTACTCTAACTGTTATGTAGATTTAATTTGAAAACTTCTTAGAATACGTTTCAGGAAAATTGTTAAACAAACTTTTCCTCTTTTGTCAATAACTAAAGTATAGAGATTTATATTTTTCAAAGAGAAATTCGAGACTATCGATTGCCTGGTTTAAAATCGGCTTTTTTTTTCTTTGCATTGTTGTCAAAGATTTCAATTAGAGAAAATCGAAACTTTCAGCTCGACTGGTTGCTCACTGATAACGCCATCTTATGTTGCACACCACAGAATCCTCGCTCTTCAAGAATTATCTCGCTTCCCTGTATATTTCTTATCATTTTATTGTATTGGACGATACAAAACAATCATCCACAGGCACGTTTTTCTTTTCCCTACTTGGCTTTATACGAAAATTTGTGTCACATCGCTTCCGTATCACTAGAAATTATAGAATGCGAACTAATTAGTATGAAAATTAAAAATTGTTCAATGTGTGTTATCCGGCCTATTACATAAACACACAGTTGGGTGATAAATTTTAATCATAATCCATCAGTGGGATGTAGTAAGCGTCTCGAACACATTTTGTTGTATAAAATAAATGAAGGGAAATCATAAGCTTGGAAAATTGGGTTTTAATTTAGGGTTACATCTGTTTTTGAACTTTAGTAAAGAAGACTCAATGTTGGGTGTTTAATTCTCTATACAAAGTTTGAGTAAGTTTCAAGTGAGTTTTGTAGCACACGATTTCACGTTATCTATTTCAATACTATGAATACTATTATGCTTGATTGCTTTTTCAGAAATTACAGCTAAATGGGTCAAGTTATAATATTACTTAACAATTTCTGATTTATATAATCAGGTTTATTAAGCAGACCCATTTGTTTTCATATAATCTTTAAAATATCAAAGCAGAAATTGCATCGATCAATTTACTAAAACTACCATCCAAAAAAAATTGATATAGAAATAGAGGAATTGTTGTGAAAGTGTTTAATAGAAGAGAATTTTCTCTTCAATTGCACTTTTAAAGCAATTTCGTCATTGTGTGGTTTCAAACTAAATCTTCCTCCTTTATACAGCGTCTTAGTTTATAATTTCGAGGATCTTGTTGTTTGTCTATCGATTGCCTCAACATCGTCTTTAAGGACATGTTTACATGCACGCAATATTTCATTTCCCACAATCTGTACACAGAGAGAAAAGTACGTCAGCATCTGTTACAACATGACCTATTTTAGGTAAAATGCAGATATTGAAGCAAAAGCGATTTTTTTGAAGAAAATTTGCTTACTAGAATTTCCAAATAATTTTAACGTAGATTATTAAATTTTCAATACCCTAAGACTGAGGGCGTTATAGAAAATTTTATCAAATCTTAAAGCTTTACTCTTACCGAAAAATCTATTTTATGTTAAGCAATACATTTTTTATATCATTTGTGTCGACATTTGGACATTTTGGTTTATATTACCGATACCTTGTTTAACTGTACAAAGTCTAAGCTTTTTTTTTCGAAAAATAAAACTAACAAGTAAATCCTCTTTATCCAACAACACAACGAACTAGCCACACACACATAGAGCCAAGCTTTCAACTTCTCTAATTGAAAAAGTCCACACACAACCTAGCCCATATTTTACGGTACAAAGAAAGAAAAAACTGTTTTTTTTCAGTGTGTGCTTGGGAGATATTTGGAAAAAATCGTAGATACAAATAAAGGGAGAATGGTAGGCGAGATTATCGTGTGTTAACACAAACGTTCGCACGTGCTGCCAACAAAATGAATATTTTGAAGTTTACGTTAATTTTTAAATCACACACATCCAACAATAGAGAATATTAAAGGGCAGCATTTGTGTTGTAATAAACGATTTTTTCCTTTTGTACGGGTTACTAATGAAGAAAAGTTGAAAAATAACAGCGCGGCTGTCGATATTTGGTAAAACAAAACAAAGCAGTTAAAAACCAACAAATGGAAATAGTTGAATGCAAATGGAAATTTTAATTGAACCTATTATCATTCGTTCATTACTCATCGTTTTTATAAAATCTGCTTTATTATTTTAATGAACAATACAAAATTTTTTGTTCTAATTTTCATTTTTGCACTGCTCATCGAAACAATCGTTATTCCTTATTGGGTTTCTTTGAATTTTTCCATGTGGACAGTCATATAAAAGAATTTAATTCCTTGTTTCCAATCCATAAATTCAACAATTATATTTGGTTTATTCCAAAACACCCTTTGTTGATTTTTTTTTATTTTGCCACCCCAGTTGAATTTCAGCTGTTGTCGGTGGATTATTCAAACGAGACGACAGCACGAGCAGGCCAAATGTCACCCTTATTATTGTTCCTGTGTGTAAAGGGTGACTAGTAGCCATTTAGTTGAGGAAAAAGCACAAGGATATAGTGTTAGATCCACCCCTTTAAAAGATAGCAAAATACTCTTCGTAAACCAACCGAACTTTTCTTGTTTTAAAACATATGAAAAGTTTATTACTGCATTTTTCCTTTGTTAAACATAATTAAAGTAGTAATAGACTGAATAATATGAAAGATGATTTCGATGGAAGAGGCGTTCTTATGGGAGGATGTAACAACATATGTTTGTTGAATATTTCACCCACATGGAGTTCAAATACAGGACGTATTTTGTTAGATATGGTAGGGAATGTTACCAGATTTCTGTGTTGTTTTGCGCAAATGGATATATTGTGTAGGAAATTTACGATTTCCGTTTCATAATGAGGATAAAACATCTTTAAAATTTCGTTATAATTGAAATTAAAAATAATGATCGATTATTGCCGATGACAACAACAGATCATTAAGTAATTTTTATCTTTATTCTATCCCTCAGAAGCTGAAATTATCGATTTGAAGGAACAATTTTATTATTTACTGAACTTTATATTACGTTAAAGAGCTTTAAAATGTCTTGGAATAAACTTAAACTATTTCCAAGAAGACGACATATTACCTAATAATTGTTGATTTTATTATTAATTTCTATACAATTTCTAGTGTTGTCGTAAATTTTACAGTTCCTACCTTAATAAAAACAACCCATAAATAGTTATTTAGTGTACTAGTGTTGACATTATCACTCAACTAGATGGTGGCCACTATATTTTTATACCATATTAAAACAGTTATAACACTTTTTTATGTACGTTCATGAATTTTATTTGGGGAAACATTCGGAATTCTTGTTATATCTATTTTATTAGAGATTATACACCTGAAGTCCTTTTATGCGATTTTCTACGCGA
This sequence comes from Mylabris phalerata, assembly GCA_020740385.1. NCBI lineage: Eukaryota > Metazoa > Arthropoda > Insecta > Coleoptera > Meloidae > Mylabris > Mylabris phalerata. The sequence goes on along the minus strand of JAJEOX010000223.1, from coordinate 5,345,947 downwards.
ATTGGGTTGTCACAGAAAAAATTTACGCGATTTTTATTCACTTTTACACCATTTTACATATTTTTCTACCCGTGTACAATTCACAATTGTTGTTTTTTAAATAAAATAACAAATTTCAATTAAAAATCACTAAAATAGAGAAATAAATGCATATAGTACATACAAATAATTGAATTCGTTAAAATACTAGAACAAAAACACACGAATACGAATAAAATTAATCAAATTTATTTGTATGAACAAGATCCGGAAAATTTTGAACTTTTTGATGGATAGACAATTCAAAATTCTGTCGGTCAAATTGCGAATTTTAAATTGCGCGCCCTTTAAGAAATTGGATTGGTAACATTAGATTTCTAACCTTATAATTCCAAAGTCTTACTCTCTGGTGCTGTTGTTGTATTTGAAGGATTTGTGTTCTTTTTCTATGTCGATTATTTTAGACTAAAATTTTCTTCAAAATGTTCGAAAACATGTACAAAATTCGAATAAACGTGGTCAGAATTGAAGTACTTTTAGTTGAAATCTGCAAATTCTTGAATTCTTTAGAACATTCGAAAATATCGAAATATTTAGGGGTGGATTTTTGGATTTAAAAGCATAGTATTTAGCCATTGTGTATCATTTTCTCCATTATCTTTTATTTTTGTTCCGATGTATTTTACTCAAAGTTGGTTAATAAATAAAGGGAAGCTTCTCCTGTTGAACCGATTTTGGATGTTTTGAATCTTTGAATACTCCATGGAATTTTTTCTATTTTCAGACATGATGAATGGGTTTCCATCACACATAAATGTATTTTCCTTGTCTTTATTTCAATTTTAAATTCCTCTTTTCTCTAGCCAGTTCTCTTGGTAGCTAATATTAGAATACCAACAATAAAATCAATATAACACAATAAACTGATTATCTCACGATTTTACTACGAATTAAAAACAAGCACGCAGGTAATCAGACATGTGAACAAAAAATAACGTCTATATACACTTTTATTATTTCACGCAAGTTGCTCTGAAATGGGGTAAATACACAGTCAAAGTAGTAAACAATTTTTTACGCCCTTAATTCATCAAACTCGACTCTTGTTAAAAAAACAACAACGTTCGGTCAATGTAGTAGATAAAAACATCTTGAATAGTAAATTAATTTAAGCAACAACAACAACAAAAAAGGCAGACTTTCACTATTCCACGGTTTGAATAAAATTTCGAATTTAAATTCCAAAATCTTTAGGTTTACATGCTTATTATTCCAGTTGCTATAACAAATTAAATTAATCGATACAATAAAAAACTCGCAAAATAGAGCAGACTTTTTAAACTCTATCAACATATTTATGAATGATTCTTGTTTGTGACAATTTTTTTCCTGTAGTATAAATTTTAGCGATACGATTATTAGTATTCGCTGTTTTCTATTCAACAAATGATTAAAAATTTGATAAATTATTATAAAAAGTTTGAATATTGAAAGTTTTAAAGGACGATAAAATTAATTGGTGTTTGAATAATTTGCGGTTCCATTATAGCGTCGTTTATTTCAACCAGTTGCCAGATCGAAAGGACAAATATCATTAAATCATTAAACGGTGAAACAAGGGACGATTGGATGAAATTATTAAACTTTTTTATGAGAACGAGACGGGATAAAACACAAACTAATAGTTTAACCCTTTTGTCAGGCTTGAAGTTTTCCACATCGATAATCTTTATGATTTGAACTGATTTTAAATACAAATAAGTGATATATGTTATTTTATGGCAGTGCTATTTTACTCTAGAAATGTATAATCGTTAACTTCTCAGATATGTAGAATATTGCAAATTAGTTATGAGTTTAATCTGATAATTCAAGTTGATATTGTATTGTTTGAGTAGAGTATTTTGATACAGTTCAGCCACTGAAACAATAATAAATCCGTTTATATTTGCGAACAAATTTTGTGCAAATCAATTTGATTATTAACAAACCTTTATTGTATATACAGAGTGAGCCAAGTGGTTGGCCTATTAGACGTTTAAAGAGTTCTAATTGATGGAAGTTTCTGAAATTTGGTATGCACCCGTTTTTCCATCTGAACTACATCTGGAAAATATTTTCGTTGTTCTATCAACCGCCGGTGTATGGGGTAGTGCACCCTACTTTCTTATTTTAAATGGAATTGTAGATTTTTTATTCCATATTTAGATTCTATGGTAAAAATGAAATGGACTTTGATAACACGACCGATGGCCTAGCGTTAATAGTTTTTCAGGAATTTTGACTTTTTCTGAAAATTTTGATTTTGCAGTGTTTGATTGAAAAATTCATATGTTTGAAGATATCGTTGATAGATAATCCAAATTTGGAACTCAAATAATTTAAACTATGTACTTTACGCCAGATTTTTCAGAAATGAATTATCTTTCAGCATTTAGCTGAAATCAATTTTTCTTTCAGCCAATTTTCAAAACGCAATATCTTATTTTAAATGGAACGGTATATTTTTCTTTACACAGTTGGATAGAGAAAACAATTCTGCATTGAACTGTATTAGCATTTCCTATACCTATCGCTGATAGTTTTTCAGTTATTTCAGATTTTCAATTTTCAATAGTTTTCTCTCCAGTCTGAAATTGACTAGTGTCTAGTTGTCCTTGACTTATTAATTCGCCTATAAAGAAATGCATAGGAGGCTTAACAAAATGACATTAACTGTCACATTTGAGGTTAACATTGATTATTCTGTATGTTTTTTCAGTGATTTCAGCCAATTTTACATGAAAAGAAAATCCAATTAATTTTAATTTCATTATTTGTCAATTTCTTCTATGATTTTTCAATTAAAAAATATAAAAATAATTAATTATTTAGATGTGAATTGTGACAGAAGGTTGCTTCGCCAAGCCTACTATGTTTTAGTATTTCGTTTCAGAGGGTAAATTATTCGAAATCGAAAATCTTGAATAACTGAAAAATTATCAAGAATACGTATAGGGAATGCTTATATGATTCGATGCAGAATTTTTTTCTCTATCCAACCGTGTAAAGAAAAATATATCGTTCCATTTAAAATCTGGCGTAAAGTATATAGTTTAAACTATTTCATTTCCAAATTTGGATTATCTATCAACGATATCTTCAAACATATGAATTTTTCAATCAAACACTACAAAATCAAAATTCTCAGAAAAAGTCGAAATTCCCGAAAAACTATTAACGCTAGACCATAGGTCATATTATCAAAGTCCATTTCATTTTTATCGTAGAATCTAAATATGGAATAAAAAATATACTATTCCATTTAAAATAAGAAAGTAGGGTGCACTACCCCATACACCGGCGGTTGATAGAACAACGAAAATATTTTCCCGGTGTAGTTCAGGTGGAAAAACGGGTGCATACCAAATTTCAGAAACTTTCATCAATTAGAACTCTTTAAACGTCTAATAGACCAACCACTTGGCTCACTCTGTATATAATCGTAAATAATTCACATGTATCGACAATAGAAAAGTCTGATGATAGAATAGCCGACAAATGGGGAAAAAATCGGTTCAGCCTTTTTTTATTTCCATCAAACGGATTTCGAAATATCCCGGAAAATGTTGGTGTGTATCTCTCCAACAGCAGATAAAACAAAAACAAAAATCAACAACAAACAGCAAAATGGTCTTTATTCTAGTTTTCATTAAACTATTATTGTCGTATAAATGGCTATGCTTTGATAACTGAATTGAAAAGGGTTGATTGTGTTCACGATTCAGTTGATGGTTTATGTGTTGATACATAATTTCTAACATTATCGATTTCTGTACGGTAATAACAGGATTAGAGCTTGGTTATCGTGATAACATACAAACTATAAGCTTTGTAATGATTGAAAACAAAAAGAATGATAAAGGAAGCTTTATAATATTGAACAATAGCCATATTAATGATACTATAACAGTAATAGATAATTAATATTACTAATTAATAGCACTTTGATTAATTAGAAATATCACTCGTTAATTTCACTTTAATAGAAACATAATAGAGTATTTTAGAAACTTGTCAATAGTAGAAAAAATAGGATTTCAAATGAATACGTTTCTAGACCGTTGAATTAAAAAGATCCCAGATTTATCGTCTTCAAAAGGAGTATTTCCAATAAAGAAATCTTTTGGAAAAATTGATCTCTTGTTACAATACGAATGGAAGCAAAAGTATATAAACGAATTTATGTGTGGTTGTTGTTGCTATTTTGTCTTGACTTCGTTTTTATCAATAATAGGATTCCAGTTAAATTTATTCAGCTTACATCAGAAATGAATAAAGCTCACAGAGTTTTATCTATATACAGATATATTCTTTATTTTTATAATAGCAGCTTTTAAATTCTGCTGTAGTAGTAAATACTATGATAGAGTCAATATAATAAATAAAACTATAGAGTTATTATGAAAATTTGTATTTATCTTTCATTTAATTAACAGATATTAACAAAAAGTTTATTAATTTCATTGTTCGGTTTTAAAACTATCCCCCCAGTGCAATTATGTAAATTGTACAAAATCAGTAAATTTCTATTTTGTTTACTGTCATTTATTAAATTCTGTCTATTTATTAGACAGAATTTAAAAAATACGGATGCTAAATTCGATAAACTGGGAAATTAATTTGATTTTTGTAAATGGCGAGATTATTGATTTTTAAATAATCCGAAATGTAAATATTGTTACAGTAATTATCAAGAAAATTGATCGAAATATTTTCAGTTTCATTAATTTTCATCAGTTGTGTAAATATCTACATTTTCTTATCATCGTTTTTTAGTAAAGAAACTAATCTAAACAAGTAATCTTTATTGTGAAAGCTTTTATAGTATTTACTTTTATAATTCACGTCTGTTTGTATAAATGCTTAAAGTTTGTAATTAACTGCATCACTCAAATTTAGGGTTAGATACCCTCTCACCCCCATATACTAAGATGATAGTAGAGTTAATTATCAGAAAGCTGCATCGTTTTTATCATTCTAATTATAAATCTTTATTTTTATAACAAGAAAGTAACAGAAATATACAGAAAAGTTCAACTACTCAAAAATCGATGCGTTTCAATTATAAAAGCAGAACTGTAATTCGAATGAAGCTAGTAGAACATTTACATCAAATAATTAATGCGCAGTTCAAGTATTCCAATCATTGGATGGCAGGAATCTGAAAGTATGAAGCTTTACTTTGAAAAATTAGAATTAAGAAATTTATATCCCAATGATTTTAACAGTTGCATTTTTAATTGATGCATTGTTCAAAAAGTAGGTTGGTGAGCCTGTCTAACTGGATGCTATTGTTTGAAACTTTTTTTGAATATCTTGTTGAAAAAAGAATTTCAAGGTGCAGGACATTTTTGAGAATTTTGTAGAAATTCTGACATTCAGAGGAAAATTTTCGCTTATAATCTAGCCTACGTTAATTTATTTGCAATGAATATTGAGTAAAATGGGTAGCTTTTTTCAAATATCTAAAAAAATTTCCGCCCCTCTGATAGTTTTCTGGAAAATTAAGAAGGATCGAAATTTTTCTTGTGCAAGTTGGCGATAGAGAATTAAAGGCCGCATTTTCTGAAAGCTTATATCAAAAAACTCGGATTTAGAAATTTGAGGAAAATTCTAGAGAAATTCACTTATTTCCGCATCATTAAAAATTGTACCTCTCGTTTCCAGTATATAATAGGTTTTTATAGGGTTTTCGTTGACATTATTGTTATTGGAAAATTGTTAGACTTCCTTGGGAAAATTGTGTGCAGCCAATTCATCTAAATAGCACATAATCAAAAATTATAACCGTTGCATCATAAATATCATAAAAGAAGTATTAAATTTTGACAATGAGTTGCAAAAGAAAATTTTTGCCTATAACTCGACCTTTGTACTGATTAATAATTGAAATTCATCGAAAATGTATCCAAAAAATATTTCAATCGGTTTTCTAATTTTTATTTGCTTGATATTTCGAAAATAGGGAATCAAATATGGCATTTTTTGAAAGTTAATACATAATAAGGAGTCAGGAAAATCGTTGAAATTTACTTGCCATTTTCACATATCCGAAAAATTGTTTTGTACCGATTTTTTCAGTTTCTCGAATATTCTAGGGATTTTCCAATGATGCTATAGTTTTGCGGAAAACTTGATTTTCGTTAGAAAATTACATGAAAAATTAGCTTATTGGTTCATAGTACCGTGCTTTTCACCTATAATTATATACTACAAGTTGATTTGACGAGCGATTTGAAAAATTTCTCATTGATTTTTAGGAAGGTCCTTAGAGAGCATTTTGCCAAAATTTGAGCTTCATAGCTGATTGGCAAGTTGGTCAAAAAACGATCGTTTTAGCTGCGATTTTTGAGTTAAGCACATCAAATGACTCAGAATGACACAAAGACGCTCTCCACATGGTTTTTTTCCGTTGCATTCTGGAGTAAATGCAAAATATTTACACCCATTGCAGAATAAAATGGGGAAAAGCGAAAAAAGTCAACGTTGGGAGCAATCTTAGGTTATTCAGAGTCATTTGGCATGTGTAACTCATTTTTATAAATTGCGACATGGTTAGAAACGAGCATTTTTGGACTAATTTGCCGAGGCCCAAATTTTGATAAAATGTTCTCTAGGAACTCTCCTATAAATCCTTGAAATACGTTCCAAATCGCTTGTCAAATAATTGGAGTTGTCATATAAATTGTATACTTTTAAATGGAAGGGTCGGTTGCACCGTTCGATGTCAAATATTTAACACAATGTCAAAGTTAACATCGTGTTAAATTCAATTTTTTCGTGACGTCATAGCATTTTGACATTGTGTTAGTTTGACATGATGTTAAATTCGATTGTCGTTGTTAAATCCACTGTTAAATAAGACATGATGTCAAATGCGTTGCCAAATTAATTGAGCCTGAACTTTCAATTAAATTTTGATAGAGGCTTCAATATGTGTTTTTTGATACAATTTTTGGAAATTTTATTAGAATTTTTCAGCATATTCGTTGATAAACGTTCATTTTTATGACAAAATTTGAATTTATTTGAGGTTATGTTCTATTCAGTTAAGCCAACTTAAATCCAAGATTTGCTTAAAAACCACTAAAGTCTTTGCCAAATTTGTTTAACAGTGGAATTCGTTGACAACGATGTTAAATTTGAATGTTAAAAATGACGTAACACAAAAACATGGACGACGTTGTTAAATTTTGACACGATGTTAACTGATTGAGGATTTGACATCGAACGGTGCAACCGACCCGAAGTGTCTCAAAATAAGAGAAGCCTTATTAAATTGTAAAAATGTAACCTGTAAACAGGTTGTCGTTTATATTTTATACGAACAGTACAACCTTATTGCATTCCAAACTGTGCATATTTTAAAAAGTACAACATAATAGCATCACATAATACATTTCCAATATGCTTTGTTACCTATGGATAGTGTATTGACATTTTCTAAATAGAACAGCAGCTGGTCAATGCAGTCAATGTATCAAAATTTCATCATTATTAACAATCCCATGAAATTAATAATAATAATAATCATACAATAACGAATCTAATTGCAAACATCTAAAATAAATAGTTTCTATTTGTACTTCTTCACTGCGGTATAAATTGCAAACTTATTGGAAATTTGTTAGTTTTAACTGTTAGTTAGTGTTTGCTTTTATCTTTTGAAAGTTTCGAATGCAATCACGAAATCAATTCGTCTATTGAAATTTCTAGTTTTAAATGCTTAACACATACAGAAAGCCAACAAAACAAGTAAATAATTGAATTTAAACTGAATGTTTCTGGCATAATGAAAAATATGAAAATTCCATTTCATAAACGAACATCCACACCAATTTTATTATCAATTGCACGTATTGATACGGTTTCAGTTTCGAGTACTATCATTGTCAGCTAATTAGTTTTGAATTGTAACGAATTCCATTGGAATAATTTGCGTTGATTCAAGTTTTCCCATTCGATTTTCGTTCCCAATTCGTTTTCCTTAAATAATGACAACAAGAAAAAAACAACGATGAGCGAGAAATCTGTCTCAAGTTTTGTTCAAACACAAAACAAGTCTGTTTGTTGTAGAATAGGCCTTTAAGGATTTGGTGAATTAAAGTTTGGAAACAACAGCAATTGTCCGAGAGTTATTTTTGAAAGATTTTCCTCACTTTCGACACAGCGTTGATCCGCTTAACTTCTCTCTACTTTCTACTTGTAACTTTCGTACTTGGATGAAAAAGCATTCCAGTTTCTTGGATTTTTAGCTCGCTATACCTTTATCGAGTTATATTATAAAAATTAAATGTGGATGATTCTTTTAAGACAGGGACGTTCATATAGGATTCATTGAACTGCACTAAAATTTATAATTAAACAGGCCTTGATTGAAAGCAATCGATTGATATGGTTTTCAATTAGTTACGGTTGTAGGACAGGATAGATTCTAGAGGAATAATTTAAAAGGCAAGTAGAGCCAGTCTTTCGTTTTTATCGATTAAATCAATCTTTATTTGTTTGTTTTTTTGTTTACCCGTATTTATTCAATGAAATCTCAAATCGATTGATTAATGAAGACATGAAAACTGTCAATAATGAACGGTAAAGATAATTGGCTGATTATTGGTAGATTTCCTGATGGAAAATAAATCATATCAAAATCGAAGGAAGGCGAATAGCATTAATCAAACAATAGAAAGAGGAATTTGCATATTTCGTTAATATTTCAACAATTACTTGTTTTTTTTGGAGAGAACTCTGTTTCTAATCAATGGAGATGGAAATATATTCAATTATTTTTAACCAGAAACCAATTACCACCCAAACTAATCAACTGAACCAAGTTGTAATAACGATAATCTACAGTATATGTCTTAATATCTAAACTTTAATTTGCACAACTTAAATTAAATCGTTTAAAAAGTTGGATGAACTTCAAGTTTTCTTCCATTCAACTAAAACGTTCGTTATGGTTTGTATACTGAAGTTTTCTGTAATTTATACTTTTTCTTCCTAGAAAAATTCAATTCTTTTAAAAAATCCAGGTAGATATTTAGTCCTATATACGTGATTCTTTACGGTTCGAATCCACCACACCTCCTACTCTACTAGGTATTCACTTTTATGGTGTATTTTTGGGAGATTTTACAGATGAAAAGATTTTTGATTTGAAACCGTTGTTATTTTTCTGTAAAGTAAAATACCAGAAGAATCCCATGGGAAAGCTGCTGAATAAATCAAAAATTCGCGTTTCTTATTCAAAGAATAACAATGATAGTAATAATAACAAGTGTGTCTGTTATTCAGTAGAATTCATAAAAGATTTGTTTTCATATGTAAAACAAATAGTAGGCAATTCTCAACCAGTTTCAATCTTTCTTCTGATCCCTAACAATTGTAACTTGTTATTATAAGAAGTACTGTTTTTTTGTTTACCCATTATCGATCTTTATTTGTCATATTCAATTACTATTCGTTGGAAAGACCACAAAACCGGACTAGATTCTATATTAAATTTATCTATTAATCGTGTTAGTGTTATGGCAACATTGATTTTCAGCTCCCTTTTGAAGGAGGATTACAAGAACGGCTATCAGGAAGTTAAAACTTAATATTTTATATTGATTAAAGCATGATGAGTACTTAAACCAAGCTTAAATCATTTTCACAGATAAATTGTTAAAAACTAACCGTAGGCTCTGAATAATGTCCAACCAATATTCATTTTGGAAGGACAAGATGGGCCAAATTTGCTTGAAATTAATGTGAATGTTCTTTTAAATTCTCAGCGAATAGACTTTATTGTCCTGGCGTCTTTAAAGCTCGGAGTTTTGTCTGGGATTACAGCTATGAATTTTTTTCGTCGTTGAATTTTTGTACAGGTAAATACCTCATTTCGTATACTGGAGACTTGCACATTATTAAAACATATTTTACATATGACATTGTTTTGTTTTGTTATATTTACGATGGCATGGAGGCCACTTTAAAATACAACAACAAGCCGAGCAACGATAAATATAAAAAAAAGTTAGATGGGGGTGTGAGAGAAAGAGAAAAAAGCCACCAACGATAATGCTTTGAATTATTAAAAGCATTTGTTTTGTTCTATTCCTCTTTTTCCTCTCGGTTGTAAATTGTTAAAGTTTCCACCGGATTTTATTTTAAAAAATTCCGTACTTTTTTCTAATGTTAAAACAATCAACTCGTTCTTATCTAGAAATTGATAAATGCACATAATTTTGATCTGTAACTGTATTTAAATGATGATTTATTCGCTATAACAACGTATCAATAACGATATTTCTTCAAATATCGGATGTGGTTGATTTCCCTTGAAATTAGAACACAACTAGATAAATCTGATAAATATTTCAAAATGAACAATTACAAATCTGCCATTTGCTTGATCAATAACTGTATGTATTAATTTGTATTTTATCATAATAAATGTATAAAACAATATTTATATTACGAAATAGAATACGATCTGGTTTTATTGGAGTGTAATTTCGTAAAAGCGGTCCAGTTGAAACGAAAGATATCACCGCATGTGTGCCTTCTAGCCAGAGGCTGACCAGACTTGAACAACACAATTTTGTGGCAGTAGAAACCCCATCATTCATTCCCATGACGTAATTTGATAACGCCACATTTCTCTACTCTTTGAAGATGCTGTACTGTATATAATAATAATAATAATAATAATAATAATAATAATAATAATAATAATAATAATGATAATAATAATAATAACAGATCGGCGGGTAGCCGCCAGCTAACTTGGGGAACGAAATTGTGGAACAATCATCGAGCACAAAAAGCAAGAGAGGGTGAAAATAATATTGAACATTATCAGTGCATCTTTCGATACTTGTATAATATCAAAAATGAATTGCCTAAAGGAAGGTAAATAATCATTTTATCGTATATAATCTTGAATATTAATCAAAATTATTGATTGTAAAGTTGGATAATCAAAGGATATTGTTTTGGTTTGCTAATATTAAATGTATATGTGTGGTTTTATTGTTGTAGCCATTTTCAGGAAGATGGCTTAAACACAAGTACTTTGGGTCAAGTTTACAACTTGTTTAATAAAATATGACCGCCTTATAAACACTCAGGTCTCGAGTATAAAGCCTGAAAGTTGAAAATTTCGAGAGAATTCCTGTCTGGTTAACTTCCATTACCTCAACTTGAAAATTGGTAATCGATGTCGTTCTAAAAGTGAGAAACTAGGAAAATTTACACCTCCAGTCGTACTCTGTAACTCCTTGACGATTCGTTACTATGGCAACGCTTAAAGAAGACTGTAGATGTCATCCAACAGTTACAGAATACGACTATTAGACTGATACTTATGCAGTTTGATAATTTATCGATTAATCAACACTAAACTCGCCAAACGTCCGATTAATAAAATGTTAGTAGTTGAGGGAATTGTACCTACAGATGAATTGATCTTTATCCATCGATTAGGGTAACATTTAATGACATTTCGACATATTGATCAACCCCATTTTAGATGTCAACCAGTACAGTCAAACTAAATATTGGAAACGAATTTTTTTAAATTTGGCCCAAAAAGATGGTCAGTTTTTCTCGTTAGTTGCCCGATTCATGACTCATATAATCCTTTGACACTGTATCTCTATAGAGTTGTGTATACATAGCTTTAATCAATGCGAGATTCACTAAATACTATTAACTTTGTATTGAATCCACAATTATAAACGTCTACAGTGACATTAGGCACATGTATTTGTGTAGGTGGATAATGATCAGAAATCGATTTGTAAGGGTTGAACTACAGTTTGATGTAATGAAATGAATTTGTGGCAGTTGAACCATTGAACGATGCATTAGAATCGGACCAGTACGCCTATTATTGAATCATGATTATGATCAACTGTCCGACCTTTGATATTATTAGCCATTAGTGGTATTAATTATTTGTACACAAATCCTTCAAATATTTTCAAAATTGAAATAAAATTTTCCATATTTGTTGCATTATGAAATTATAAAGAATAACTAGAGGTATGAGTGAAATCAACACAATCTTTAAAGTTGATAGAATAAAAAGCTTTGAGAAAATTAAATTTACTCACTTATAAAAGTTTTAATACGATTAAATCGCAAAGAAAACATGTAAACCAGATAAAGATAGCAATAATTTAATTTATATTGCGGTTGATTTTGTATTTTCTTGAAATAATTACTAGTTATCGAAGAGGAAAATTTCTTACGTTTCCAAGAACAGGATAAAAGCGAAAAAACGGAAACTAATACTTTGAGACGGGGAGATTTTTAATTCGATTAAAACATGCAACAATCTAATTATAAACAATAATTTACCAATTCCAGCAAAAATCTTTGTTCGAAATTAATCAATTGCGTTATAAATTTACAATTAGATTCATTGAGGCTAAAATAAAATTATGATTTCGCTCAAGAGTTGTAGTTTTTCTGCTCTATATGAAAACTTTAAAGTTTTGTCATAAGATTAACCGCAATTTTTAAACTAAAATTCTTAATAAAAACTATTAAAGTCTTGCAAAATAACTGAATGATCGCGAAAAACTATTGGAAATTTCATTATTTTGATCGATTGATGGCAGAATTCATTCAGTTTTTTGTATAAATTTAGGCAATTTAGTTTGCATCATTTCAAAATGGTCTATATGAGTTACAACTGCAAGAAAATATGGAAATAACTTTAAATTCTGCTGTATTCCTTTTAGAATTGTACGAATATCTTGAAAAATTAACAAGTGCCTGTCATTCTGTCTTCTCTTCAAGCAAATTACAATACAAATCATTACTTTTTAATGGTTAGAATTAAAGAATATACCTGCTAGTAGCCATTTGGCGTGTCTAGAAATCCAGACAGGAATTGGTTCTTTATTTATTTACACTAATAGAGTTTAAAATGTGATTTTGTTGAGATATTTCGAGATGTTTTAATGCCTACAGGGAATTTGAGCTTAGTGTCTCCTTTGATACAAAGTTAAACTCTGACAAAACTTCAAAATCATTCTAACAATATTTATAGTTGTCGACATGTGAAAATTGAAGGGAAAAAACATTTATAACTCTATTTTCGAATCGAAATACAATAATATACTATAATAATTAGAGTAACTATTATAATGCAATATAATAGACCACAAAAATGAGCTATAGATTATGTATTTGCCAGTATTCAAAACAAAGTTTTGCTTCAAAATCAAACAATATAATTGATAATTATTCAGTCGTATGCAGATCGATTTATTGTAATTTTTCCCGTTATTGGGATTAAATTAACATTATTATTGTTTGTAAATGATCGGTCTAGGAGTTGGGCATTTTTCGGTAATATTCGATATTCAAAAACAAATTACTGTATAACAATTCAATTAAATATTGATACAACAGACATGCATATTCAACTAATTGTGAAATAATTACACAACAAATTGACTGATAATATATCAATCCATTGTAATCGGCTTTTTAAATAATGATACTCGATTAAATTTAACTCTTATTAATCAAACGATATTATCGAATAAATTAATAGAGAACTTTTCCAACATTTAGTGTTAAATAAACACTAAATGGATATTACACCGGGTTAATTTAATGTTTTACAATAAGTCTACAAGTGCAGAATGGGGGCCATGGCCGACAATTAGCGATTGTTGTAATAAATATCCAGTAACAAACTTTTCAAACAATATATAGCCTTAAGGAAAATCTAATAAGAATGCTACTAGCTCGATGATACGTAATGAATCCATTCATGATTCGATTATTCATCCACGAACAAAAAAATCAGTACGAGTTATCATGAAAGATTGTTTTGTTGGCGAAAAATGTCCATTATTTGTAGGAAAATTAGAAAAAAAGTTGTTGAAGTCGATGATTATGAATGAAAATTGCACATCGTATGTTCTATTTTTTCGACAATAGAAATAAAAAAAGCCTATATAAATATTTTTATGTTGGAATGAAATGCGGGTAGGTAGAAATTTTGATTGAATGGTGTTTTAGAATTGTTTGAAAATTCAAATGAATACTTTACAGAATCTGCATAATTCCCCTTTGTTTAATTTGATATTTTATCGCGTAAGAGGAAAAGTTTTCTCATATACACACCTAAATAGAAGCAACAGTTTTAGTTGTCATGAAATTGCTACTAAAACTTTCAAGAGTCAAGAAGATAGGAGAGAACAAAGTTAGAATAACGTAAACATTCATTTTTAAGTTCTCGAGCGTCTAAATTGTATTCATTGTTCAATTTCCAACAATCAGTTTTTCTAGACAAAGCTCAGGGACAGCACGTCAAAATTGTAGCTGAATTTACCCGTCATTTTGTACGTTCAACAGCTGGAGATTGGAATTTTATTAAGATTGTAGTCTAGAAGACGGGATTGTTGGGCCTCCTTGAATCATGTACAATGCTTGAGAAATTATTGTGACGCAATAGAGATAAGATATTTGATAAGATTAATGATATTACAAAGCTGTTGCAAGTTTAACGAGCACACGGCTATGAGGGTTGAAGTCTTCATGGAGACACGATTGCTACTCTACTTTAGTCCATACAATCTGTTTCTATTGCTTGATGTTTACAGAATTTGGGGCAATAAAGGGTTGTACATTTCGAACAAGAGCTCTCCACTTGTACCGGACTTGGTACAAAAACGATCACATTAAGAATTGCCGAAACTGGGAGGATTGATGGAATCTTTTTGTTTGAGACTCAGATAGGAGCACAATTTTGAAGTTGGCTTAGATAAGGTCGGTATTAGAAGTAAATGAAAACTGTTTTAAATGGGATTATGTCGGCGAAAACTAACTATTACTGAATGTGCGCTGTTTATTTAGGAATTAAATGGAAATTTGCATAACTAAGGAATTATTATGCGGTAAATTTGATACTTTTCAGTTTGTTCTTTACAAAGAGAGCAAAACACAAGGAAATGGTGCAATAACTTCGTTTTTAGTGAATGAGTCTCTTTAGCTTGTAACTAATTGGAGTTCCATCTATAATTACTTGCCACACAACTTCCATTTATTACTTTATGTTTAACTTATGCACTTGTATTTCTAAGCGCACATACATCTGAGTAATTTATTGAATACTCTTTAGTTGGCTTCTAATTTCTACACCGGACAATGTGAAAAAATAAAATTCCATCGGCAGAAGTTTAACGTATAGCGGAAGCAACTTTTCCATCAGTTGATTTGTTGCAAAAATAAAAGAATACACACTGATAGAAACAAGTCATTTTTCTACTGCGTATTTTTTCTTCAACTTCATTATTTCCAGGAACTTCATCATTAATCTGTGCCAAATCCTGACAAGAATTTTTCGTTTCTTTCGTCATGTAACTTTGCTTTTTTTCGCTACTACTCCTCATTCTGACAGTTGTGCTGAATCAGTATCGGTAAAGTTTTCCAGTTGTATAAAACTGGCGGCTTGTGTATTGTTGTAAAAGTTCGTTATTGAAAAATAATTTTCATAATTCAACTCCAACAACCATACAATTTAAATTCAATCGAGTAAATAAATTCGAAATCACAAGCGCAAACCATATAATTGAGAACTGAAATCTTGAACGGCTACGTTTTGAAAGGCAATTTTGATTCTCGTTTGATATTCCGATTTATTTATTTTTTAACATTTTTTAATGATATTTTCATTACTACCATTACAATCGTTGTAAATTTGACACTTTTACAATATTTCTAATATTCTGTGAAGCACAGTGGGAATTTTAATTAAATTCGGTGTTATTGTTCCACATTAACTACGACAATATTCTCTATTTTCAATCGTACAAAATAAGGCAGAATTCTAGTTAGTTTGCTATTAAATTTAATGTCTTTGGAGTTGAAACAAGTCTTTCCCAATAAATTTGTCGTGTATTATTGTATTAAATTTTAGAATAGTGGAAATTCTTGCAACGTTAACAGGAAATTATGGAGATATACCATCAAAATATTGATATTACGATGTTCTAAATTTATTGCATTCATTATGAAATGTCAATGTTCGTTCGGAAATTGATATCTTTTCTCTTGCTTCTAATTAAATCGAAAAACTGAGCCTGTCAATCTATTTCAGGTAGCATCTTTATTAAAATTGTAAACGGTTTATTTAGAAAACCAATTAAACTATACGTCAATTTTTCAGTTTTACGATAAACTTGATTATTTACAAAGTGGGAGTTTTCAGGTTTATATGTTTCATCTTGTTTATGTAAAAGGTAGATCTTATGTGAAAGTAGTGGAATTTTGTTTTCTTAATAAACTCCTATCTGCATTTATATTATCTTTCGCCTGTTCACTACGAAATTTACCCATAAAATGATCCTTTCAATCTATTTACAATAAAAACAAACGTTCCTTCTAATTTCGTTGCAATTCCATGTAATATCCGTCTCACAGTTCTTCATCAGCGGTTAAATTAATAAAAATTCTAGTTTCTAAAGATGTTACGGAATTGCCTTAAGAAAAACAAAATCGGAAATAGATTTTTTCAAATTCACTTCAACGAAAACAGAACAGAAACAGAAAGAGGAACGAAAGTAGAATTGAAAAACCAATTAATCAGTAGAAAAACACTTGGGTTACGTTAAGTTTTCATCAATTTCCGGGAAAACTAACTAAAAAATTATAAAACATTTTAAATTTACTATATACCCTAAGAAAATCACCGTACGAAAAATCTTTACAGGGGAAAATATGGAAATTTTTTGCAAAAACAGATTTTCCTAAAGATAGCGCAATGTTCAATTAGATTTTTTCAAAAAACAAAAATAGTTATAATGTAGGTCCTCCAATTTCTCAATTTTCCAAAAAATCAACGAACCAATTAGAGAATTCTTCGGAGGCTTGAAAGGCTCTTTCAATTTGCTATAAACTGTGAAAAATCTGTAATATTTATTAAATTGTAGGAAAAATATGATTTTTTTTTTAAAGAAGACATGTTCCAAGATTTTCTGCTGTAACTCAAAGTTGAGTTGGATTTTTTTATAACAAAATACGTCTTCGGGTGCGCCTTAAAATGCTGTTTCTAATGATGTTGGAATCATTACAATGTATCATCAAACAAGCGAAATATCGATCATGAAAATTTTCAGATATCAGATCGACCTGCAAGTTTCAATAAATTATCATTTCTCTTGGGCAAATTTCGCAGAAGCAGAAATCCGTAACTTTCACAAAACCAAACACTGGATAGAAGCCTTCCCAGTGTCCCTCACCGATTTTAATGAAATTTCGAAATGTTATTTTCCGTATAAATCTACGAGATCCTCATCTTGCCTATCGGCGGATTTCAACGAAGAATAGCGTTCAAATTTCGTTGAAATCGGAGGAACACCTGGGAGTGTTTGCTTGACAAAAGAACAGAGCATTCATTAAAGTATCCCCAATGTGTATTTATTTTGTATTTAGATTGTGGGTGTAAATGTGTGTCTACTGCTTCGACCCCCTCAATATTGATTCGAGTTTAGTATTTTTACCACAAACATACAATTCCACAAAAGACGAAAAGTGGAAGTCATCATTCAGTGTTTCCTTTCTGGCTTCTAATGATGCCGTGTTATATTTCTTTTGTAACCGAAAGGTTTCAGACATTAAATCGTATTTTATCTAAAACAATTTTCCATCGAATAAGGAAATTAAAGAAAGTAAAAGAATATAATCTTTGTAAATCTAGTTGTATGTTATAAAAAATTATAAAATATCAAATTTCTTTTTTAATCATTAGCCTAATTTTTGATGTATTTGAACAGTAACATTGTTTTAATATTCACAACGACTCATATTTCGTTATCATATTTATATAATAATAATAATAGTAACAAAATAATAATAATAATAATACTGAAGACCCAAGAACCCATCAGTATTGATGGACGGAATATTTTAATAGCTAAGAATATTGGATTATTTGGCTCGTAAACAAAATGGCGGTTGAAATTGGAAGCTCTCAATAAATTTAATTTTTGCTAAAGATACAAGAGCTACAATTTCGAGGTAAAAATATCATTAAATTTAGATAAATTTAATGATATTCTTTATTGTTCGTTCGGCTATGATTCGAATTCCAATTTTTTAAAATCAGTCAAGTAAACAATGCACCTCCTTTGTTCGATTTAGAATAAATATTGCAAATTTGCTTTGTGACTAGTATTGTACTTGTAATGGGAGCTTTGATTTGTTTCGACTTACGCTCGTACATGTCATCAAAAGAATTGGGAATTGAACAAAGAAAAGCTAACAATTTTTCGATCTATGATTGAGAATTTATCGAAAGTCTCCATCCAAAGGATGGTGCAACGATAAGAAATAGCCCTAGGCCAGAATACTCGTATGTAGTCCCGAAAATTTAAATTGTGGACCTCTTTTAATTGTGTTTCAAGCCATTTGCAATATCACTCGATAGAAGTGGACTTAGCCACCATCAAAATAAACTGGCCCCATTTTCTTTTTCTCTTTACATTAAGATAACATCTTATACAATTTCGCTTAATTTATAGACTATAGATGACGACAACTGAAACAATTAACAATACAGATTGTACGATTAACCGTAATGAGCCACTTTCAAGGTTTATCTAGAGCAGGTTGACTGTTTGGTCGAGAGCAATTGTGGAAATTGCCAAGAAAACACTTAAACGTGATCTGTAATTCAGTACAAGTCCTATGTTGTGAACCTAATCCAACTGTAATTATAATTGTTTCTGGCACTTTCAGGGCTAAATAAGTACAATTTCGGATTGAATTCGTCTTATTGGACGTACAGATAAGGATGAATCGTGAAATAGGAGGCGCAAGGGGAGGAAAAAACCCGAAAGCTTACGTCTTTTTTTATTGTTTTCGTGTCAAGAATACAATTTTTAATTGGAGCTTTCGAACGAAAACCCACCGGCAACTGATTTTATTTTTCATAGATAGCAATTGGGGGCCTTTATTTTAACGTCGATTTTCTAGGTTCGAGTTAACAGAAACGGGGCGGACTCGTAGATTGGTTTTGTTGGATTATTAAACGAATTTTCGAAGAGAAATTGCCTATTAGGCGCTTTATATTTTGTAGAGTTGATTTGGTATTCATATAACCGGTTTTCATTATAACTATCTGGAACGAGGAAGAAAACTCAACAATGGAACTAGAAAAGCCCAATGGTCATTTTTAGTTTTTCTTTCGTTTTTTTGATTTATATTGCAGCCAGCCTTTTTGCGCCTACAGGCGGATTCAACAAAAGCCAATGATTTAAATTGCCAACGTTAACGATCGTTGCTACTACAACTACCAGACACAACAACATTCAACAGATGCTCAACCAGTTTATTACAAATTACCTAATACGTTCGATAATAATAGAGCCCGGCTGATACCTTGTTATAACTTGCTTATTTGGAAACAACATCATTAAGTGAAGAAAAAAGATCGAAAATCAATGCGTTCAACTAACCCTTGAAAAATGATATACTGACGCTTAAAAGAAAATTAATTTTCGATTGAGAAAAATTCGAATGATTTTCTTGATATTTATTTTCCAAGTTGGCAAACTCGCGTCTATAAATTCTGTTCTCAAGATAGCGTATGTCCTGTTTTTTTTTTAAATAAATACAACTGTGAATTATACATTTTTACTGTAGCCGCCCTTAAAACTTAGATGGCAAACATATTTCATGCTTGAAGAATATTAAACATAAAGACATCTTTTTTTATCGTTCCTTTGTATCCCCAGTTCGTCTACTATCGCTTGAGGGGAAAAACTGAAATATTCGACTAGTTGTGCCTGGAAAAGTACTGTATTCATATAAATACAGAGTTCGGGGGCGAATTTTATTTTCCCTAAAATAGCTGGAATAATAACCGCCCGTTCTTATTGAAATTGTCCAAATTTTTGCTATTGTAAACTTCAAATTAGAGATGCTTCTGCTTCTGTAACTGCGGAATTTCCGCAAGGTTTGGCAGATCTGTTTCTGATGATGCGTCTTGTTACGCGTATAATGGAAATTATTAATATGAGAGAAATAATAATTTATTGAAACTTTTTCGATCTGAAGTCTGCAAATTTTCATAATCGATATTTCGCTTGTTTGATGATGTAATGACTGAAACAGTATTAGAAACAAATTTAAAAGACCATTCTACTTTGAAAAATTCCAACTAAATCATGAGTTACAGCAAAAAATCTTTGAGCACGTGCTTTTTCAAAACACCTCCATATTTTCCCTGATAATTCAGCAAATATTACCTGTCGATTTTTCAATAATTTCCTACCTATATGGCAAATTGAATGAGCTATTCAGACCTCCAAAATCCTCTAATTGGTTCATTGATTTTCTGGAAAATTTCTAGAAACTGGAGGACCTACATTACATCTTTTTATTTAATTTGGTGTCTAAGAAGTATCAGTTTAAAAAAATCAATATCTCCTTTGTTTGGTGATCTATAGTAATGTATTGCATTATATTAGAAAGAGTACTTTAAGGAGTATCTATCAACGTTTTGGTTTAAAAAAATTCTAATTGAATTTTAAGTTATCTCAGTTATTTGAGCTATTTTTGGAAAAATCAGTTTAAAAAAATTGCATACTTTCCCTTATAACTTAGCCAATATTTTCGATTTTTCAATTATTTTCTCGTAGTATATGTGCAGAAAGTTTAAAGCGCTTTTAAATTCTCTCAGAAATTTAGTTAGTTTTCGAAAATTTAACTTTGGTCCAAGCATTTTTATACTCATTAATTGGTTTTTTTGTTTCTGTTTTTGTTCCAGCTTTCGTTTCTGTTCTGCCTCCGTTAAAATGAATTTTGTTTGTTTCCGATTCCGTTTCTGTTATGCAACATCTCTACTTCAAATATAGTTGTCAAAAATGTTGCCTTGATTCCTTCCACTTTCCCAATCAAAAGAAATATGTTGTGACTGGTTTTTCTGATATTCTCTCTAGTTTTGGGCAAATTCTAGCTTATTTTGCGAGAAAACATCGGAATTTATCGTTATTTATCTACATTTCTGATGAATTCATTTCGTTTAAATTTCAAGTATCGCCAGCCAACTACAAGATTGATCTTTGACTCGCTATTTTCTCAATATTTGGTGTTGAACAGTGTAGATATTGGAAGCACACAATTGAAATCTGCTTAAACAAACATTTACAATAGTGTGATTGTATTTTGTGTAACTGCCAAACACAAAACAATAACGACAACACCAACAACTATAAGGATGGGGTTTGAAAGAGCAAGAAGGTCAGTTTCATAGAGTATTCGTTTCAATCTTATTGTGTATAAATTAAACTAAACAACAATAGCTTCGACTTAGAATTTTATCAAGTACCGACAATTTTATTGGAAATTCAACGGCCTTCTGTATAGTTAACATGTCAAAAACCAATCTTGTATGTCGGATTGTAAATGTTAGTCATATAATTTTGAAAAGATAATTGAGTTTGGCCACATTTAATATCGATTCATTTCGATATAGTTCAATTGTAACGAATATTACAACCAAAGGTTTTAATTAAAACAACTATTCTGCACCCAATGCTTGACGGATTGTATTCCATGTTACGGTCTATGTGATAATTTCGATTAATCCAATATTCAACGAACAATACGAATCGGTATTGATGGTTAAAATAATAGCCAACTGGATGCTCAGATATTCAAAATATTGTTAATATTGGACGAAATACCAATGGAACATGAGTTGAATTTTGAAATTGTGACTTTTTTAAAAAGGAAAACGAATATATTCGTTATAATGAATAGTTATCAAGCCAGAGAAACTAGTATTACATGCTTGAGCAACAGACCAAGACATGTACAAGGTGCTTAAAAGGTGCAACCTGAATTTTCCCACTATTGTCGTGCGAGTAAAGTCGCAGGTTAAAAGTCATAGAAAGAAAACCTTCAAGTCGCTACATTGTTTTTCCTCAAACACACTTAAGTCTATAATTTGATTTTATTTCGTGTCTTCAAAACGACAAAACAATTAAAATTTATAATTTCCCATCTACTGTTTAGATCCCTTTTGTCGCATTTAATCAACTCGTTTTATTGATAAGAGAAACATTTAGAGAGAATTGGAATTAATAAAGTATTATTTCCGACAATGGGAAAACTACTTCAAAGAGTTGGAATGTGTAATAGGCTTATAACTGGAGATGAAGCCGAACTGGAACATTTCAAGACAGGATTTCTTGTATAAACTTTCCATCTGTTTCGTCAAATTGAAAAAAAACCGACAGGGAATATTAAATAAAGTTTCTAATACAGTGACGAGAATAGAAAATTATTAGAATTGTAGTATTTGATTTAAAATTTTATTATAGTAGCCGAAAATCCGATTTGATGATTTATTGATTTGTCTGGTGCACTAGAGAATTTACCCGAGTAGAATCGAGAGATTTTCAAGCTTTACGAAATAAAGAAATTAGTTCTGAAATAAGCGAAAATCGCTCCACGGGCGGTTATTAAAAATTGAAAAACGCAAAGCAATTGACACAGCAATTTCGGTTTGTAATATTTAAAAATTAGTACAATTTTGGTTATTTGTCTCGTAAATCTATACAAATAACTCGCCTCAAAAAATGGTAAGCTCTGAAATATTTTATGATCCGCTTTGTCTAACTGAAAGTCAATAGAAGCTTTACAATTACTTTCTAATATTTCCACAATTTTTACTGAATTTGACCAAATTTCGATCTCACGGGGCTAGAATAGTCCCTCCAACAATTAAGCTACCCTGATATTTTATTGAAATTTGTAAAAAAATGTAATTATCAGTAGTAGAGGTTGTCGCTCTTTAATTTTGTCTTATTTTTAAATTTTAATTGTTGTTTAAATTGCAAATTTGGTCTTGTTCGCATGTGTGTACGCTTACATTGTGGTCTTTTAAAAGTCTCTAGCATATGCACTGGGGCACGCCACTATGGTCAAGGTCGGATATTCGGTTCTGTGGCAGATGGTTGGTAAATTTCCAGCTTGTAACAGCCGTCACAACACGCGACTAAATCTTCTCTTGGTCCATCCTCTTTATGCTTTTGAATTCTAAAATGTTTGATGTGTTTTGAAAAGTTGTTGAGTCAAGCTAGAAATTTGAAAATTTCCAGATGGTAAACGTAGAAATGTTTTTCTATTAACGAACAATAGAGTGCATTTATCTTTACTGTTGTTGTTGTTATTGTTGTATAATAAGGCAGTAGTTGTAACATTTTCTGTAAAATAGAAACGATGGAAATCTTCAAGTTGCCAACATTTCTTCCACTATTATACACATTTTAGAATAGCGACGAGTGGGCTTCTTGTTCTATTCGTCTTAAGATATTTCCTAGTTTTATTCCACATTCAACAAGTAGCCTGAAGAGTGAATATCGCAATATAATAAACTAGAGAGAAGGTATATTTCGTTTTTCTTAAGAAACTATTTTTTGTTATTTTTATTACATTTATTGTTCGTGTTTTTTGTCCGTATAACTATACAATGTTGTGGGCATTGTTGTTTGATTTATTATTGGAGAAGGTAACGAGACACTAAACTAGTATGTGGCTGCTGGGTAAGTAACACAATCATGCTACATTTATATCGAGAGATAGATGATTTTCTACCTCGATGGACCACGATGGACCTGTCAATTTGATAAACGTATTACGGAGATTATATAAGGTTTCTCATACTATCTTCGTTCAGCTTATTTAAGTATCTATTGTTGAATCCTTCCAGATTAGATTAATGTTAACCGTATACAACATTGACCTAAGAACCCCAATCTTTTTTCTTTTTATTAAACCTTCACTAACCGATATTTAAAAAAAACTCTATTCATCAAAATTATCAAGAAAAATTGCTATAAATACGAGATAATAACGCGTAGAAATCTGTTTAAATGGTTTCATTATACGTAGACAAGATTAGCGTAAAGACAAACTTCCGTGTCCGGAGTATATCCGGAGCCGACCTCATTTCCAACATTTAAGACGATAGCGGTGCTGGCGGTGGTGTTATTATTCAAATATCCTGTCAGTTGTTAAATTATGCATCGTTACAATCTGGACACGTCATCAACTACCTTGGATCGAATTATTAAACATCCATTCTAAGCGATTAAAATTGTTACCAAAACATCTTGCACTTTGTCCTTTTATTCGTAATAACTTTAATTTTTTTGTAATTTGTAATATTCTCATTTGAATTCTCAAATTAATTTTTATTAGTCTGAGTTATGCCAACAACAAGCTGAACAAAGAGTGTACAAGAGGGAAAAAATTGAAGAGAATCTCACGATAATATCGTTTAACACGGAGAAGGTAAAATTTTCTATTCGTCTACACACAATGTACAAAATCGACATTTTCTATATGTAGACAATCCCTGGAATGGTTTGATAGCTTGTATTTCCATGTAAAGAAACTTAACTCTCGACTTAAAGTTAAAACTAAAACATGCATGCATACAAACAACATACACGCTTAGAATATTGAATATAGGAAGAACAAGAGCGAACAAATATCTTGTTTTTGTGATAATTTCGGCTGAAACGAGGAATTTTCAAACATCTGTACAATTTCAGGCATATTATTAGACAGGTAAAGGTAAACAACAAACTTATATAACGTCTAAAACTTCGCAAGAGAACAACAAAAACAAAAATAGTGTTTGTTGTTAGTTAGTTACGGAAGTGCATTCTAAGTTTGAGGAATAAACTTCATAGAATTTATTTTGGAAATAAGCCCCATGATCAACGATCAATTTTAATCTTCAACCACCATCGATACATGATTTACGTGAAAACTTGAAAAATGGTTGAATTCCATATTGTTTGATATGTTTTTTTACTTTTTTTTTGGAGATTTCCTTCAACGTGTAACGGTAAAACTTTGTAATGCAATTTCGCTAGCCAATTTCCTGTTAGAATAAATACACAAATAAAACAGGTAGAAAAGTTGGTTGGGGCGAGAATGGACCGGAAATGTAAAGGAACACGGTCTTTTGACTTGATGGTTTCGCTTCAAGTAGCCGACTGGCCGTTAATAAATTCAAAACAACAATGAATCTATTATTAGAAAAACTATAAATTCAATTGGTAAATACGTGCAAATCTTTTAATAAACCCTAAATTGGCGAAAATCCCCAATTTCTACGTTAATTATGACTTTTTATATTAACCAACATTTCTGATTATTATCGCGTTTAAAACGGGTAGTCTACAATTACAAATGGAACATTTCATAAACTGAATGGCCAATTGTTGGAATTAAATTTTAAATACAAATATATATTTAATGAATATACGGGCCGGCATCAATTCTAAAACAGCGAACTGAACAATTTTAATACAAATGGAATCCAACATCAAAGAATACTGTTGGAAAAAAGCACGCTGGAAATTGTTCATCGGTTAATTGCAGTAGATATTTAACGAGGGAAATTCTATCTTTATTACAAAAGTAATTAGAGAAAAAATGCGATACAAATTTCTAATTTTATCCACTTGTATATTTAAAATACAACAAAGATTGCAAAATTGTATATAAGATCTGCATTAATTTCAAATTTTCTGGAATTCTTCCACCTTTGGACTACCAATTTTGTTTTCGATTTCTTTTAGGATTACTCACAGTGGTCAATACACTGGAGAATTTGATTGAATGTAAATCCCCATTCGAATAGAGACAATATAGTGCTTGTATTGAAAATTTTAAATTGCGCGCCCTTCGAAAAAGTGGTTTGGTAAACCCGTATAACCAGGTCCCGATACTATCGTTTATTTAAATGTCTAACCTTTATTGTTAAATGGGGTAAAGAAAAATGACAATAAATTGAGTTTTTCTTTTACAATTAGGCGAATTTTTCGCAAGTTTTGAGTGAAGATATTAATAAAACTGGTAAACAAGAAGCGCTTTCTATTGTCATACATTTTATTTATTGAAGTTCTAAACACAGGCAGTGCTTTTTATAAAGACCTACTAAAGTATTGATTATCGTACGTATATAGTGCTTGAATTATTTATTATCCATTGTCAGTTAGAAACAATATTGTCAAATAGGGCGTTAGAAATGCATCATCTCATTTTGCCATTAATCGGTTTTCATCAAACTTTATATTGTTTTATCGCTGTATTGTTGTTGTGTATTAAAACCTACAAAGAGATCAGAATGTGGAACGGATTTGTGTATAAAAATTTTTCATTATACCCATCGGTTTTTTTTACCGATAGATAATTGTAATGTTTGTTGTGTTGTTATAAAAAGACGTGCCATCAAATGATAAAAGGCTGTTCTTTTTCTAATATAATTTCCACTATGTATTGCACGAGCCTTGGAAGATATAAAAGAGAGATAATAAAAACGAACGAAACACGACAGAAAAAAAATCTTGTCGGTAATGTAAATATAAATTTTATTGTCGTCATGGTTCTCTGGCGTCTGTTCTTGTTGACAATTTAAACACTTTAATTACCAAAAAAAGATGAACGTTTAAACCATTCTTCTGTTTGTACAATAAATGGTGAACTTATTTCAATATTATACTTTATGAATAGTAAAAGAATATTGATGAGATTTCTGTTTGATTTGCTTTATACAATGCCTATACCGTCCATATACTGGGGAAAGAGCATCTGCCGTCCAAATCCAATTTTTGCTCTCCATCAAAGAGATAGTGTCTTAAAATAGCACTATATAGATGTTGTTTATCTTGAGAGACACATCAGGCCAGGTGGTTGTTGAGTTTTCGTATATTTCTCTATATGTGTGTGTGTGAGTGTTCTTATTTTATCCAAACTATTGGAATTCTGCATTGATTCAACTCGGTGTGTATACCTGCTTGACAAGTCGAGGGCCAGGTGGAAATAAGACTAACCATGAAACCCTGAAAAGGTGCAAAAAGAATTATACATCAACCCAACATATGCTTGCTCTAACCAGTGTAATTTGAGCAAATTTTAAAGAATAAAAGTATCTGGTGAAATGATAAAAATTACGCTTGACAAGAATAATAAGATATTTTGAATTTTCGATGAACTTATCATGGCTTTAATGAAAGAAAAATACTCCTATGTTTCCAGTTCAGTGTGCCAATACAGCTTAATTCCAACATTTTAATCGATTTGGCTTATTGTAGTGATTCTTATTGTATTAAAATCACATAAATAAAGGCTGCTTTGTCCTTATTTTTTGTTAATTAAATACATCTAGAATTCGAGGAGCTTTATGGAAATTATAGATTGATTGATGTTATGCTTTTTCTGTTGATTCAAAAGTCAAGTATGTTTAGTAAATAATCGTATGTGTTATCGCAGAATAATTATATTTATTGTTATGTAAATGTAATGAACATGACAAATTACATGTCTGATTAAAATAAAGCCATTAATTTGACATTATAATTTAACGTTTACTAATTGTTACAATTTGTTCTATTTATATCTCTGCCATTTATAAGTTCTCTCACTATTTGACAAGCTATTCGATAAATATTTCAAGGATCTGTAGGCTGGACTCTAGAGATCATTCAGCAAAATCAGAGCCCCGTAGCTCGTTGATGAAAAAAGCTCATCTTAGAAGATGACTTAAAATGACTTGCGAATCATCTCAAGATAGATTTTTCCATTTCGCACTATTATATTCCAGAAAAAAAATCTATTTGTTCCAGAATAGAGCCAAGGAAAGTGAAAAAACTTAATGTTGGGATGATTCTCTAGCCATTCACATGCCTCATTGATAAAACTGATCAGTTTCCAAATAAACTACAAGGTTCTAATTTTTCTATAAGTCCTCCACGAATGGCTCTATAAATCCCCTAAATAATTTTCAAATCTGTCTGCAATAAAAAC
Source organism: Mylabris phalerata (assembly GCA_020740385.1). Classification (NCBI taxonomy): domain Eukaryota; kingdom Metazoa; phylum Arthropoda; class Insecta; order Coleoptera; family Meloidae; genus Mylabris; species Mylabris phalerata. Next base: position 5,318,086 of record JAJEOX010000223.1, on the reverse strand, counting down.
TTCTAATCCAAAGTGAATAATCCAGTATTTTCTTTCATTTATTGGATATCCCATCGAAATTTATGACTAAAATTTATGATTTTTTTGATCCAAATTGAATCCTCCAGGTGGGCCAAAGAAATTGTGCAATATTCGTGATTACTTTCCATGCTTTCAAGTACTATGAATAATGGACTAGAAATTTAGATAGGAAACAACGAAAGTGGATTTTCAAATAATAGGAGATTAGAAACTGGTGTGCACAGTATGAATGGCAACATTTGGTACTCTTTCAATAGCATGACCGATAATTTATCACGTTTAAGATAGATAGTGATAGATAGTGGAAATGCGAACGCTTTGGTAATTCAACAATAGTTTCAATTTATAGCGGATTTTAAGAGTATTAAAGTTCAGAAGCATGTCAAATTCATACTCAGCCGTATTCTCTAATTTTTTACCGATTCGTTACCACGACAACGTTGGAAATCGAGAGTCTCCATTCTTGTCTCTTTTCAATTACACAGAAGGCATTCTAAAGAACAAGATAGAAGCTCTATTCAGAAAGACTGTTAATCGTCAATGTTGTCATAGTAACAAATAGTCAAAAAGTTAGAGAATACGATTGACCGTTTCAATATCCTATGATTATGAGTTAAGATACGTACGGTGATTTATTTTGAATTTTAAACAGCCAAAAAATTAAACTAATTTTGGGGTAGCTCTTGCTTGGAAAAAAATCTATTGAGATTTAGATTAGAAGAGGATCTGTGACTTTGGCATGTATTTGAAGGTGTAATTCATAGATCAAAATCCCCAAATGCTCCCCAAGCTATTGATTTATCAAAAGTTTTGTATTGGTCGGAGCTAAATAATTTCACTCAAGTTACAAATATGTTATAATGTTGACGAGCGATATTTCGAGTACATTTTACAGATTGTATTTAACGTATTCAACAAATCTTGCCAGTGAAATGTATGTAGAGAAAATCGGTTTAAATATTATGCATAATTATTGCTAAAATATAATTATTTAGTACCAGACAACAGTATACATTATGTACTGATATTGTTTTTATAAAATTCCAACAATAGTAAAATTTAATCTCTGATTAGAAATATTAATGTTCAATTTGTTTTAGTTAATAAATCAAATTGTTTTCATAGTTAGAAAAGGGAGTCAAATTAGAAGATGTAATTTTAGCAAATTACTCAATTAACAATTTGAATATTTCAACTGAAAAACTTTTAAATAAATTGTATAATTAAGGAGAATTGTAACAGTAATTTAAATTCAGTAATTAATATTTTTATTTTTCATAAACGAGAAAATCCCCTCAATTAATACGAAAATAAAGGCCGAAATTCACTTGAAATCTTTTGTACTTGTTACCGTTAATTACAACAACTTAATTTTCGTTATTATTATCGGTATTATTATGAGCGACAAAAATGATGAAAGAATAGAAGAATAGTCGATTTGTCTACGTTAAAGGTCCCAGATGGAGTAATTTTTCATTTGTCAGTTTCAACTTCAAAATGAATAGAATAATCTATCAGTTCACTTGGGTATATTATTTTAAAATAACAATAAAAACGACTAGAATACGAAGAAATACATTTTTCTATCTTATAGAATATTAATGTTAGATTTATAACAATTCTTCTATGCATTTAACTTTGAAAAAAACTGTTATTCTACTCAAAAAACGAACAATTCTTGAATTTATCATTATATTCCTGAAATCAGTGGCGGTTCGTGGCTTAATTACGTATAAATACACAATTCTAAAGATAACGATTGTTGTAGATTTTCACAAACTTGAGGAAACTTGTGACTAGTTCCAAGTTTTCTTAGTTATGCTGAAAGTAGCTGAGTTCGGACACATTGGACAACTTCTGATGATGATGTCAAGTATAGAATTGCCATCTCTAACTGAGTTACTATGCAATTTTTTTTAAAGCGCATTTCGGGCTAATTATCCATTTGCAACGCTTGTAAATTGTTCAAAAACGTTGTAATTAATTTTTGATTTATCATTAAATTGTTGAACGTTATCAACGATTGCTGTAACGATAATGTAACAGAATTATGTACTGCTGCATAATGAATTTTCAACGACAATGAAATTGCGTGTTTCTTTCAAAAATAAAATTGACTGAACAATTCTGTCAAGCTTATTACATCAAACACAATTATTAACAATTTAAACTATTGCAATTTGTTGTATTTAAATTTATAATCGAGATATTGTTTAATAAGGATAATTTCCTGTATATTAGCGAGCGGAATTGGATAAGTAATTTAAAAGTTTAATTGCTGGATACAAAGTTGTTAAGAAAAAGGGGTACAGAAAGATGGCATTGGTGGTGGATTAAACTGGAAAGTAAAGTGTCACATTCACAACTGAAACGACAACGCTTTAGGAGCTTTAAAACCACCACCGCTTGAAACATTTAAGAGACAACAAGTCGTACAAATACAAAACGAAAACTTTAAGCAGCCCTTTTAATTATATATTTATTTAAATGATAACACTTTATACCAAGCTGAAAGTTTGTCTTTCTAAACGAAGTGTTTTTTCTTCGTTTTGTTATTTTTTCTTCTCGTCACCGTTCTCGCCTTCTTTCTTACAACTCACGTGCAATTAAACCATCTAAAGACGAATTTTGTTAATATCTGCATGGAATAAATGAAAACACGAAATTAACAAATTTACGTTCCATTTTATCGACTTTTGTTTACCATTAACGAAGTTTAATTTAATTTACACCGTTCATGTTCAACTATGAGTAAATAATCTTTCAATTAGTGAGAAATTGAGATTTTAGGTATATTATTGTAGTTTGGAATTGAGTGTGTATGTATAGGTGTGCCCCAAAGGACGATAAATTGCGGTCATTTTGAGCTTATGAACGTAAACCACTAATATAGGATCTACTTTACCGGAAATTTGTACCTCTAATAGTAACAGTAACAACAATTTAAACCTATTTTGTAGAATAATAAATATTGTCGAATTATTTTGGAGATTCCTAATAAAGTTTCTTGAAACTGAAAAAGTGCTACGTTAATCTAACACCGATAATATTCAATTCCTTTGGTTTAGAAATTAATTAGAATCCCTTAGAATTCCCTTTGACATCTTTTTCAACATCCAATCGATATTATTGTAAGCATAAACTTAGTTTCCTTCCGGGCGGTGGATAGGCAAAAGGCAGACAAAAAATAACACAAAAGTCGATCCTTTCGTTTTCAGTAACCAAAATGAACAGGTTAGAATACATCGGTATATCATAACTATTCGAATATGAATTCCGATTATTAAATCTTCTTCCTTTGGGGAATAAATCGAATATCTCTTTGATAAACACGACAGGCATTCCACATTTGTTATTTATGCTTTTCTATTGTTCCACGGTTACAAAAGTAATACACAATATGGAAAATGAGCGATTCCATTAACATCACAGTTAATTCTACTTCCTCAACTATTTACAAACAACCGCAATTTAAATATTTTTATCGCATGCAAATGAATGAGAGACACACAGATAGAGAGAAGCGAGTGTAAATGTAATGACAGAAAAATTATTGCGGCATTTGTAAGGCTTATTTCATCAACTATGCGAGTTAGTATCGTTGGGAATCGGTAACTTTTCACATAAATTGGATCAATCTCGGTGTGATTTAGTTAGTTTCTGCGTCGATTTGTGAATGAGATAGATGATGATGATTCGATAGATTTGTATTGATTTTTAACAATTCACGATTAATAGTCGACGAGAAATTGACGCCCGTACGTGCCTTAGGCGCCACTATTCAAACCAGTTTTACAGATACTAAATTGTCCAGTTTTCAACAATTTCGTTCGATTAATGATTTAGTAGTAGTAATGTCGACGCATTTATATTAGACGATGATCGACTAGAAATTGACGACCGCCAGTATTGATTAAATCTGCCAATGTGGCCTGGCCTGGACTGATTCGGTGTTACCGATTGCCTTTAAAATGGTCTGAACGTGTATATTCCTTTGGGATCTTGTCGTCCATCTGTAGAAAATTCTATTACTATCAGTTAAACGATCAATAAGTCTAAGCCTTCATGCTTACAATCTAACTGTGCCTTTTGTATGAATTTTAAACATGCGGGAGTCCCTTTTAACATAATAGACAATTAAATTACATTCTATTGTTGATTTTTAATTAACAGAAATAAGACACTGAAGGATTAAAATGATTGTGAAACGTGATGATGTACGTTGAAAGTACGACAATATTAATTGCGAATCATTTTGTAAGTCTTAAATTACATTCTTCGTCATATTACGCCTGATGTAGAAACGGAAGAATTCGATACTACGATAATTGGAACAATAGTATATTGAAAAATAAGTTTCAGAAGTCCATGATTCCTGCACGAGACCAAAATTAAAAAACGAGTGCGGTAGCACGAGTTTTTTAATGGTCGAGTGCAGGAATTGACTTCTGAAACGAATTTTTCATACTATTTTTCCTATTTTGCGCCCCTTTGTACCCTTTTTTAATAAAAATTGAACCCTTCAAATTTAGGGAATTTTGTAGAAGTTGGTATTAAATAAAACAAATGAAAGTTCTACTTGACGATATTCAACTTTTTGTTTGTAAACAAGTTGATTTTCAATTGTTTAAGTCTCCATATTAATTACGACTTTTAACAAAGTAAAAATGTGTGACGAATTATCGTGTACTCCACCAGAATTACGTGATATTATTGAAAATGGTATCAATGATTTACTTCCCGGTAAATCAAAAACAAAATATGAACATTGTTATCAAAATTTTCAAGAATAATAATTTGAAATAAATAAAAGTTATTTTCACGTTAATCAAGTGGTCTGCATTTCTGTCAAAGAATGACATTTGAGATAGTCGACAATGTTACCAACTTTGAAAAAATAAATTATCCCAGATTTTCCACACTCAAAGTAGTTGGGAAATCTCCATTACATCACTACTTTTAGTGTGGAAATGATTTTATTTCCAACGCAAAATAGGAAAAATAATGTAACACACGTAGTGGCGTGAAATGGAATGATATAAAATTTGGGAAAATATATGGACGCTATACGAAAATTATTACGGTATATACGTAAAAATCGAAAAAATATGACAGGGATGACTAATAAAATTACAAAAATCTTCTAGATAAGCTGTGAACATTCGAAATTTTCGCCCTAGTTTAGAGGCGGAAAAAATATCCGACCATAACGAATGTTATCGATATTTTCCAGTATTCTCCGCGTTTACTACACAATTATATTGAAGGTATTAAATTTCAACTTTTGCGATAATAAAAAAGTTACCAATTGACAAATTCGCTGTTGGATTGTTGGGGATGCTTGTGACACTCGAATTCTGTGTGACACTTTTGAAAACTGGCCAAGTGTTGTGTATTTTTCTTTTATCGAATTTACCGAAATTTCGATAATTCCGCAATCTAACGTCGTTCCTCTTTTATATTATAGGCTGTTGTTCAAATATTGTAGAAAGCGAACACACACACATGTTACAATATAGATATATGTATAAAATAGAAGAGGGAGTACAGACAAACAAGAGTGGAGATTGTTGAGAAACGTTTCGATGATTCTATTCACGTCCGGAACTTAGTTTTGCTATATCCGGAATAACTTTCTGACTGACAAAATTCCATTTATATAATAGTATAAGGGTTATATCAGAGTTTAACTAGAGGGTTGTTTTCTTCGAGAATTTTTGTTAACCTTATTTGGATAAAGGATCGGAATGATACTAGTGAATCCATTCAACTAGAGTGGTAAAAATACTTTATTTTAAATAAATGTGGTAAACTGAATTCTATCGGTGATAAATAACTGGAGAAATGGAATAAATGCTTGTATAGTTGTATCAATCCGAACAAAGATCCGGTAGTTTATGGATTGCATGTATTACAACACTGTTAAAATAATTGAAAGCATCAAAAGCTTGCTACATTTATGAGAGATTGCACATAGACGAGGAACGATGGCAAGATTAAATTAAAAGCACTGTCGCTACCACTTGAGCATTTAAAACTGGATTTTATAATGGATGGGAGAAAATTCGTAAAAAAGTAGAATTATGCAGAGAGAGAAAAATGCCACAGCAATTTACATAATTCATTTTGATATCCGGACGTCTGTCAGGATACGATTATTGACTAAAATCAGACTATATTTATACACACATAACATATTAATGTTACAATAAAATCGAAATATATCATCCGACTATCTACCGACAGTAGTAATAATAATATTACATTTACAACAACAACAACAATAAAGTAATATCATGAATATTGTTGGAAATGTGAATTTCAGTCAATTTCAGAGATAAAACTGGAAATATTATTACAAATTGTTATGAAAAGTTTGTCGAAAACTTGTACACATCGAAACATAGAATTTCATGTGTGTAAAGAAGCAAAATGTGCAAATTCAAATGGAATTGGTAGCAATTTATTCCGATCACGTTTTCATAAAACTGGCACTGGCGTCAATTAATTTCATTTAAATCGTGAACATCAACAGCGGAGAGAGAGAACGAGAAGCCTGTAATGCTGATGGCGAGGCAGAAATTGACTGAATGACCGTTAGTTCTACGAGAAGCACAATATTAAGCTTGTTCGAGATAATATGTAATCGGAATTCTAATTACAACAATTTGATGTGTAATTTAAAGGAACCGACTACTGTTTTATTATTCTAAGTTGGATGAATTTATTTTGATATATTAAATTGCCGACACATTGATATAATCTTTAATAAAATTAAGTTATTCGTTTATAAATTAAACACGGTAATACTTGATTTATTTTTAGATTACATGTAATGTTCGTATTAAACGATTTTCCTTTAAATTTAATAACAGTAGGAACGTATACTGGTTGGTATAATCGACAATATCCTTCCTTTCAGGACTTTCTTTCTAATTCTTTTAATACATCTTTAGCGGTTTATTTATCGTTTAAATGCTTCTAATACTTGAAAATAGCGAATTTCTTAAACTTCTATTAGTTTCAGCATCTTTCTCTTGATGGCATTATGAAAATGTCCCTTTAATATCCGTTGCATCTGTGTTCATATAGAATAAGCCCTAGTTAAACAACCCCTATTATCGAGGATACTATAGATCTAATAATCAAATATCAAAGCACGTAGAATTTGTGTAAATACGGTTCGGACCCAAAAAGAAAAAGATGTGGTGCAAGATTTGAATTGTCCGGGAAAATTCTCGATTTTTATCCAATCTTCTTAGGCTTTAAAGGTTTTGACTTGTGATTAATCGGAATAAAACTACAATAGTCCTCATTTTTTGTTTAGATACCTCTGGGTATATAGACTCGATTCAAATATCACTCCAATATTGTCAAATTGTAAATTTAAAACAGTTTCATACAAATAAAAGTTTCATTCATAGATGTATGATGTAAAGTTTGCAATTTGTAATTTCATTGTCAGTGAGTCGAAATTAAAAAATCCACTTTTCGATCTTCAATTCTTCGAAAATGCAATCTCTCGAACCAATCTCGACAACAAAATAAATTATAACGAAAGGTGTGTCTCTACAACCTTAAAAAGTCATTTTTTCCTTCCACTGTTGCGAAGAATTCAACTTTTAAAACTTGTTTTTACATCGGATCAATCTATACACAGATTAATTAATGAAACAATCAAAAACAAGAAAATTGTCACCAGCCTATTAATAACTTCTATTTATATCAAGATTTAATTAAATTAAATACGAAGAGAGTTGAAAAAAATTCAAGATTAAAGAATCCTAATTTGACAAAAATTCCATTATTCTTCGTCGATTTAGTTAGACGAACGAAGGTTTAAGTTGTGTAATAAATTTCAACGTGTCGAAGGGGAAGAACAAGGTAAGAAAGTCTTCTAATTTCATTCTTAATGGAAACACTAGACAATGTTAACACCCCTAGGATTCAGGTAGAGAGAAATCTCTTGAAAGCTCACGCACAAAAAACCCAACAAATTTATTTTCAATTCGGTTTTTTTTTGGAATCGTTCTTGTAATTATTGAGAAATAAAAAAACCATTCTCAATCATGATTTCCTGACGATGACATTACGTACTTGGACAAGAGAATGATTTATAAATAAAAAAAACAAAAATAAATCACCAATTCTTCATAATACTGAAACAGCATACAACAAATATAAACAGGGATTGTAAGGTTAGAAAATTTATGTACCAGTCCATTTTTCGAAGCGTGCGCAATTTCTATTGGCCAAATTGAATTGCACGCTCTTTCAAAAAAATGGGTTGGCATAAATTTCTAACCTTAAAATTTCCAAATTTAATTACTGTCAGTTTTATTCTGTGTGTTGTTATTGTAGAATATTTGTTTAAGTATTTTTTTATTTTAAGAAAATTTTAAGGAAATAAACCAGTCTGTTCGAAAAATTGTATAAAGGCGAGATTTTTGAGATTTTAATAAATGCTCTCTTTCAATTTAAATATTCGTTTTGTAATTTTTTAAACGCTCTTCAACTTCTTCGGGCGAGATAATGAAAACAAAAACTGAAAGCCTATTTGTTAAAGGAAAGAAAACAGCTAGTTTTGTTCCACAACAACTGGGTATCTTCAGCTTTTCTTTGACATGAATCCAATTTTGCTTGATAACAATCTGATTGATGTTGGGACTAGTAATTTACCACATTTCTAAATTGCCTAATTTCTACAGATAATTTTTTTATTATCATTTATTGATTTAAAGAATCATCTTTAACAATAATTTTATAATAAAAATCTCAATTCAACAATAGTTCAGTTGCTTCATCTAATAATTAAACGAAAACATTGCGGCGAATTATTTATAAAAAGCAATTACACAGTACACGAGAATTTCATCTTTCCATTCCAGACATTAATAGTAGAATTTTAATTAATTTAACTTGATGCTGTGGTGATTAATTTTTAATTCTCCCTCATCCACCATCGTTGATGATTCTATTCACGAGAATTGGAGAAGTCAATCTGTAACTCCATACAGATACAATACAAATGTAAATTTCCATTAAAATAGAATGGAGTCTACAATAAACGAAACAAACAAACAAAAAAAAAGAGGAAATGGTAGAAATAGTTGGACTGGAAAGAAAGACCTGCATTTAAATACGCCCACACTGTTCGTGTTGTTGTGGCGGTGGAGGTTTGAAAATAACGAACCACCACTTTAGTTGTATGGGGCAGACAATTCTGTCGGTCTAAAACATAGTCTATAGGGCATTTAAATGAAAGAAAGGTCGCCTAAGGCATAGATCCAACTACAACGATCATTTACTTGTCTACCTAGATACGTTCAGTCATTATAAGGGAATGTACAAAAAAGTGAAGGGACATTAATTACTACGAATATGATTCGTTTTTGATGATAGAAAAGTTGACATAACTGAATGTTTAAACGAATTAAATGTTCTTGATTGAGGAACCGGTCAATAAGCCTTCCAGCTATATACAAACAGATGCATATAAACATTTCATCATGTACAGAATTAATTTACATTCTTCCTAACGGAATACAGTTGGTTGATTTCGTAATAACAATGGTGGGACACCTATAAAAAATTCAAAATTATAGCCATAAAGATTAAACTAAATGTTCGGCTATTTTTCCGGTGATAGTAGTAGAACGTCAAATTTGAGACTGACACCAAAGGGCACTTAACTATATCAATAATAGTAACCTATTCTCGTATACTGAACACAGGATAAACTAGGAAATTATTAATAAATGATCCATTTCAGTGATGGAAAGCGATCACTTTCGGTGTGAGATGTCAAAAAATGTCCGAAATTACCGGATACCAAACTGTATTCGTTCGAAATTGATTTATTATTCATAAACGAAAATGTACAATTTGATTTGATCGACACAGTTTGCAAATATTATCTAGTGAAATTGTTAAAAATGTCTTCAATTTTCAATTCTTTCACTCGGTTAGTTTGTAGCTTTAATCGAACCCAACTCAATTTAATAGGCCCTCAATTTGTAACAAGTTGAGAGCATTGTCGTTAATTCATGATAGAATTTCATACTGAAAACCTGTACAATAAACTTGAAAATTCCTAACCCCCAGCGATACAACTAAACAATATTACCTATACGAAAATATCGAGAGGAATTTCAGGGGTGCTTGTTTACCACACTCTAACAAGACTACTAAATTTGGAATTTTATCAAATTCGAACTAATTTACTTTATAGTTTGAATTATTTAGAAGAATCACTAGAATTGTAGATTTCTAGTTCAAGTGTGCTTTATAAAAGCAAATCTCAACACGTTCATAAAGAGAAAATTCAATTAGTATGGGAAACCAAAATAATGCTGATAACACTTCAACTTGTATCGAATCAGTCACCTTTATTGAAGTGATAATGATCTCATTACTGTTTAATTAATGACACATTTCAAATATTGTCGATGCAATACAGTTTGATTTCAGTCGGTAAAAATTCGAAATTAATCCAGGAAACAGTTTATTTCAATACAATTGTGATTTTTCTCCAAGAGATCTTGTACTCATTAAAAATTCGGTTGCAGTTAATTTTCAACCACTGGTTTGTGTCTTTTCAGATCTCGATACGTTCAAAGTTTTCCTCTTGTTGAATTTTACATGAGCAAGAATTGTATACGTTAGACTTTAATGATTTGCAAGTCTTGTTCTTTATTGTTTGGAAAACACAAAGATTTCTTATTGTGTGTATTTTAGGTCTTTGACTTTGAATGGAGAGATTGAAAATAAACGAGCATGACTATATTGAATTAGTACATGGTAATTAAGGGCAATTTATTTTTATTTTTTAATCTATTCATAAAATAAAAGTTGCATAATGTTGAAACAACTCAACTTCTACTGGAAATGTTATTTAATATAACATAAAGAGGGTGGAGTTTTGGCTTTATCGGTCAAGATACGTTTAGCAAAATTTATCAATATTTAAATAAAAATACGTAGCTACAATGTATAAATATAAACTATGGCTGTTATTAAAATTGTCAAGGATCAGTGACGATGATATGTGCTTTATGTGAACTAGAAATAAGCAACGTCAATTTTTTCTCTAACGAGTGTAGGTGGATATACTTGGGTGTGGTAATAATGGTTGTTCTGGTTCTTTTATGTTAATCATCTGTGATATGCTCGCAATTTTGCTTTTCCTCTATTATACAGGGTGGCTCAACGATCTTATCTCACCGATCTCACAACTAACAATTATAGAATTTATGGAAATATTAATGAAAAAATTGCAAAAGTAGATTAGTAATGAAACAACTTTAGATTAATTCTTTACGTTTTGATGCGTTAAGAATTAATAGAGTTTCTAAAATCGATCAAACAGCCTGTATATTTTGAGATATTAGCATATATCGATATTAAATTGAATTTAGTTCTCTCGAATTTCCAACCGTTTTTGTCCAAAAATACAATTTTAAAATGTCGTAATACGTTCAAAATGGTCGATTTTTACATGCAAAACGTTGTGCGGACAAAGATTGTCAGTTTAAAGTAAACGAGCCGTGCTCTAATGTTTTTTCTTTAATCTAATGGAGCACGATAAACCTCTTTTTAGCACTACATTGAGTTTCTGATATATGACCGTTCATTCTTTATCGATATTATTAAATAGAATGAACATCTCCATTTATCTCAATTCGATATAGATGTCTTTAATTTGTTGTAATTTGTTAATTTATAAAGTGCACTTTTTCTCTATACGAGTTTACATTCAATTTGACCATTATCTTTATTACAACCAGATCCAGTTAATATTTAACTTTTAGTTATTAGAGTACAAAACAGTTAAATTGGTCGATGTTGTAATGTACCTAAGACATACGAAAAATTGCAGTGAAGTTGAATAACGAGATATTTGTTCTTGTTGGGTTCAATTTTAAGTGTTGTTCAAATTTTGATGTATTTAGTTTAGTTCCATTACCATTAAAAATGAATCAGTCTTGTATAATATACATAACATAATGGATTTAAATAATGTAACGATCAGGTCTGTTAGTTGTCTAAATTCTATCTAATTGTAGATTTAGTTACGCCACTGCTTTACAGCTTTATAGTGTTTCGTTAAAACTAAAGAAAACTATTATTTACCTGTTCATAAGGAGTGTGGGAGTTTATACTTGAATTTCTGTAAATAATCATTTGTGTGAAGATGAGAGGTTGTCATACATTGTGTGATGATTAAAAAAAAGTATCAACTTGTTTTTGTTAGAATTTAAATAGACGACTGTTGAAGGATTTTGTGTTAATTAAAAATGATGGGAGAGAAAATACATTTGTATTTTCGATGCAATTTTAAAAAATCAAACTGAAATTATTCAATTTTTTATAAAATCATGCTATGGAGATTTAACTGAATTCTAAACTTTTACGATTTTTACCTTCAAAATGTTTGAAAATAAAATTTCTATTTACTATCGTTTTACAAGGTGAAGTATTTAGAAAGAAAAATATAAGGAAACGATGTTGCTTTAAAGAATTGTGAAACTTTTAAAGTAAATTATCGAGTAGCAATTTTTAAAACTCCTTCAAATTCTCTCCCTCTGATAATCAATTTGGATGATATGGAAATTGAAAAAATAAAAGTATGGAAAATATAAACTCTTGTTGTTGACTGTTTCGACGATTTCCAATTCAGATTTCGTTATTAAACTTTTTCTGAAATTATTCGTTTTAAAAGAGATGAGGATGGAAAAAAACAAACAGGATGCATTTATCAAAATTAAGAATTGTTTCGATTTTATACCGAAATTCACCAATATAACTTACCGTATTGTCCATATAACGACAAGTTAAATATAAACTATCGCCCAAAATTGTCGTCCTAATGGAAAATTGACATGGCGAAATAGACAGCTTTTCAAACGTTTAAAAATTTATATAATGTACATGAAAACCATTTTAATAGGGGGTAAATTTAAGTATTAGTTCGGCGTTATAGATTGCTAATAGATCGTCATTTAGAACTGATATTTTGCTGATCATTTTGTAATTGTTGCAGTTAAGTTTGAAATATTATACAAAAATTTATCAGTTTTTAACTTCCCCGACCGGAGGGTAGGGAAGTTATTTAAATAGTGCATTCTGTTCGTTCGTTTTAAAAAATTTATATCAGAATTTAGATACAAACATTCAAGCTTTTGGTATTGCCCCAATTTCCTTTTTATTGAATAAGTCTAATCTAGCGAATTTGATGTCTTATTTGTAAATATAATAAAATCCGTTTTTATCACCCTAAAAATCGAGATTTTCTACATTCAGATAAGATTTTTTATAGGATTTTTGTTTAATGTAAACCATTTGTAATCGTTTACAAAACAACAAAACAAAATATGACGGATATTTCTTTTTTCTAATTATGACATCCTTATTCACTATTACTATTTAATTTTTTCTTATTTTGTAACCATTAAGAACGTGGGAAGTCGTCAGAAAGAATCATATTGTATAGTTATTAACGCTAAATTAGCCATAATTATCAGATATGTCATTCTATCAGACAATTCTGTATTCTAAGAAGATGGCATTATCTCCGAGCTCAATTCCCAGTTCATATACACAATCAACTATAGTACTCGGATTAGAAAAGTAACTTTGCTGCACTCTTGGTTTTATGGCTATAAAAACGTTTATTTTGTTCCGTAGTTGCCTATGCCTTTGGTTTGGTCATAGCTTACTTCATACTGTATTGAATTTGACGTTTATTGTTAGGTTAAAAAAAATTGGGGATTAGATTTAAGTTGATTTGTTTTAAAAAAAAATCCCATTGGTTCTAGTATAGAGGCGCAAAATTTGAAAACAACCAATAATCAAACAATACGTCATTGAAAACAAAACAATTGGTTACCCATAAAGGCGCCAAATTACAAAACAACCAATACTTTAGAAATAGGTCATTGAAAACTATAGTTATAGTCACGTGATGATTTAATTGTAATGCCAACTAAGTATACATAAAGTTACTAGATTCGTAGGCAATTAAATTACTAAAAGTGAGACTTTTATTCCGTTATATTCGCGTCAATCTTCCATTAAATGAATGAATTTCAAGGGATTATTTCTCGAAATTTATTGATGAGAAAAAATTTGTCTCGTTATTCAATAATGTACATTACTATATTTGACATTTTTCAAATATGTGAACCAATCTATGTTAGCCATCCTGTATATTAGAACCAGAAATATAGGTCTAAGGGTGGTTTTGTTACGTATAAATACAATACGGGGACATAACAGAAAAGAAACTCACCACCACCACCACCATGAGCTGGAACTCCGCAAACTACCCCTCCGCACGATCACACTATCATCATCTCTATCTATCGACTATAGCTATTTCAGGACACTAACGCGACAGTTGCTTGTTGATTGTTACTATAGTTGTCTCTTTCCAACTTATATGATCCACATAAATCTATACTGTTCGAACTGGACAACAAGGTTGCTGTGGCTGGGAAGAGGGCGCCAGTATCGGCGATTTCTCAACGGACGCAAGCTTCGAATCCGGTTGGCGCTCATTCCCCCATTCGACTTCGAATTGTGTGTTACGCTGTTATTGTGGTTCTTATTGAAAGTTTTCCGTATGTTTTGGCAAATTTAAAGATATAAATGTGCAATTTCTTCACGTATTTTTGGATTATTGTGCAATTTTAGTGGATTTGAGAACTAATTGGTTGAAAATTTGGAAAAATTGACTGATTAACTTTAAGGTCTAGTGTTGGTGGTAATGACCGTTACTTGAAAACTGCCAGTGTTTCTTGTTCTTATTTGGAAAAGGGGTGGTTTTTATAATTGCCGGTTGGAATTTGGTGTGAATTATGAGGATTTTGGTGTGATTTGTGTTGAATAAACGGATTATTTTCGGTTAGATGACAACGAACTTTTAAACGTTAGAATTCCTCAACATTACGATGGATTCGCAAAGGGAACATCTGTTAATACTCCTGTTAACAATAATTGGATTATGTGAGTTTTCCTTTTAATTAATTCTTATTATTTACAGTTTATTTTTAAATTTTTTTATGTGTTTGTATAAAGTGATGAATTTTGAGGCGATTATATCACATTGGGGCTTCGCTGCAAACGTTTACCGTGCAACCTTTCAAAATCGTTGATGAATTTCAAACAATACAGATATCGAGCCAGCAATATCAAAAGTTCATTTTCTTTTCGTAATATTGATGGCCTGTTTAAAATTGACTGGTTTTGAATTCATTATAACATTTATAACCGAGAACCATGCGAACGCAAAAAGCTAAAAAATCGACCCAAATCTTAACAAATTGAAATTATTAATTTACGAATATTACCGAACAGTGGGTCTTCCAGGTGGGCTTAGCAAATCCGCCTCTATTTATACAAGAACTGTGGGGACTAGATAACAATATGACCGTTAAACCGAAATAAACACCATTATCATTATTAAATCGGTAAAATTACATTTAATAATGGGAAATTTGCTAATTATCCTTATTTATTTGTTTCATTATTGCATTACATATTGTGCTGACAATTGTTTTGTTGATTGTAAAATTTATCTCGATAAAGATTTCTTCATATTTCTTTTTCTATTTGTTTATAAATTCTATGGGAATGTCAATGCCATTTTAGAAAGTCTACGATTGTAAAACTCAACAATTTCCTCGTGAACTGAATTGTAAGAGAAAATCATAATTCATATTGACCAAGTTGTAACTAGAGCAATTACAAAATTTCGACAACTTTTAAAGAATTATAATCTCCCCCAAATACTGGACGCTTATCTTTGGTCTGCCGAAAATAGTCCATCAAAGAGAAATTGAAGTTGGTGTGTTTTAAGTTGCCTCAATACAAAAGAGAACGTACAGAAAAAACCGTTCATAAAAGACAAGCAAAAACGCTTCAAAAGAGTTGAAAATAATACTATTGGAGTCATAAAGAATATGATAAGCTCCCTTACCAAAATAAAAGACTCTAAAGTTGTAGTCATCCTTTTTTTTTATCTCAAACAAAAACAAATAGATTGTTGAAACTATATCTTTATTACTTCATGGAGTAATATCGTTGAAATTTTCGTAAATTTACTCAACTTAAAACTACACACAAGTGACATGTTCAAGTTAAATTTACACTCCACCAAAGTCTAATGTGCTGGCTAAAATTATTGTTTAATAAACTTTAATGGGTGTTCGGATATTAATTGAAAACTAAACGGTTTCTGCGACTAGTCAAGCTGAATTAGATGGAGTATATTTTGAAATTATAGCAGATGAAAAATTCGCCCATAATATATTCTTTACCTGAGAGTTTCTTTTGAAATTCGGTTAACAATAGTGTTGTACTATTGATAGTGAAATAGATTGAATGGACTTGTATTAAAGTATTCCGGTATTTTCGTCGTATTCTTGTCAAAACGCATAAATTCAATTCACAGTACACAAGTGGTGATCCATGTTAATTTAATTCGAGTTCAATCTTTTAGACTAGCAGACGTTACACTGTTGAAGACAATTTGTGGTTTTTCCACAAGTTTCTAATAAAAATATTCTGTTTATTTAGCGTAAATAAATCAACGATATCTATCATAGATCTTGAATAGTTCATTCCATTCTGTTGCCGGTCATCTTTGTGGAAATTCATGCTTGTATTACTAATTTAATCGAGTATATTCACCGTCCACTATCCTGTTTCTACATCAATTTTCAATAAACCATCGATTAATTTAATGTGTTTTTTTTGTTGTTGTTGTTGTAAACTAGGTCGATAACGAAGTTAGAGTAGAGGGCCCTATTATACGAGATAGTTTGGTTTAATTAATCGAGAATGGTATTAATTGAAAAAGACTGCAATCAGGCATTTTTAAGCTGCATATATCAACAATGTTGATATTGAATGGAAATTGAATTAAATATAGATCGATAAATGTGGATTTTCTTGTAAAATTTGTATTGTAAACGCGTTATATTTTCGTTGATTCTAAATAAATTAAATTTGATTTGTACAAACGTTATCAATTTAGGCGTAATTTTACACTTTCTGGTTAAAATATACGAGATTATCTACGTTGTATGAGGGATAAGGGTGGTGGAATTGTTGTTTTTGATGGATTTTATAAATGTCCGTTATGAAATGGGCTTAAATTCTTAATTTTATCAAATGCAATTACAGGTAGGTGATTTTCATTTTCCTTTATAATAACGAATTCAAAAATGAGTCATCTAAATATTAGATTTGATAGAACCTAAAATTGATAATTGTGAGTGGATATAATTAATATTCAATATTGCATTAGTGTTAATATATTTTATTGAATTTTTAATGTTGATATAAGGGAAAGAGAAAAATTTACATTAGAATCACCAAATTATCTTAAATTATTTATTATTCTTTATCGTCTTAATGGTGTTGGTTCTAATGCCTTAATGTCAGCTAGGTCAAATTATAAGAGATTTACTATATTTATTTTACTTTAATGATTATTTTTTTATTAAACTTATTATGTAACAGTTGTTAAGCGCCACTGATTATGAAATTGTTGCTTTTATTATTCATCTACCATTATTAAAACGTGATATACATTGTTAACTAGAGGGTGTGGCTGCAGTTTTCTTTATATTTCTATCAAATAAATAAATACAGAACTTGCTTAATTTCCTTACAATTTCCACCATTAAATCGATACGATTTTCCTTTAACTACAATTACGAAGTCGTTCAATAAAATAGCTTCCAATATTTTAACAATTTTTTCTGTTAATAAAAAGCCACATTGATGGTTCTAATTCTATTTTATCAATCGTTGACCGGTTTATTGTAATTAATAATTGTAATAATTGTAATTCGATTTTCGATATTGAAATTCAATCAATAAGTCCAGTTTATATGATTTTAATCTAATTTTTGTCGTTGGTCACATCCCTATTTACCCTCACGAGTATAATTTTCAATTTTTGATCGATAAATACGTGTTGATTGTACAAAATCAACACTTTATCGTTTTGTTTAGCTACAATTAATTATAAATATGATTAACAATGTACATATTCCCTAATGGATTTTTGTGAGGGAGAATTGTTTGGATTTTTTAACTTCAATGGTGGGTATATTACGCATGACAAGGGGGGGAAAATGTTAAAAACGGTAATAAAGAATTTGTCGTGTTTTTTTTTTCGGTTTTTCTCTCTTGTCATCGTTGTTAGGAGGTCGGACGCATATATACAATTCCAATTTTAGATTTGATGCCGAAAAAATGAAATGAAAGTCTGGCAAAAAATTCATGCTTCTTTGAGAATCCAGGGAATGTATTTTATTACTTGGATTGATTTTATAAAATATTTAATTCTTCTAATTATTAATTCTGTTTCATGACACGAAATGAAGTTATTGTTGAAACTAACTTGTAGAATTCTATAAAAACTTTTCAATTAAAAAGATGGCGTGGTTATTGTACATATTTAGTTCAAATTTTAATGAACTTCACCATAACTTATTAAAAATATGTATATCGAGTTCTACCTACACGACAAAGAATATTACAATTTTCCCTAGTAATTGAGGTAGTTTCTTTTTTAAACATTATACAATATCAAGAGAAAACATTTGTTTATTATAAGAAAGATTTACAATATAACTTCAAATATTCAACAATTTAGTTCAATTCTCAAACTCGAATTATTCGAATATCGAAATTTTGTAAATTAGCGTCTTACTTTATGTTTCCGTTTGACTATAAGAACAAAATTAATGATCGAAATTACAGAAAAACTGGAGACTTATTTCTTGCGATTTATAAATAGAATTAATGTGCTGCTATTTAAATGATCTAATTCGCTATAATTCTAAATTATCGCTGTTGAATTTGATGTGATTGAATGAACTAAACCTGATTAATGTTAAATCCGGCTTCAATATGATTATTTCAAAATTATATTGTAGATTGCAATTCCTACAACAATATTTGTTTTTTTTTTCTTTGCAATTATATCGAACAATATTCGGAGTAATTAACGGGTTCAATTAAAGTTTGTTTTAGTGTTGTTTTGTACAAACCAATAAGAACGGTTTCTCAACAAGCATTTTAAATGATGGAATAAACTTCAAAGGCTACTGAATCAATTAAACATAAATTAATAGAAATTCTTCGATTGTAACTCCATTCAAAACTCTAAAGGAAAAACTTCAATAAATTTGAAAAATTCTTTGAAAAATTCAATTATAAATGAAACTCTTATTTAAACACAAGCTTCAACTAATTTAAAGAAAAAATCAAAATTAAATTATCAAAGGACTTCCACCATTTTGCGTTCTCTTTTTAATTAAAAAAAGAAAAACGAATTTATAAACGTGAAAGTAATTTCTAGTAAACAAGATTAAAACTAGAACATACAAACAACAATGAAACTGGCACAAATAAGATGGATTTTTGCCTTTCTTCTCCTTCACAAACTGTATTACTAGGAAATTAACAAAGAGAAAGGTTGGCGAATATTGACCACAAGAATTTCGATCTTTACAAATGTTTCCAAATGTTTTTAAATGGAAATTTGCATTAAAATCATTTTCCTAGAAATAATAATTGGTATTATGATTAAGAGTAGAATGGTTTGTTTGAAACCTTGAAAGTTTCCAGCTAAAATTATATTAAGTGCGAGCAACTAAAACTATTAAATATAAAGGCCTGTCTGTGACTAATCTAAAGTAAAATTAGATGGAATTTTAGAAATTTTCGTATAGAACTTTTGCTAACAATAACAATTATCTTAATTGAAATTTGTTGATTTGATTCAAATAGAAATAGAAATAAAAAAGGAAGAAATATTTCCCATTTTTGTTAGTTTGGAGTTATACACAAGGTATTGTAGTGAAAAATTGAATAAGCTTGGTAAATGTAATATACTGCATATTAACCTGGACCGAATTTCCCAGTTCCATCCCGTAACAATAATTTTACCAACGTTGAAATGAATTTTCTTGGTAGTGGTAGGTATTTTTCGTTAGTCTTCTTATTATTTGATTTCTGACGTGTTCATAATTATTCTTTATGAAAGTGTTGAAATTGTTCATTTCAGCAATTCTAAAATTAAAATTGTAATTAATTACATATTGAACTGAAATGAAATCCATGGTTGGAATAGATTCTTTGTTTCAACGCATAAAAGATCGCCGAAATTAATTCCGGTTTTTTTATTATTACCAATTCAATATTATAATGAGAATTCGTGTCAAATCGACGATAACGAACAGGATTGATTTTTTATTGTATAATCAGAAACGCCGGAAAACGTCCATAAAAAGAAATCCTGAAGGATCACGTTAAAATAGATGTGGAAGCACTTGAAATACTACCCAGTCTTTAAAAGATAATTACACTTTTTTATTCCTGCCTCGAAAATTTATAACTAGGATTTTTGTAGATAATAAAAAGTTAAAGTACAACCATTTGTTAGATAATAACTAAATAGGTGATATCCCTTTTTTATGACATTTTTGTTGCATGCATGCATCTATCTCTTCTTCTCTCTATAGACATTGCTCCTCGACTACATATTCAGATATGAACGTTAATCTCAGCTTCATTATTTGGCCAAGTATGTAAATTGCCCGGTAATGACACTTTTTAGAGTTAAATTTAATGGGGAAGCCATTAAGGCAGCTATCGCAGTAATTGTCCTGCAAACTATAGAATTGAAAAAAGAAATGAAAACAAAAAAAATTTATAGAACGATAACCGTTATTTGTCTCCGAATTATTTTAATAGAATCTATGTTGAAATAGTAATAATTATTATTTTTATTAACCAAAAAGACAATTAACTAAAAAAAGAGGTTGTAATAGAACCTGCAGCAATTTTATTGCAGCTTGTTTTTACTGTTATTACCGTTTCCAAGAGATAGATAGATATATATAAGAACGATTTAAAAGTTCAATTTTACCGTTATTTTCCTTTAACAGTGTGTGAAATTGATGGAATAAAATCGAATAAGTTTACATATGGACAGGTTTTCCATCACTTGTGTCTCACTGGTATACAATCTTTACTAAATTTTCAACAGGGAAATAGAGCTCCGGTGAACAACAACAGTTTATAGTTTGAAAACTTCTTTTACTAAATCTTCCCGACTCTTATTTGTATTGGAAAAGTTATTGTATCAAAGTTCTACTATCACATATATTGTTATATAGTATTTTTTTATTTCTGTCGTTGAATATGAAGGATCAGAAATTATATTCGTTATAAAGAAAAGTTTGAGTGAATTGTTCTCAATTTGTAACCAAACTGGCAATTAAGCAATTTTCATTTTCTTTCGTTTCTTTAATAAGTAAACATTGTTCTTTCGACAATATTCTTTAATAAAATTGTAATTATGAGTAAATTTGAGGAGAGAAACTTTCCTATTTTCTTTCCATTTAATATAAAAATAAGTCCACTGTGAGTATAAACAATTTCAAATTATCGATCGAATATTTGAATACTAACATTGTCTTAAAACGAAAAACTTTAATAATGTCTCCTTTATTGATACATTAGGATATCGACAACCTAGTTTATCTTATCGTTTTATACAGCACGTATCGCCTGCAGGTATCCTCTCTTGTATATCTTCAAAACTGGATCATTGTATTGGAATATTGTTCAAAATTCCATCTTAACAATAGCATATATCGCTAACTCGTACTTGCTCACCCCTTCATAAATAAAAACAGTAGGGTGAAAATTTCAAATTATAGTTTGTTGAAACTTGTTGTTTCACTTTTATTTACAGATGTCAACTACTGCGAGAGACAATTTAACTTTTGTAAATATTTTTAAAGTACGCAAATTGTAAAAATGTCACTAACAGACGAAATAACGAATTTACTACAAGGAAATTGCATTCAATAATTTTGGCTTTCCTCACGAATTCACATTAAAAAAAAACTTGATTGAATGAGCAATCATTTAGATTGGTGTGATGGAACGTGCCTTTGGAAAAGAGATTCTATTTAACTCGTTTACAAAACTGAAATTTGCTTGGTAAAATGGTGATTTTCACTATAACATCTTTTCTTTAATCATCATTTATTGCGCATCTCAAGTTTGATGCAATCTTGAGCAAGTTACATTATCTAATTTATGAAGCAACTTATGTGAAAAATGTGATCGTTTTTATTAACGACTTTGCAATCTGTATTACTAATCTACTGTTCCAAGAAATTGTGAAATTGTGGCAAATTAAGTGGAGGCTTAAAAAAACATAAGAACGAAAACTTAACAACTAAAAGGATGATTTCAAACGTTTACTTAGATTTCCTTCTCCAATTTTTATAATGATGGTAGAGTCTACAGTCTAGACCATTTGAAACTAGTATTCGTAATATGTGTAGTGGAGCAATCTTTTAAATTATCGAACAAACTAAGCGTGTATAGCTTAATTGAATTAAAGTATGATTCAATAATTTGTACAAATATGAATTATTGGAATTTTCTTATCGGCAATAATCTTCGTCTATGGAGAAAATTAGTCGATTAGCTAATTGGATATTTAGAATATTTATTTATGAGTATAGTATAATCGAAATTGTTTTTTATTTGAACCTAAATTGATTAGATTTTAATTTACAAACAAATTAGTAATTTTCAGTTTTCACAGAAATGATTAGTCATCAATTTCTCCCTGAACCACCTACCTCGTCTTTCAATATTATCATACTTTTGAATTCATTTTTGTTACTGTGTAAACCAATTTACTCTATTATAGCTTTAAAATTGATTAGTAAGTTTATTAAAGAAATTTTTTTTGCTTTTATATAAACTTTAGACCATTTCATTCCCCTTGTAAAGCCACCTTTTGTTCAATTGACGAATATACACCATCAATTCATCACGTTCTTGTAGAAATATATCTCGCCTTTTCCGTTTCTCTACATACATATTGGACAATTTAAGTGTCTTCGCCTATTATATTATTTGTTGAAGTTTTCCCAACAACAACCAACCCACCTAGCTGTTAAAAGTAAGTGGAAGCGCTTAGAAAGGGGTGAAGTTGTCGACATTTTCAATAGTCGTGTCGATAACATTCTAATTTTATAGATATAAAAAAACACAGCAAGATAAAGTATGTGGAAGAAAAAGGGTATGTTGAACATGTCTTGAATTTTAATGCCGTTATTTTACTACTATTGTTGGACATTTTTGGTGGAAATGATGTCAAGAAGTCGTTGCTGATTCAACAATCTCGATCCAGTTTTATAACTGGCGTTACTATAAAGCTCAAAATGTTGTAAATTTCTGGCTTGTTTGTTGGTTTTACTTATTAGGCACCTAAAAATTTTGATTTTTCTTTATTTTTGAAAAATAAATAAGTTATCCTCTTATTATATTAGATCTTCGTGCCAGTTTCTAATTTCCAAAAATTATATTGAATGATTGTCGACTTGTAATTACAAATGGAAATTTGTTAAGGGGCGAATTATGGTAACACGCAACGTAATTTTTCTACTATCAGGTTATTGTTATTGTTGATGAAGATGATGGAAAAAATAACAAGCAAAGGAGCTTGTTTCTCGTCTAGACTATGCCAGCGGTTACCAAAACCGCTACGTGACCCAAGACGAGAAGAAGTCTTATTATTTTTATTATTACATTGGCCTCCTTCAGCATCCGCTTTTTCCCTCTATCTCACCTGCACGTCCTCGTTTCTTATTTAGGTATCAGTCACGTGCCTATCATCAGCATTGATCAGGCCCCCTAAAAATAAAAAGAAACTTCATATGAATCAGCTATTTTTATATAATTTTCAATTTACATAATAATAGACGATTATAATGCCGATAATGATAAGAGCTTAATTTTGGAATATCTTTAGCGCCTCTAATGTTAATTGGGTTTTACCATACAAATTGGATACGAATACATTTATCTTCCATCTATTCCGACTCGACCTACTAAGAAAATCAAATTGGATATTTAAAGAGTTTCTCAAGAAAACAGGCTTAAGTCTTGACGATTCCGGGACGAAATTTTCATCCAAAAGCAAAACAAACAGTAGAATTGACATATTTTTTAGAATAGCCACAATGCAAGTCCATTAAAGGAGATTTGATAGATACATTTATTTGGTTACAATATTCAATAATATCACGATTATATCGATAGGACAAAATTTCAACATAAACGGGAATAACATTGTTATAATAATAATCTGTAAATATAATCAAATGATTATTTAATAACATCATTAGTTCGTTTTGAAGCAGGAAAAAATCATCTATTTCGAATTTAAATATCATTAATGCACCCAAAATCAAATATATTCAGAAATCAAAATGATTTCCGAATAATTTTTCCAATATTTACCACACAAACACGATGTGTTTAAAGATGTTGAGAGAATTCAATCTTACGGTTGTATTTTAGGAAAGAATTCCATCGCCAAAACGTCCTGTATTCATACTTCATGGAAAAAAAATCGACCACCCTTCCTATCGTTGGAAAAATTCATCCATGCATAACTTTACAAAATAGGGATTATATGGTGGGTTTATTGTGTGGAATTTCTCATTTTTCATTTGGCAACCAATAGATAACAAACGCGTATTGATGTGAAAGAAAACCGTTTTTACCTGAATTGTGTATTTTTAAATAGCAATGAATTGAAATAATTTCAGGTGGAAAATATTCCATTTTTGATGGATTTTTGTTGAAATTCTCTGTAGAATTTCTTTTTATACAGACAAATATCTGATATTGATTTTTTAAATCAATCGAACTTTAGAATATGTAACTTTAAACGAGATATCGAATTTCATTTCATTATGCCATGCTCAAATACTGATTCATAAACGACGAATTAAAACAGCATCAATTTTGCGTTCTTATTTTGAAAAAATCCCATTCAGTGAACGTATACTAACTTTAAATCAATACCAATCTTTTCTTTACCTTTTTTTTTGATTACCTCAATCCTTTATTAAATGTACATCTAATATAGGGAGTATCAAGGGGATTTTGTTTAATAATTTACATCAGATATTAGAGGTTTTTGTTAACTTGAACAATTCATTGTAGACCTCTCTTACTTTGTGTCTTTTATCCCTTAAGGCCAATAAATAATTCACATTACCTTATTGCTGCATTCTAGCGAATTTCCGACCCTTTTTTATTATAAAAAAAGCACCGGTGATGTATAAAAGAATGGATGTTTTCCTTTACTATTAGTCATTTCCTACTTCCAATGCTAATACAAAAGTAACGGCTAGTGTAAATATAAAAAATAGAGCAAATTTAAAAATTTCATATATCCTTCGCAGCAATACCTCCTTTGTTTATTTTGTTGTATAATAGTAGAGTGCATGTTGGTGTTGTTGAATTGTAATTTATTACAAAGACAATATAAATAAGATAAACGTACAAGACACTTTACTTAGAATTTTTCAGCATCTAAAGGTTATATTTCATGGATTCTACAATGAGAACTGAACACAACTACAATACATTCAGCTGTTCAAATAATATCTAAGGATTTACGTCAGCTCGTATAAATGATGATCAACATCATTGTATTCTTTAAATCAAGTAATTAACACAAATTATTGATGATAATCATCATCAAATATATAGAATTTTACTATAGTATGAAATATTAATGAAATAAGAACTAGTTTGTTCTTTATATTGTTGTATTATGGTAAACTTAGCGTGTCTACATTGACAGACTCGATAATAATACAATAACGTCTTATCAAATAGTCAATTTCAGTCAAGTACTTGGTTAGAAGACCCCTACAGAAAACAACTATACCTATATTATGTTTTTATAGATTACTTATTGATGCCATTATACAGTATTCTGAACGAATTACATTCTCAATCCCAATCTCAATTAACCCAATTATTTGTCTTTGCCAATTATTCTACCGTTAAATTGTTAATTTGGTTTGATATGGTGAAATACAAAATGTTTATTAAAGTCTTGGCCTTTGACGGTTTTGATGAATCTATGTGTATCTAGATAGAAACATAGGGATCCTTTATCGCACCTTATCGTCCCTATGGAATAAGTATTTATTTCATTCGTTTCTGTAAATGATTCATGAATCAAGCAAGTTTCCGAAAATTTAATGAAATGACAGAAATTGTATATTATTAAATTTCAGGATGTAATTTTGGTCCAATATAAGCATGTTGTAAAAATATTGAAAAAAATGATTGATGAGACGACAAGATTTCTTGTGGAAATGTCCATTTTCAAGCCATTAAACATGACTTACGATCTATAAAGGAAACTGTCAGGGCTGACATCCTTGTTGTACACGTCATGACTCTTTACAATTTTTAAATAAGTGGATTTTCATAGTATAAATCGTTTATATCGATGATTGAGATGGGAGTTAAGATCTTAATTTGTTTGGAATGTAGCCAAGTACTGATATATCTAAACGATTACTATTTCAAAATCTAAGATCATATCATAATCAGAAATATGGTGTAAATTACACGAATTTATCGGGATTGTTGGAAGTTTTTTCTTGTTTCGATTGTGCATGAACTGACACGACAATTTGCGTTTGTAAAATTGAACGTTTTACTAACAAATAACCGTGATGTGAAATGTAAATTTGATTTTAAAATCCACAAAATACACAATTTATATTGTCGATGAATTTTTCTCTAATGTACAAATGATAACGATATGTAATGCAGTTAATGCACAAACTACGATTGCTTCTTGTTCGTAAAACATCTCCTAGGGAGTGTTTATTGAAGCCATAGCATCATGAATAAATTATATTCAAGTGATTGATGAAGACATTTTCAGGATAAACAAATTTTAATAGAAAATATCACCAAATAGACTTTCTATTTTTATTTATTAATAATTTATCGAAATTTATTATTTTGGGATATTGTAGAGAAACTTTTTCAAATTTTAAACACTATAGCATTAATTTTTATGAAATTTCGAAATAACATGAATAAATTTGAATTTGTACAAGTTTTTTTTATATGTAATAGATGTTTTAACAATCTGCACACTCCCTATTGATTTTCTTTAGAAAAAATGCTATATTGTTACTGTTATTACAGTTTTTATCGAGATACGAATAGAATTTAGAATACGTACATGGAACGTATAAAATTTATATTTGATTTTTACAAAATAATAATACAGCAATTTACATTCGAATATCGTTCATTTCTGTATTATTACATTTTCTTTTACCCAATCCAGTATCAAATTGACCATACTACCTAGATTTAGTAACATTATAATCCAATTATTTAGTTCACAGTCGAATCGTTTAATCTACGTTTATAATTAATCTTTCCATGTTGAAATTTGACCAATCTACAAAGAGTTATCTAGGATTTAGGTGATTCTACTAAGTAGTAGTTAGAAGGTGGAATTTAGGGTAAGAAAGCCGAACCGAAAATCCCTTCACGTTTATATCCTTTTCATCAATCGATTGGACGAATTTTAGTTATACCAATAAATGTATATTGAATATGTGTGCGTGTTTGTGTAGAAGAACGATAACTCTCCTTGAATGCATCGTTTTTCACCACCAAATCGCCGTTGTACCTAATGAGTCGTATGAAGACATCCCCCAATAGAGTGTCGCTATATTTCTCTTTGAATCACACAAATACGTACACATACAATCAAACAAATATCCCTTAGCTGTCATTTTTTCTTTGTCGATGATTATAATCGATATTAGTTGATAAAGTAGACCACTGGATTTTAAATCTAGTCTAGTATAGTGCGAATAATGGGTCTGATTCGTATGCGCATTTAAAATTACTGAAGATAAATCTTGAATGAAGACGACAGTATCCTGATTTAAGTACGATTTACGTCGCACAACCTCCACGATATGTGTTAGTTTAATTTAATTAGTTGAAAAGGGTTGGTTTGTATGTGGTAGTTTTTTTTTTCCATCAAGTTAGTAATACTATTTGGGGGTGTTTTATAACACAGTATACTAGAATAGAGGAGGAATAAGAGATTTAAAGATTGATATAGTGAAAATAAACTATGGAAGGAGTTTCTATTTGAATTTTTATTCTCATTCTCATCGGGAATAAGATATTTGTTCCTATGTAAATCGATATATTGTCTATTTTATTCTGACTATACTCTCCAATATAAAATACTGAACATAAACCATATAACATATAAATATTGATTTGTTTCATATAGTGCATTTTTAGATTACGTAGTCGCATATAAGGGGCTATAGTTGTGGGGTAGGCGATATCTTATTCGATATTTCCTTTGAATATACGGCTATAACAACTCTAATACTGTATAAAAATAGCGAAAAGTTCATTTTTCATGATTATTTACTACTGTTGGGAGTAATTATTAGAAACCCTACCCTGACCCTTGGGGCAGAAAAAACTGTATTAAACTTGTTATTATAGTTGAATATCAAAAATGTACCAGTGTCGTTTACAGAAATTAATTTTAATAGAATTAAAAAAACACACCAACAATTATAAATTCATTTTTCCGTTTCAATTGCAGTCTTGTTAAAATTTCACAAGATTCTCAACTATTTGAAAGATATTTTCCTTTAATTATCTCACTGTTCGTTGGGTTTTGATGGAAATTAGATTAGTTTTAGCAAGAATTTGGTGGCGATTTCACTATTGATATTCACGTTCTGGAACGTTTGAAAGTAATTCTAACAAAGTTTTGGTGGAATTGAATAGTCCTTGGTTTAGTTGTTTTCTTCTGAATAGAAAACAAATACTACTAGTTTAAGAAACTTTCTTTAAACTAACCAAGTTTTATTAATTTCAATTTATACGAATGGTGTTTATATTTTGTCTTGTTAGTGCCAGTAAGCAAAAGAAACCCCTTTTTTAAGAAAAAACGAATAATAAAATAGGCTCTTTGCTTTTGTGTATGAATATAATAATATAATCTTGGTGTGATTTTAATATACAGAAAAGTTAATTAAACAATACACATTTTATACAACAAACAAAAAGTCAATAATACAAAACAACAATAACAGTTTACATGAAAACTCATAGAACAATGGGGAAAAACGACAAAAGGCGAGATAAAAACACACTGATAGATGTGTCTGTGTGTTATTGTTGTATTGGGTGGAGGGTAATTTGGAATTTCACTTCATTATTGTTGATTTCACCACCAGATTTGTTACGTTTCCCCATCTTTTCTCTATCGCTCCTTCGACATACACATACGAAATTTCAAACCTTTATGTTTTATTTACTCACATTTTTTCCATCAATACTCGTTATTGTTGAAGATTTAATTCAAGTTGTGTGATCGTGTTGCTGATTTTTCAGTTTCCGCATTGCTGTTTTAATGTTGTGTCGTGATCTGAAAACCAGTAGTCGCATTTAAGTATAAAAGTAACGCTATAGTAGTGTGAAGGAAGCTGAAAGGAATTAGTTTATCCACTATGTGTGTATGTTAGATGAACTGTATCAATTTTATTATTATTATTACTATTATTATTATTATTGTTAACATTCTCTAGATATAAACCACACCCAACTAGAATAACCAGTTCGTCAGTTTCTTTGCGTTTAAATTAAATAGTCTTGACCTTTAGCGATTCCAGTATTATTATTGTATTACTCAATATTTTGTTATAAGAGACAGACTATAATAATAAAGTATTTTTTCTCTAAAATTTGTATAAAATTCTATACTTCATTCTATTAAAAGTGATAGCATTTATTTATTATAATCAAAAATTGCTAAAGTAGAATAAGAAACATTTACTTGTAGATATAATTTACCAGTTTATCGAAATATTGGAAGAGTAAACACTCAAATGCGAATTTTGGTCAATTTCGATCGGCATTATCCAAAATTTTAAATTGCGCGCCCATCATAAGATAGGGTTGGTAACAAAATTCCCCGGTTTCCTAACCTTACAAGTCCAAATATGATTAATATCAGTTTTACTCTCTCGAATGATATGTTTAAAGATCTGGTGAATTATCTATTCAAGTAAGTACTTTTTTTTTCAATTTGGATTATTTTAATATTGAAATTATTTATTTTATAATCAAATTTTTGGAAAAATTGCTAAAAAACGAATCAGTACGAATAAATTGTTTTAAGATTAGAAACTTTAGTAAATATAAATTCTTATCGAATTAGTGACTTGTCAAGATAAAATGTGTAAATGAGGCAAGGGTGAAATTCGTCCTAACAAATCCACCCTGTCCCTTATTCTGTTTACCATTATTTGCCAATATTCGCATGCTTAACGATAATAATTTAGATTAACCAACTACTGTGAATAATTAAAAGGGTGATTAACGACATAATTATTACGTTTCGGTTAGTATTTTGATTGTTAATTAGTCCTAAATATAATACCAAATAAGATTTATTATATTGGTACTTGTATCATGTAAATTACATTGAAATTGAAATTTTACAATCAAGATAAAAGCTTATAAAATTAAAGAGAGATAAAGACTTGAGAGTTTATGAATTAGATACAATTTTAGATCGAGTTTATTTGTGTAAATCCAATGTTTGATAATTATGAAACATTAACCAGACCATAAGTATTTCTTAAAATATCAACAATATTAAGTTGGAAAGTTTGTGTTGTTATTTTCTTGTTCTGTTCTATTTTCGGCGATTATTTATTGAAACTTACGCATGATGTGATTTTAAATAATACAATATGCGTTAAAGCATAAAAAGCAACAATTCTACAAGTTGATGAAGTTTATTCAAGCACAAGAAAACCGAGAGAAAAAAGGTCTTTGTCAAAAATGCATGTTAGCGGAAATTGATAAAATTCATACAAAATCATAAAGAAGATATCATCTAAAATAAGAACATGTCTCGATTTTCATATGATTGAATAGAGGCAATAGAGGGAACCCTGTAGGTTTTCTTATTATTATATTTAAAATTGTATTTCGTAGTAAGATTCTGTTGTTGTTTAGGGAACGATCAATCAATCCACGTCATGATTATTTATAAAAATTTAGTTAACCATACAACAATAAATAAATTTATTCAGTGTTTATTATGCTTGAATCTTGCTACAATTCCAACATCAACAGAACGAGATGTATTGAACGTGCACCGATTTAATTATGTTTTAAACAAAGCAACATTGATAATTATCTGGATAATAACAACTCCCTAGTAGCTACTTGAAAACCAACAATTCTTAAAATATCCATCCCTATTATTGCAAATAAAAATAATTAACAATTTGTGGCTTTAGTTTATTTTGTTTTTTAATGATAATAATAACAATAATGAAGGAAGGGAAAGGGTCGAAAATAGCGGCAGTGAAAGAGAATTTATTGCAAAAGGAAATAATTAGTAACAGAACAAAAGGTTTAATAATTGTTGTGCCAACGATGGGATTGTTTTAGTCTTACTGTCCGAATACACACCATTCATTTAATGGTGAATTTCGGACATTAATAATTGGTCGTTTTTTAATCGTTCGATTTATTAATTTTCTTTAAATTTCCCTTAATTTATTGTGGTGAATAATAATAATAAAAACAAATAGTTGATGATTTCTTGACTAGACTATCATTGGAATGGTTTTAGAACGATATATCTAGAAATTGTAACGATTATTGACGGCTCTACGCTTCACATCTAGCTTTAAATTGGCTTTTAAAATCATCTGAAATTATACTTTGTAGAATTTTAGTTGACACAATTTGCACAAGGTAAGCGAATTCTCTACAATTCTATTCTTTGTTAATTTGTTGAGTTTAGTGTATATTTGTTGTTTAGATGAGAGGAAGAACGTCGTCTATACCATAAAAACATACATCCCTTAACATTATATCCGGCTCTCTATACAACAATGCTGATGAATGTTTTGTCTCTTTACAATAGACGATAATATTAAAACATATTCTATAGGACTAATACTATTGTATATTAATAACACGTATATTTAAACTTATGGCGGTGTAAGTTGGAAATTTTTAGATAAAAACACGCACCAAAGAATGGAAAGAATACGTAATTTCCATCTATTCTCCAACAAGTCAATGAATATTAATTTTGTTGACACTCAAATACTCCAACAAGTATTCGAGCCTTATGGTTGCTTTTTTTTCATAAAGTTTCGCTATAATTGAAAAAAAACGAAACGAAATAATTTTTTATAATGTTAAATTCTCAACACAAACACTGAAACATTAGGGGAGACTAGATGGATTAGGAATCGAATAGCTCGACAATAAACAGTGAAGATTAGATCGCAAGAAGAAACGCTAATGGTTGACTAATTTATCCAAGTTTTCATAACAATTTTCTGTTTTTTCCCCGAAATATTACAGGAAAGAAAACTGGATTTCAGCAAATTTATCAGTTTTAATTATTCTTGTCGCACTGTAATAAAGTCGATATACTTGAATTTATAATTCAATTGTCTTTAATTGGATCAAGTTGAATAGAATTACACTATGGCTTTAATACTGTAATACAATAAATTACAGTATTATGTTTTGTTGACATAGCATTTACCCCGTTATTGGAAGGTTATTAGATAACTAATCAAGTAAAATTAGTAACATTTGGATGAAAAATAACCGATAATCTATTTGTTATATAAAGTACAATAATCGCCGGATCACATCGAAATATCACGATAATTTAATGTGTTGCGTTCAATCAAAATGTTTCTACTTTTTTTTTTATAAAGGTTTATTGTATTAATCAATCATTTTCTATTATCTATCATAAGAAATATATCGAAGCTTTCATTTGATTAAAAAAAAAAATAGTTCAAAGCGAAATCGTATAATTTGGGATACAAATTCTCATCTCTTTGAGTTTTCTCTATTGCAACCAATTACCAATTTTATTCCAATTCTGTTGATAAAGAAATGCAATTGATTATCGTAAATTTTTATCAAAAGGAACGTTGGAAAATCTGAATTATTCCAAATAGTGTTAGTCGAGTTAACTAATTGAACGCCTGTTTTTACTAATGTCAAATTTAAAACAGTTACTGGCATTATAATTTTAGCACTACACAGTAGCCGCATTTGTCGGTTTATTAATTCATAATTACAACGATTCGATTTCTTGATAGGATCATGAATGAAAGATTTGATAGTTTGACATCGTTGGTATTGTTCGACAATGGAGCTAATAAATAAAGCAAGCGAAATCAGACAGATTTTATAATGATTCCTGTGTAAAATTGATGAAACAGAATTGTAAAATTCTCCTGATAATCATACCTAATTGAACATTATAGAATTTTGTATGAATTCCAACAATAATTGTTCCCTCTATTTTAGACTACTATCTATACGTGCACATCTATGTAATTTCTATTTATTTAGACACCTTTTATAGTATTGCCAATTTTAATAGAATTATTTAATTTGTATTCAATACGTGTTTAATTAAAATCGACCACACAGTGTGTGTGTAAAATGATTAAAACCACTTCATGTAGTTCGAATTCAGTTTAAATTACATTAAAACACACACGACTATCCCTTTTAAAGTCGAATTTAGATCAATTTACAATGTGTACGCTTATAGGCTGCTCAACATCAGTCAGTGGGCATTAAAAATATACTTTCAGGTCCTTTTTTTTCGTTATTGTAATCATTGACTAACGTCTCAAATCTAAACGAGACCTCTCGTTTATAGGGAAAAAGTTTGGAGGAAATCAAGAGCGACAGGCAGGTGTTCCAAGTAAACACGATCCTAACATGTGATATTTACTAAAGAGAGATTGAATACGAATGAATTTTCGATGTTTTTATTAAGCAGACAGGCAGAATTTTGTGCAGCTTTATCACGATCAAAAATGAAGACCTTGAACTATTCTCTATAAAATTCAACTTAATTTATAAATATATTTAATTTTTTTTTTTAATTCTAATAGTTTAGAGTAAAATTTTCAATTTTTATACAGAAAATTGTATATTTCTATAATGCATAAATGTGGAGACTTCAACGTTCAGTCAAGACAACGACCCGCCGTTGTCGTCGTTGTTGTAGAGTTGTTTCAGCCAACGACCGGTTTTCAGAGTGTTGTTTAGTTCGAATACAGCAAAAACTGGCTTCTTCTAGACTTTCTGTTCTAGCAGTGTTGTCAAGTTGTGCCGAGGTCAAATAAACACCTGCTTCTTGTTATTAGAGACCAACTGTTCAAATAAAAGTTTTAATATTTCGGTTGTAATTTTTGGCAAGTTTTTCGAAATGAATTCTACACAATCTAGTTCAATTCTTGTATTATATTTAATAGTAATCTACGATTATCTTTGGATAGGTAGACAACGTGAGATGGTTATTGTGCAGCATCTATACAGGGTCAAGATAGTTCTAAGGTCAACAACATCTTGTGCTTGTTTTCTTTAATGTTGTTAGTTCCTTTCTTGGTGATTCTATTTTTAAAAAAACATGGAGGAGAGTAGAAGAAACCTAACCCAAAACCAACACTTTTTCTACGGACAGTTCTGAATAAATAATTTTCTTTTTGTTTACATCAAAATAATGACGTTTCTTTCAGATGTGAAAAAGCAACGTTATAGTAGCGTGACGATTACAATTTGAATTATAATAAAATATAGAAACAATAACTTTTCAAATATTCTCATGATGATTATTATTATTGTTAAAAAAATGTTGGTTTATCTGATGAACATTGAATTTTTTCGCCCGTTTTTTGCATTAATCGAATCAAATCTATTGTAGCTAAATATTGTCTAGACCTGTTACAATACTTTTCCAACGAATCGTGAAATTGGTAGGAAAAATAAACAATGAATTGTATCGGGTATTATTACCCAAACCGTATGTGGAGGCGTTTATAACAAAAGCCTATTGTGTATGTTTGTGTGTGTGTGTTGTATAAATAGAGAAGAAAAGTGGTGTGAAGGAGCTAATCCGAAATCACTGAAATGTGACAAACTCATGAGAAATAAAGCGAAATTCAAACAAATTATGAGTCATTGATTTGTTTCGAATTACCCATTAAAAGGAATTCCGATTAGTAGGCAAATTTTCGAAATTAAAAGAAATTGCCTCGTTTACTAATCGAAAGAGTTGAAATAAAAATCGACTACTTCAACGCATAATCTTGTTGCATCAGTGGATGTGGCAGTTACCCGTATATATTTAATGTGAGCTTTCCAGATATTTTTTTTTGTTTTATTAAAGCTGAAACTCCTTTAATGCTGCAATCCTTTATCCGTACGTTTCTATTTTTTTCTGTTTCAAAGACCCCTTTCAATGGTATTTTTCTTCTTTGTAGAGCTACTGTCGTTCCATTTCAATAACAATTCAAATTAATCTTGAAAGGACAATCTCCGGTTGTAACGGTTTCGCTTTATTCGTTTCTCTATAATAAATCTATACATTAAGGAATAAATAATACGAAAAAAAAGATGTAATAAAGTAGTGTTCTCGTTGGAAGCCATCAATCGATTTTAAAATAAAAGCTCTCCAGTCGAATTTTACGTTTTTCCATTATGTTTATCGTGAAGAAAATGTATAATTTTAATAGAAAAATAAATCAACTCGTTCCTTAAATTTCAAGTAAACTTTAAAATTAAGAGTTGATTATCGTTAGTTATGTCCATAGGAAAGTTCATTTAATTATATGTTATCTAGACACCGTTGTGGAATAAATCGTTGATGAAATAAGCCACCAAAATAGTAGATGCAAGCAACTTGTAACGTTGCCAGTTTTTTTTACAATAATAAATCACTGTGTTTCGCCTTCTATTTGTTCATTCCGACTACCGGTGAGATTCTTCTGGGAAATAATCGAATACAAGTACAAAACATTGGGCTTTTTTGTATAATTTTAAGTCATTGAAAAAGTGCGTGACATCTATATTTGTGTAGAAATTGAGATCAGATCTGAAATAGTGGTGGAAATCTGGATTTAGTCGGTTGGAAATGCTGGACGAACTACTACAATAGAGCGCTATTCTACGTATAGCGCCCCCAGGGAGGATCTCGGGGTTTCAATTGCTTGGCGGATTGTTGGAATGCGATTTTTATATATAAATCCAACTAGATATTGTAAATGAAAACATGAATACCGCAGGAATGGAACCTAGATAGAAACGATATATATGTTTCAAGAATATAATGGAAAACCGACGGTTTCTGAGAATTTATGCAACATGAACTTCCGTCAAAAACGCTGGATGGCGGCGGAGAAAAGGAGGATATATGTACCTTGTATGGCGTAGTTTCTATTTAACAAAAGAAACAGAGCACTGATATAGTTCAAACGAAAATTTCAAATCTGCCAGTAAAATGTATAGATATTTGGATTATCCATGGAAAATAATCAGTCCGTATTTTAGATTGTTTTGTCGGGAAATCAACTCACTACTACTCAAGTCTTTGTCGTGAGTATATTCACCAACAACAATGACGATGAGGATAATAGCAGACACAAGAATATGTTCCTCTCTCGCATATCCCCAGTGATTATTCGCAAGAAAAACTTTGGACGTTCTTTGTCTTTTTCTCATAGAATGTCCAATGTTTAAAACATTACAACGCACAAACGGATTGAAAGATGAGCTGGTTGGTTTATTTTTTTTTGCCTCTACAACTCCTATTCACATGTACATTCAGCGACAGATGGTTTGGAGCGAAAAAAATTAAATTTATTGCCCAATAGAATTTTGAAATTTTTGCATATTTCTACCTAAAAACCACCCAATTTCAATATAAAACTACCAGTTTTCCTTGTTGTTTATGCGTCGTGTTATCTTTCAAACATTTTATAAGATCTCCCGTCTTGTCTTGTGTTATGCATATACCTACCACGTTCATGTTGAAATATCTTGTATAGGGGTGGTTTTTATCAACACGTGTGTTTAGATATTTATCATCGGTGTGAATTTGGGACGACATTTCACCCTTTATGTGTGTATGTGAACTATCATTGCCAGCGGTACATATTTCATGTGCACACTGCAATAAGTTTCACAACCGCTTTCTAGACAATTTTTGAAGAATCCAGTTGAGTGTGCTAATTCAATCCAATATTCTACCATTAATTTCAAACAAATTCTAATAACGAATCCTGTTTAAATGTAAACAAATGTACGTTAATTGTAGCAAATTTCCTGTTGATCCACTAAACAAACTTTATAATCAATTTATTATTTTTCAATAAATAGTAAAGTATTTTGTGTAAATATGCCAACAAATCAAACTCTCTCTCTCGTATTCTACTTATTGATCCGTCACTAGAGCATGAAATACAAACTGTAGTTGTAACTTTTTGATCAACTCCTGTTTTTCTCTTTTTAGTTCTGTTTCTTTATCGATATTTCCTGGTAATTTCAACTGAATCAGATCACGTATTACCAATTACAAATTACTGTCTTCTAGTCCGATAAGCTTTGGCCAACCACAAACTCGTGCTGTGGTTATTTATACCAAATCATCTCCTTACTCTTATAATCGATTGTTATTGAAATTGTCTGAAAAATTACCGGCTGACGTTTCGATTACTGTTAGCATTGAAGAATTTCTAAATTATACACAGCGAGCGAGAGTAGAAAAAAATAATCAAACAGTTGATGTGACGGCATTTTATACAATCGCAACTTTTTTACTGTTGAAAACACAACAAAAATTCTATACAGATGTCAGATTTTTTCTATTATTATTTACACCCTTTTTTATGTCAGTCAATCATGTTATTTTACCTACGTTTCAATGAAATTTAAAATGTAGGGTTGTTTTTCATTTGCATTCTCCCTTGTGTTTGCAGATATGTCTACAGCAGATGAAGTAATCAAAGATACACGAGAGGGTGAAGATGTAACGTTAGAATGTCGCTTCTCAGCTGATCCATCCCGACGAAATCTCACTTATTATTGGGCCAAGAATAATAAACAAAACTATGATAATGTAGCCATTGGTAGTGTTCCATTGGATAGCAATTATAAGTAAGTATATCGCGTAATTTTGGAGATGATTTTACCAAAATTTGAACTCGGGAGCTCTGGAAGTTGCTCGAAAAATTCTCATTTTAGAAAATGTTGCGATTCGACGATGCTCACCATATAATTTTTAAAAAATTTCGATCCTATTATAGAATAAACGTGAACTTTACTCATTCCCGAAATGGGGAAACAAAAATTGAATCATTTTGAGTCATTTCGTGTGTAAACTGCGACATCGCGAGAAACATCGTTCTTTGGCCAACTTCGCGAGAGCTACAAGGCTCAAATTTTGCTCAAATGATCTCCAGCGAGCTCCTTTAAATCTGTGAAATATTTTTGAAATCGATCGTGATAAACTAAGTACTGCTATCAGAATGAAACAGGCGAAATTTGGGGGGAAATTTATAGATTTTTGTTGATATTCTTAACTAGAAATTAATTTCCATAGTAATACCCGAAGCTATTCTATAAAATAACATATTCTCTCAAATTTAATTTTCCCTTTATATTGATAAATTATGAAATATCTTTGCAATATTATTATTTTAATAAATTCAGTTTTTTGTTGTTGCTACAACGTAATTTTCAAAATTAAACCGATTACTGTTAATCCATGAAAAATTCATGAATTTAATAAATAAATTTCACTTGGTGGATTACAAGAGAAATTAAATTTAAAAATGAAATTTAAAAATTAAAACGTTTGGTAGTATTAAGATATTCAAATTTATTTAAAATTAATTGACAAGAAATTGATGAAAATTTCCAATAGTCATCCTGTTATTGTAATTATAGAACTTTGTAAATTTATTTACCGACAGAATCAAACTTGATTTGTCATTACTTATTTCAAAACAAATATTGCTTTCAACCTACAAAGTTCCAATGTTAATTACAGTTTGAGAAGTAATTTGTCGTACTTAAACTCCATTACATACATTACCAAAGCGGATTTTACGTTAAAGAAGTCATCATTAAAATAAAATCTATACAGAATAGGAAATTTCAAAGTGAATAACGTGAAAAATCGAACATCAACGAACCGGTACAATAGATGGAATTTAGTTGCAAGTTGGTTGATTAATCGGTATAGAAATAGGTTTTTACAACAAAATCTTGATTTCATTTAAAATTGTATCAATTTACGAATGTTGTCTAGATAGGGATTGTAGGGATTAAATTATTTCGTTGACAATTTTTTCAGTTGCTGAATTGAATGAAAACTTTGGAACTTTGCGCTGACAAAAAACTAGATGGATTCACTTTTTTTTTTCGGTAACCTTTTCCATGTTCCTCATCAAAATTTAACACGAGTTTTATCCAATTTCTGTTCGAAACAAATTTAGAATAACTTTATGCGTCTTGTCTTACAATTTTTATAAAAACATAACTATCAATAAATAACAAGAACCATCGTATGTATCAATAATATATGACATCGTTTCTTGTACGTTATAGTCCAAGTTTCAATTTTTGACAACTCGTGTAGTTTCCAACAAAATTCCTGTTTATTTATTTATTGAAAAATGCAAACATTTGTTCAATTTTCCAGATTAAATTATCATCCAGAGAAGGGTATTTATGACCTGTTGATATCCAATGCCAGTTATGATCGTGACAATGGTAGATTTGAATGTAAAGTAAAAGCCGGCGGTTCTGGATTGAATTTACACGAACAAAAATATAGTTTAACTGTATTGACAATACCACAAGAACCGGCAATTGCACCCGGATCACTTGTTACAGTAACCGAAGATAAACGCCAAGAATTGACTTGTAGTAGTATTGGTGGATCACCGGATCCTGAAGTTAAATGGTATCGAGATGGTGAGTTTTACGATTGATATTTTCAATTTTAAATCATCAAATTGTAATTGATATTAACTGACTTCCGTTTTCTACAATGAAAAATTACCGACTTCCTTTATTAAAACCTTGACAGATAGACAGTCATGAGAATTTACCGTCTCACCTACACTATTCATTGTTAAAATCCACTCTTATTAAAATATTAAAACTAGCTCGACATAAAAAGTAAATATTTATGAGCTCTTCATTACTTTACCAAATTATATTCGATTATAGTAATTTAATCATCAATAAAAAACATTAATAGAGGCATCTATCGATTATATCAAATTACGGTGTAATTCAGTTTACTAGTTTTAATAAAAATCGATAGAACAATGTACTGTTCAAAATACGAAATCTCAAGAAAGTTGGCAAAATTATTAGAAAATATTGGCGACACTTGATGTGTTCTTGTCGTGATTCTTAAACTTTCACGCTGAAAAAAGGACGATAATACAAAAACAATATAGTAAATGATGCTGAAAATCATGAAGATAAACGTGAATCGGTTTCCAAATTGATCGCCACTACAAATATGGGAAATAAAACGCTATCACAGGACCGATAAGGGTGTGTTTAGGTATTTTATTAAAATGAAAAAGTTTCTTTTTTGCAGAATAAGCAATACAATAAACCCTCTTTTTGTTAACATTCAACCTTTGGAAACCGTACACGTTCCTCGGGCCTGGCTAAAGAAATGGATTTTGATGTTGTTTAAAGGATCCTTGAAACAACCATTCTTTGATCTGATTACGTGTTCACCCCATATTTAAACCTAAAAAGATTAAAACTGCCATATTAACACCAAATTTCGTTGAAATAGATTGAATATATCAATAATTAAATTTATACAACTGTATTGCAAACAATTCATGTTAATTAACAATCGTTTAATATTTATTGGAGACGTAATTGTATTGTATTTTTCCCACATTGATGTATTTACTTGTTTATTTTGAACGGAACACTTCGAAAATGAAATAATTAAACACCATCAATATTGTGGTGACATTATTGACAAATTCTTGGCCGTTTCACCCTTTTGAATTATTCATAAAGACATTTAGTTTAGTTATGATTAAATTATTGTCATGTCTTGTCGTTAATTGAAGTAATGTTGTTGGGGTTACAGGATCACGATATCCTTTAGAAGCGGCCCTTAAGAATGGCGGATCCCGTGATCAACCAACAACCGCAACTTTATCCATCATACCAACGAAAGATGATGATGAAACTGTTTTCAAATGTGTGGTATGGAATCGTGCATTGCCCGATAATAAGAAATTAACAGCTACTGTTACTCTCAGTGTTAATTGTAAGTATCAAAGGGGAAGCTTTTGAAATTGTTTGATTGTTTGTATGGGATTTATATACACAGTTTTGTTAAACAGATGTAGTTGTCGGTAAACATTTCTATTATATTTAGAATTCTATTGGTATTTGACGTAGATGAAAACCATCAACATCTGGATGGATCTTTGCAATGCAACTGATGGGACTGCATCACCAGACCGGATACATGTGTTGATCAATATTTACGTTTCACATCAAAAAAATTAAAAATAAAATAGACTTTGATGCGTATAGACTGCATAATTAGAGCCGTATTTGTTTAAAATTATTCATTACTTTAGAAAGATGCTCAAATAAAAATTACAACAATAGCATTGCGTACTCCTATCTATATCGATGTATTGAAATTAATGTCCAATTAGATTATCGTTGGATATCTCATTGGTTCTATATGTTTATTATCAAGAGATGTAAAATTGAACAGTGTATCGGCCATATTACCCGATTTAATAACGATTTACGACTTCCCGTTCGAGCCTATCGTCGTTGTAGTAATTAACGTTTAATTAGATTAAAAATTTGCCGAGTAGATTCTGTCATATACCAATAACATTTAAAAAGTGATTAGATTGTAATTTCCCGATGGATTTTCATTTCTTTTCGATATTCAAGGAGAAATTTATGGATAGAAATTGGAATTTTTGCTGTTGTTGTTGATTAGTTATAAAATGTGGAAATTCTGTACAAATTAATGAATCTCTCATAAAATGGAAGTTGTATAATTTATTAATTTTTTTTTCAATCATTCTTATGGAATTTTAAATATTCTCGTTATATTTTCATATAAAATACTGGGATAAATTAATTTATTTGCAAAATTCGAAATTTCCAAACATTACTCTATATCAAAATAAACGGTTGTGCTTATTATCAGTTATTTTTATCCCAGTTTTCGTGAATTATTACCCTGATACGAGCCCAAAGTCTTTGCCAAGATTGTCGAACATGCATATAAGAATTTTTATTGCGGTCTTATCGTTTGTGAATCTTGAAGTTTACTGTTTCTATTTATATAAAAATACCCCTTTCGTTTTACTATTTAATTTGGATTTTTTTTGTGTTCAATTCGCTATAGATTTCCCACGTGTCGAAGTGGGTCCAGAGAATCCCTTGAGAATTGAACGAGACGCCGCGGCTTCATTACAATGCAATGTTGATTCAAAACCGAAAGTCTCCAGTGTTCGTTGGACGAAGAATGGACGTTTTATTAGCACGTATAATCCACATGTCATCCGTCATGTTAGTATACAGGACGCTGGTAAATACATATGTAGTGCTGATAACGGTTTGGGTAGAGTCGGCGAGAAAGAAATGATTCTCGACGTCCTTTACGGTCCTGTTGTCACATTAGAAGCTAAAACAAAAGAAGCCGAAGAAGGCGAAAGTGTTTATATTAAATGTAATGTCACATCGAATCCAAATCCAATCACTGTTGAATGGGTGAAAGATGGCAAGCCCGATTTCCGACAATCCGGTGATACGTTACGTTTAAGTCATGTTACCGCTGAACATTCCGGCACGTACACCTGTAGGGCTGTTAATATAATAACACCAAGTGGTGCGCCATTACGACGTATCGAAAAGATTGGAAATGCATCGATTGCTCTATTGATACGCCATAAACCTGGCAAGGCGCGTATAATGCCCGATCGGCCGGTTGCCATTGAAGGCAATGCAGTTACATTAACTTGTGTTGCCACACCGCCTGGTTGGCCGGCGCCGCAATATCGTTGGTTTAAAATCGACAGTGATGGTCAAACGAAAATCCTAAATTTCGGCACAAAATATTCGATAAGCAATGCAAATTTGGCGACTGAAGGTGTTTATAATTGTCAAGCAACAAATGAATTAGGACCTAGCGAAATGGCTTCGGTTAATTTAGAAGTTTATCTACCGCCGAGTTTTAAATCACAACCGAAACCATTAGAGACGAGACGTGTTGGTGATTCAAACTTTTCAATGACCTGCAGTGCTAAAGGTAAACCGAAACCGATGGTTAAATGGTTGAAAGATGGCGATGAATTAACGGCCGATGTAAATATGTATGAAGTGAAAACCGATTATTCAGAAGGCCATAATGGAGCTATCAATGTGCAAAGTGTATTAAAGTTTAATGGAAAAGCTAGACCTAATGGTAATCAATTGCTACCGAACGATAGGGGTACATATACATGCTTATTTGAGAATGAAGTTAAGAAATCTGAAGTCAGTTCGCATTTGAAGATTGAACGTAAGTAGAGAAATTTCGGGCTATTTAATCGTTGAAAATTGAAATAATTCCCAGCTATTATTATATAAACTACATTACAATGCATTTGTTAAGAAAGCCATTTCCTCTGTTACCGCCATCTAATTTGAATTCATTGAATGTTGTCATTCATAGAAACGGAATAAAACAGGATTGAATTTCCTCGGAATAAAGACGACAATTCAACAAAAAAGAGGAAATTTAATGTTTTTTGTCGTTTTTCATATTAGTAAACAAATAATCCTTATTTATTCATTCACGTTATATTTCTACAAATTTCCTGCCTGTCTAGTCCGATTGATTTATTATTAAATACACGACATGATGGTATCTTTGTTCCATTCGTTACAAACATATGTTAGAAATTATC
Organism: Mylabris phalerata; assembly: GCA_020740385.1. NCBI lineage: Eukaryota > Metazoa > Arthropoda > Insecta > Coleoptera > Meloidae > Mylabris > Mylabris phalerata. The sequence continues at coordinate 5,274,308 of JAJEOX010000223.1, read as the reverse complement.
ATTATTTAAAATATAGATATTTTAATATCTTTCACATGTTATTTTGTTTTATAAAATTGAAAGTTTTTCGTAATCCTGGGATTATCGAATCTAAAATTTACGATTATACGTTTCGTTTTTCTAAAACTATATCCAATAAAGTTCAAAGACCCGATATTTGATGTAATTATTTAGATTGATTTTTCTAAATCATACTTTCGATATGAATTTCAGATGAACCAATCATATTACATCAATACAATAAAGTTGCATATGATATTAGTGAAACAGCTGAGGTTGTCTGTAAAGTTCTATCTTATCCAAAACCGGAATTTAAATGGTATTACGGTTCAAATTTATCACCATTACAATCAAGCAGTGAGGGCCATTATTCATTCCGTACAACATCTGATGAGGACACATTCACTAGTGTATTGAAAATATCAAATATAAAAAAACAAGATTACGGTGAATATAATTGTAAAATTGTTAATAATTTGGGTGAGAAGAATGCGAAAATACGTTTACAACCGAAAGGACCACCGGAGAAACCGAAGAATTTAGCGGCAATACATATCGGCCATAATTTCGTTACATTAAATTGGGATCCTGGTTTTAATGGTGGTATATCGAATACGAAATATTTTGTTTCGTATAGGAAAATTGCAAGTGATGAAGATATAATGGTAGATGGTTGTGGTTTAATTACGAAAACATCAGATTGGTCTGAAGTGGATTGTCAACAGAATGTGCCATGTAATGTTTCCCATCTCGATCAACATCAACACTATCTGTTTAAAGTGAAAGCATTGAATACAAAAGGTAATAGCGAACATTCGGATGAGATTCGTGTATCGACTAGAGTTGATCGTATACCAATACCACAACGAGTCGCTTATGATCCAGCTAGTCATATTTTATCAATTAATATACCATCAACTTGTCTACCATTGGTAGCAGTTGTTGAAAGTGTCAGTAGTGATAATCATCCATTACCTATATGGCAACCGATTGATACGCTACCATTACAAGTATCAGGCGTTGCACCAACATATAAAGAGGCAAATTTAGATAAAATTGTCCGTGGTAGTGGTAACGGTGATCAGAAAAATATCGGACGTGCTCTAGTCGATGAACCGATTGGCGTTAACGATAATTACACACCAAGAGTACGGGTTAAATTGTGTTTAAGAGCCAAACACGATGAACATTGTGGCGACTATGTTGAAGCTGAATGTAAGTCATTTAAATCCGCTCATTTAATCTTTAATGACAGTTTTTTTTCTAATATCCTAGTGGGTTCAGCCTATTTACATCAAGCCTCAATCGTATCTACACCGATATTAATTGCAATTATTATTGCTTGTATTATTTTCATTTTATTCGTCGGTTTGATTTTCCTATTTTGTCGATGTAAACGGAATCAATCGAAGAAATCCCAAGTTAAAGATTATGAAATGGATTCGGTACGGCCGACTATTGTACCACAACAAAGCCAAGCACCACCGCCGTACTATCCATCAGCTGGTTTAGAGAATAAAGCATTGGAACATTCACTAGATTTAGCATTAAGTATGGAAGATCAAAAGAATGTTTACGCAACACAAAACGGTTACGGTTACGTAGCGAATCCGGATATCCAAAGTCGTCCAAATATTACAAACAACGATTGTAAGTTTCTTCTATTTCAAATATAATTTATAGTTTTTGATTATTTTTGTAATCTAGGGGCAAATATGGGCTATTTAGAGAATAGCTATTCAAATTCGAATAATGGTGGTAGTGTTAATTCGCAAGATTCATTATGGCAGATGAAAATGGCAGCGGCATCAACGAATTCAACAACACAATTACAACCACACCATATAAATGTTGATCGACAAAATTCGTACGGTTATGATCCGATAACACATGGTGGTTATGGTGCTAATGATGATTATGCACCATATCCGCATATAACAACACAAAGTAATCATGGTGATGATTATATGAGAAATAGTAATAATCCGTCCAGACAAGATTATTGTAGTGATCCTTATGCAGCTGTACATAAACCGAAGAAACGTATAGACCAAAATATTGGTAAGTTTATAAATTTATTATGGGATATAAATTCGTTTATTATTGATAAATAAGGTCGTTATTAAGAAAAATGTAGGTAATATTGTTGTTTCTTCCAAAAGTGCTGACGACAAGCTGTTGAAAAGGATAATCTATTATTATGGAAAGGGTTTGTGGTTTGGTTTTATTGTGTCATGTTGGTGTTATAGATTTGTAGTGTTTCGTGATGGAAAATACTCTTTAATTTTAACATTAATCAAAATTAAAGGGTGTTGAATGCCAATTTTTTTCAAACAAACTGCTTTTCTCCTGTATTACATTTAGATCGGACTATAAATTCTTAAGACAACCGCCATTATTTGCTGAACAATTCAAGAAATATTTTAAGTAAAATCTCTGGAGATCCTTGTAGCAAATTTTGAGCCTTGTAGCTCATTTCTGAGTTGATTACACGATTTTAAAACGTCTTAAATGCTCGTTTTTCATTTTCTTGAAGACATTCGGTACAGTAGAGAAAGATGAAGAAACAGCCATTTGATCGCTCTAAAAAAATCGCAACATTATCTAGAACTTGATGGACTACTAGGTTCAAATTTTCGACTCGTGTAAATCCCGGAAATATTTCTCGAATAGCTTAAATTGCAGCGGTTACCGTAAGAACTTATACTCCTAGTTGAATAACGTCTAAATAGAAACAATTAGCAATGGGGAAAACAGTTAATTGAATTTGTAGTTGTTTATGTTGTTCGTGTAGAACTATTTGGAAATTTTCGAATTTTATTAAATCGTCCTTACAGATTCACCATATCATGATGTTAACGGCCTTCCAGACCCATATTTGGATCAAATGGAAGATGAGAAACCATCACAACACATGTCATTAAGTTATGAAGAAAGTTTAGAAAGTGGATATTCAACGCCAAACTCTCGAACACGACGTGTCATCCGAGAGATAATTGTTTAAATGTGCAACAATCCCATTTAATAATGTCTATAATTGTAATAGTAATTTCCGTTTGGTCTGCCCGCTGCCGTCTCCCCAACGTATACTCAAATTGCTCTCTATAATGCTATTCTAATTCTCTATCTATCTAGTTGGTTTACTATAATATATCCTGTTTATCCCGAAGTACCTGAGAAAAAAATAATGTTTAAGTGAATCCATAACGATTTGTTAATGTTGGATGTTTGTGCGTTGTGCGAGTGTCTCTTTTCATCTCCATCTAATTAAATCTTTAAAATTGCAAAATAAAAATGTGTTACAATATTTCACTTAATAAACTGGACATTCGATTAGAATATGTGATTATGATTGCAATAATTGTTGTGTCTATTGTTGTATTGTTTGCCATTTTATCTTTTTTGTTTAGTTTTATGTTTTGTAAAATTCGACTGTTCTCCTGTTCAGATTTGCGCCTTAAAGATCGACGAATTGCCTGGTTGTTTATTCGACGCTTTTTAAAGCACAACTTTTCTATTATTCATTTAGATAGTGCCAAACGAAGAGGAGGACTGTTGAATTGGCGAAATCATTTTTAAAGACTCGATTATGTACTTAATGTAGTTGAAAATAATGCAATTTTGGTTGAAATTTTTCTTGTGTAATTCCAAATGATCTCACCAAAAATTGTTTGAATTTATCGAAATTATCAGAGAAATGTTTATTTATCGATTACTGTATTGTAATTGTGTGAATGTATATATAAAAATTACACGAAAGACTATTAATGTAAGATAGATTTAACATTATTTTGTCCGAATTTTAACATTGTAAATACATATTATAGTTTTTATTTGTATTGATTAATTTTTGTAAATAAATGTGTATTTAAATAAGCAATTTGCGTCGATACCAAACTTGTCCACACTTAATTCCTAACAAACTTGGAACTTACTTTTCTCAACACTTTACCAACAATGCCTAATCGATTTTATTGGCACCTCTCTCCATTTCCGTCTGCTTCTCTTGAAAGTTTTACTTCACAGTATCGATTCCGGGTTTTTTCTTAGCCTCATTTCGCTTTAATTTTGCTTTAAAAATTAAAATCGTTGTAAATTACCAACCGACCTGAACCAACGTTTTTAAGTGTTGTTGAAAATTGTAGATTAGAACAACAAAATACGTTAAGTAGACACAAAGCCTCTTTAAAGTTTGATGGACGCTTACAGAACTTTATTTACATTGGAGCCTACGTTTATTTTAACTCAAGTATTGAATTTGATTATGAAACAGATCAAAATATAGGTCGGCTTATTTGGAATCGGATCTCAAAGACGCGAAAAGGTATTCATAACAATTTTTTGTTGCCGTAAAGCCTTTACAATTCTCCAAGGATGAGCAGTAAATTTGGGGAACATTATAAAGAATTACCTCTATACCATCAGCTTTATAGATGAACAGTTTTTTTCTTATTCTCTTGTAGCTCGGCATGTTTTCGAGACTAACAAATAGCCGTTATTACAATGTAGCAGAAGTAGCACGCGAATCCAATTAAAATAAAATACAAGAATTAAACTAAAGCAAAAATGTGTATAGAACGTAGAAATTTGTCGGTGAATTATACCGGTCGTGAATATAAAGTACAGAAAGCTTTTTGCACAGATCACTGGAAACGAAAAATGTAACCGTTATCAGTATTTAGTTCAAAACGTTATCATTTTAAGTATCTTATCAGTGAATAGAAGATCGTTATATAACATTATTGTTCGAAAATGGTGTATGAATTTTTTACCGTCACATTAGCAATTTCCATAATATTTATAGGTAAATTATTGGATAAAAATCCAGTACCTATTCTAGATATTTATCAACGACCGAACGGTTTCTACTGGTTGAAAGTCGCGTTGATTTCCATAATTTTGATAATTAAACAGGTAAGTCGTGCCATTTTAACAATTACAAAGTAGTTTAATCGATTTTCGCCGATAGAAATTGTATAAATTGAAGCATAAATTGGGTGGAAACAACAATGAAGAAATCTACGCTAAAATTGATCGTCCTCAACCACTCTCCTATCACGATAACGTAATTATAACCATTATTATTTCACGAATCAATATTCGATAATTTCAGGCTGTTGATGCTGTTTATTTTAATGGGGCGAATCGGAATGGCGATCATTTGATCGTTGGAATGGCTCGACGGAAAAACCGGCTAGTTGACGGTTTTCTTTATTTGTTGATCAAAAATTCCAATTTCGGTCTATTAGAGACACCCAAATTACCCGGAACGGTCCTCTATCAAAACGATGATATTGACGGATATTCAGCGGAAGGTATCCAACTTGTCCCGATAGTTCCAATGAAGAAATGGAGGATCGTCTATAGAGGTTTTATGAAATTATACGAAGATCGTCAGAAGACGGTTTATGTTGAAATTGACGCTGAATTCATCTCTACGTTACCGTATTTTAATTTCGATACAGATATGGATGCTGTAACGACCGCTAAAGCAATGGCGCGTGAATTGTGGAGTCGGGAATATTTCAACAATTTAAAAATGTAATAAAAAACCCAATTCTATTTAATTTTAATTGTGGAATTTGATAGGAGCCATCAAACCCACTACGAACAACACGGGGATATTTGTGGTGTAGCAAAAATTGATGGAATTCCACAGCAGATTGAAATGAATTGCGTCCGCGATCACAGTTACGGATTGAAGCGCGAATGGCGTGATTTCCATCGTTATGGTTTGCATTTTGTAACGACCGAAAATGGCGATCGTTTCAATGTTGGAATAATTTGTGTTCCTGTCACATTTTCAAGGTATTCTATCGAATACCGTTTTGAATTTCAACTGAAAACAAACCTTCAAGTATTGCTATAGGATACGTTTATAGAGCTGAGGATAAGAAAATTTATCCAGTCCAATCATGCGATTTAGCACTATATCAACATGGTGAAAATGGAGCACCACCTGTGGATTATGCCTTCAGTTTTACAGCCGGTAATTATTAATTAGACTTGTTTCAAGAAATTCCACTTCAATTGTAGGGAATCGAAAGTATGTAATGCAAGTGGATGTCGTAAATTCGCCACATTTTTACCTCAGCAAAGATTGGGAGAGTAAAGTTATGGAAAGGCTGTGCCGGTTTGACGTTAACGGATTGGAAGGTTGGGGGGCCGCCGAATGGCAATATAGAAATGTTAACGAGACACAAGTGGCCGATTTTAATCAATAAATAATAAATGGTGTTGTGTACAAAACTATTTGCAGATTTTCCGCCTTGAGAAATCTTTAACTTCCGTCACCTGCCAAACGAATTTTCCAAACACATCCGCCTGTTTCGTCGGTATATAAGTAAAATAACAGTCGCGAAATATCTTCGATGGGAATTCGTATTGGAATGTCGTTGGGAAAAATTCACGACCCATATCAATTACAGCTTCCTTTAAATGTTTACAATACTCATTTTTAGCCTCTCTTACCTATAAACAAATCGACTATAATGCCAAATTAAGCAATTCCCTAATGAAATTACAATTTTACGACAGTAATCAGCCCTCGCCCAAGTTATAGCCTGGGCTTCTTGTTGCCCAATCTTCAATTTAACCGGCCGTATATCGCGCTGACAACTATCAGTATGGTTCCAAAATTGGATATTTTTCAATAGATAACGCCCTGGAATTACAAATATAAAGTATACGAATTTTTCTAATTGTATTCGAAATACTTCGATCGTCTTGAGTCCAAAATTTACCGCACCTCTTCTGCATCCATAATTTAAAATGCGGCAATTTATACGAATCGGGAAGTTTTGCTAAAGGAAAACCATCATCAGCCATACTCTCTAAAGCAGCCTAAATTATTTTCGTTTAATTATAGCGAATTTTGATTTTGTAATCATCACCTTTACAATATCCCGTTGTTTTTTTGGGTGACAAGGTAATTTGTTATAAATAAAAAATCGTCTAAAACTCGGCAATTTTTCGACTGGAATTATCTCTTCTTCCTCAACCTCTTCCTCTTCAATTGAACTCTCTTTAGATTGTCTACTTAAAGCTGCTCCACAACATCGACATACGTTGTGAGAACTCTCTTCTTGAGACTCCGAATCTTGATTTTCCTTTGACATTTCTTCTGTATATTCGTCTAAAGAAACTTGCATATCTTCAAAATATTGTTCATAGATTTTCATACATTGAGAATGTTCTTTCAGGTATTTATTGTAGAGATACATGCAATTACAACCCGGTGGTACTCTCCTCGGCATACATCCGGTTATTAAACATTCAGGCCCGTTTGGTGTCTCAATAATACCACCAATAATATATTTCATTTTGTTTGTTTTTAATTTTTCAATTAATTCTTGGCGTTTGATGTGATTTTTATAATCTTTAACTTTCGCCAAATATTTCGCTAGACAATCACAACTCGGCTTTTTTTCTTGTTCTTCTTCAATTTCTTCCTCTAGTTCCTCTTGTACTTCTTCATTTTCTTCCTCGTCCTCCTCCTCCACTTCTTCTTCCGCTTCCTCTTCCTCTTCCTCCCCTTCTTCTTCTTCGGCTTGAACGGGTACCAAATCGTTTTCTGAAGGTTCATCGATTGTCTTATAATAAACTCTCGGTTTTGAAAGAATCGGCACCGGCCGGAAATCCACCAAACCTTCATAAAAACGTTGAGCTTCCTCCAATTCATCTTCAATTTCCTTGTTTAATTGAGAGGAGATTACGGCTGGGTATTCAGTTCGGAAGTTTGAAAGGTAATCAAAATATGGACTTTCCGGAAATTGTATATGTCTATTAGCATAAATTCCATGTTTTCTTGGCGCCGGTTTAAAAGTATTCACTTGTAAATACGGCGATTTTGGTTGAATTCTCTTTGGTTTCTTCCGTGCAATACGAACAGTTTTTGCCGGATTTCTGGGCGGCGATGGGATCCTTACGTGCAATTCTTTCAGTGTGTTTCGCATTGTTAAATGAACAACAGCTGATAATAGCAAGCGATCATTTAAAGAATAACTCTTACGTTTCGGATCTATCGTTTGGTATACAATTAGAAGAAATTCTTCCGGGCACCCGTTGCAACGTGTCAGTGCAAAATATACGCTTTCTTGAGAGCATTTCAAACCCAAATCGAGCAAATTCTGCCGACTATTGCTCCACGTATGCTCGTGTAAGTCTTTGAGAATACAAAATTGAAATCGATCGACAATTTCCAGTTGTGTTGGTGATAATTCTTGGTACCATTCAGGCCCAACTAGACGTAACAATTTGTGATGGACTTTTCCAATTTTCGATTGGTGCAGTTGCCTTGTGCATTTCTTGTAGATTTCGAAACGATTACGGTACCATTCGGCTTCCTTTGCGGCATATTCACTCCAGATTTCATCTAAATTTTGCTGCATCTTTCGAAAGTTGATTAAAAGAAATTGACATAAAAATTGTTGATAAAAATATAGTTTATTTCAACAAATAATTTTGTTATCATAGGCTACATAGAATAAATACAATTTATAATTCAGCAATAAAAGAATTATTCTAATCTCTCATAATGTCTGAACGATGCTATACTATTTGGTAGACCATAAAAGCCGTACATAGAAAAACCTGGAATAAATTTAAAACAGTCCAACAAAGTTTCGAACAAAGGTAAAGTTAAAACAAAGGTTAGTACAATCTCAACAAGCAATATTTACACAAACTATAAGCGAAAGGAATGGGAAATAACAAACAATATAGGAAGAATGTGTCTTTTAAACTTGTGTGGAATTCATCAAGAGATTCAAATAAAATATCTGCTTTGTTTCCCGTTTATTCAAGAGTATTAGTTTCGCTCTTAAAACTATCGATTTTTCTTAATTTAATACTATTTAGAGTATCAGTCATTTTTATCTTATGTTCGGTTTCATCATTTGCAAAATTAGAATCGTTTAAACTCTCCTCGGTTGCATCATCGCCTTTATCGTCGTCAGTATTTTTAAAACTGTCGACTTTTCTCAATTTGATGCTATTCAAAGTGTCAGTCATTTTGATTCGATGTTCCGATTCATTATTTGATTCGGAATGCCTTGGTGCCTCTTCAATTCTATCATTATCATCACTTTCTTTGCTGCCACTCTTTAAATTTTCAGGTCCTTTTAAATTGATATTATTTAATGTGTCAATTACCGATACTGGAATATTATTAAAATCAATTTTATTAATATTCTCTTTATTATCATCAACATTTCGCGTAAATGATTTCGATCTTTCCAGAAATGTCGCTAATCTCTGTTTAGCTTCACTTGTATTGATATTTTCTTCAATCACGTCTTCGTTAGGTGGTGGTGTTGGTGGTTTTTCAATTGATATTTTTTTATCTACAACCGGTACGAAATAGGGAATCGGTCGTGCCGATACTTGAAGACTTTTCTCCAATTTCTCCTTAAATACATGAAATTCCGGTGCGCTGAGTTTTAAATTATTAACATTAGTATTATCAACATCATTATCGATTGAATTTTCTGAATAATTAACTGGAGGCGTTTTCGGTACTTTCCTCAATTTGACCGTTGAAATATCGGATAAAGTAGGACGTGGTGGTGGTGTTGTTATTTTAATAGTTTTCAAAACAATAACATCGACAATTTCAGTTTCGGTTGTTTGCCAGTCTAACGATAAAATCTCCGATTTCAATACAATTTCAGGCTCGATTTCAACCGTTTCCAATGTACTTTTAGTTTCAGTATTTGAATTTTCTTCAATATCATCCAAATTTGAATGTATCGTTAGAGTAGAGTCAGTAGTATCAAAATTAAGATTTTCATTATCGTTAATAATTGTATTGTTTGGTTGTATTGTAATCGGTGGTGTTATCGATTTGGACGCTTCTTCAAGTATTTCATCAAGTACAGCAATTGTAGACTCGATACGTTCTTCTGTAAGTTGTGGTGATGTCGGTAGAATATTTTTATAATCAGTCTTATCATTATCATTAATATAAGCATGATTATCGAAACCATTCAATTTACTATTATCATTGGTAAGATTTTCGGTAATACTCGATAAACTCAAATTTCGAGTCTCCATATAATGATTTCTTACAGAAAAATAGTAAGTAGGAAGCCCTAAATATGCATGCAATTTTAATGTATACAGAGCGTGCAAATTAAAGTTAATTAAAAAAAAGATAACAAATATAAATATAAACGAATAAAAACAAACCTAATAACATCCAGACACCAAATCGAATCCATGTATGACTATCCAACATTAACATCAAATAAATATTTATTAGAATACTCAAAGCCGGTATTATTGGTACCAAAGGGACCTAAGAATACAAATTAATTAAATCGAAATAAAGAATTTTTATCATAGTTACTTTAAATGATAATTGTCGTCTAGATTGCGGTTGTGTTGTTATTGCCATGATTGTTAAAATCATTAAACACAAAATAATACACGTTAAAACTATTGACCAAACTTCACCTTTTGATATTGATGTTTTCAAATATATTGCACACAATCCAATTAAAATACACAAAATACCTGCAATATTATCAAAATTTAAACAAGAAACCTACAAAAAAACGAATTAAAATTACTGTAAATTGATATTCCAATGGTGACAATTGTTTGTGAAATTTTTGTCGGTTCTTGGGTGCGTTCAAGATTGAATATTTGTTTAGTAATACTGTGATTTGATACATTTTCTTGCATTAATTCGCTATTTTCATTCGTATTCTCTTCATATCTGAAAATTAATTCATTTTAAATTCTGTAAATTTATAAGTGGAATTGTAGTAGATCAACAAAACTTACTTACATCTCACTATTAACAGATTCTGTTGAACTGTCAATTGGTTCATTTACAATATCACTATTAGTTTCATAACTGCATATAAACAAGACAATAAGCATAACACAATTAAAACAGTACAAACATTAAGATTTTTAGAGAATTTCTCAAAATAAGCATCATGTAATCTTATAAATTTTTGTTAGATTTCATCAAAATTTAAACAAATATTGATTGATGACTCAATTGGTAAAACAAATTATCAATTTATCAAACTATTTGTTAAATCAACAGTTTCATTGTTTAAATAGACTCAAAATCATTTTTCGTTGTAAAATTACAAGTAAATGAACTTTATACAGGGCACGCTAAGAGAATGGGCCATTAAAGTCTAAATGATGATAGTTTTTAAAATTTGTTTTTCTGTCTGAAAAAAATATTTAGAACTATTATTTTATTCTATAGATTCTATAATGAATATTCTTAGATTCTATAATGAAATTAAAGGGGCTTTCACAGCATGATTCATGGCCTGGTCATAATAGTTTTTTAACGATTTTAACTTGTTTCGAAATTTTCAATTTTGCATTGTTTGCTTTAAAATCCACATCTTTGACAATACTGGTGCTAGACAATTTAAATTTAAAACTTAAACAATATGTACTTTAATCAGATTTTATAAAATTGATTTATCTTTCAGTGACTAACTGAAATTTTTCTTTTCAAACCGTAATCTTCTTATTTTAAATGGAACTCCCTATTTTTTTTACATGCTTGGATAGAGACAAAAATTCTCTAATGATCTGTATTAATATCCCCTATACTTATCTGATAATTTTTCAGTTATTTAAAATTTTCAATTTCAACTAATTTTCCGCCTGAAAGAAAATACTAAAACATAGTAGGCTTAGCGAAACAACTTTCTATTCAATTGTCACAATTAACATCATAATAACTAATTAATTGTAGATTTCTCTAATCAAAAACAATAGAAGAAATTGATAATTAATCAGCTTTAAATTAATTAGAATCTGCTTTTTGTTAGAAAATTGGCTGAATTTGCTGAAAAAAACACGTAAAATATCCAACATTAACCTCAAATTAACGGTAAATGTCATTTGACCAAGCCTGCTTCGCATTTTTTATAGGCGTATTTTTGAGTCGTAGGCAACTAGACACTAGGCAATTTAAAAAGGGGAAAATAACAGAAACTGAAAAACTATAAGATGTAGTCTTAGACAATTACTAATACAGTTCTATCCATCCATTCAAATAAAGATATGGTGTTCCATTTAAAATAAGAAAGTAGGATGCACTGCCGCATATTCCGGCGGTTGAAAGAACAGCGAAAATCTTTTCTGAAAGTAACCCAAGTGGAAAAATAGTTGGATTTCAGAAATTATACTTTTAATAGGCCATCTTATGGGCTCACCCTGTATATTAGGACAAAAATTTAGAAAACAATACAAATATTTAGAACAAAACGTCACAAAAGTTATTTAGAAAGTTCAACATTTCGAAAAATCAACTGATATGATGCAAATTTCTACGATTCTCACCACTTAAATAACAATTTAGATAAGAATTTAATTACCGTAATAGTAGAACACTGGCTGCAACAATCGTGTATGCCAACAATGTACCAATAGACATCATATCAACTAATTGTTTCAATTCAAATAGAGCACCCATTAATCCAGTTAGTGTACCAGCCAAGAGAGTTCCAATAACAGGTGTTTGAAATCGTGAATGCACTTTACCAAGAAAACGAAACACTAAATGATCCGATGCCATTGCATAGATGATTCTTGGTAGTGGAAACATGGCGCCGAAAAGACTTTAAATAGACAGATTTTAGAATTGGTATTTGATTAGAATTTTCGATTATAAACCTGGCACATAATCCGAAAATTCCACCAATTGCAACAATCCATTTTGCTATCTCCCAATGTACCATATCGAAAGCGTGCGGTATCGGTGCATTGGGATCCTAAAAAGATTATTGTTGTAGAATAAGGAAATTAATGACGTAATTGAATAAATCGCGTGCGACCTTTTAGGTCAAGTACAATTTGATAGCCTCTCAATCTTTACATAATTACAGACTGATAATTAGTTATTATTATTATTATTTAAATGATAACAATTACCTGAAGATAGTAAGGTACCATTAACGTAATAACTGTAGATGTTCCAAAATATGATAAGAATATTATGAATAATGATAGAATTATCGATATGGGTATGGCTTTTTGTGGATTTTTAACTTCTTCACCGGTTGTTGCGATACAATCGAAACCAACAAAACCATAAAAACACGTAGCGGCACCCTTTATCACACCTTCAATACCGAACGGAAAGAAACCACCATCACCTATAGCACTGCTATTTGATGTATTTGTTGGTTTTATATTCCAATTATCGGTATTGGCTGTAATTAAAAACTGTTAATATTGAGATTAAATATTCAATTAGTTTAACCTTTTATAGAGCCTGCTATTATAACGAAGACGACAACAGCTAAATTCAATAATGTAAAAATATTATTGACGAGGCTACTCTCTTTCATACCGAAAGCTAGCGCGGCTGGAGAATATCGAAAAAGTTAATAATTTTAGACAAATTTAAATAAAATAAATTCACCAGCAAGTAGAAACGATACACCAAAAGCGAGAAAATCAAAATACGCCGACATAAATTCAACATTAATCGGTGCTATATCCGTAAACGTTTTTTGTAATGTGTTATTCAAGAGTGTATCTAAATAAAGGCTTAAACCTCGAGCAACACTAGCCGATCCTGTAATTTAAAATCGAATCTTGGTACAAATTGAACAAATTTTAATTGGACAATTTACCAATTACGTATTCTAAAATTAAGTTCCAACCGATGACAAATGCAATAAATTCACCAACACACACATAACTGTAAATATAAGCAGAGCCGGCTCTCGGTGTCCTAGCGCCAAATTCGGCATAACACAATCCTATAATAATTCTCAATGAAATCATCGATTTGATTAAATGATGGATGAATCACCTGCGAAAACGGAAGCGATTGCAGCAATTAAAAACGATAAGAGAACAGCGGGCCCGGCTGTATCTTTAGCGACATGTCCAGCTAGAACGTAAACACCAACACCCAATGTACTGCCAACACCTAGTGCCGTTAAATCTAACCAATTTAGAACACGTCTCAATTGTGTCTGTTCTATTGTTGTTGGATCTAAGGTTTTTCTTCTTGTTAGGATTTTCCACACTGTATTCATTTTTGTAGATTGATAGTTTTTTCAAAAAAATTCCGATAATTCACTTGACAATTATTGCACTAATATATTCCTTCAATGATCGTCATTGCCATCTCACTGAAACAAAAATAGAAGTTAGAACAATGACACTATTTTAATGATAAGATAGGATCGGGTGATAATCTCAATTACGTTCAAATTAAACAACAAATTCCTACTATTTTTGGGTTTTAACAAAATGTTAAATTTTCTACGTTCTCGTTAATTTGACTAAATTATAACGGTAACGATAATTTGTACCTTTTGTTGAAATCCAACGGCTCGTTTCTACCAACAGGTGGGCGTTTATTGTTAACGAAAAACAATAAAATGATAAGATATAGGAATCAAATTTCGTTTGGAATGTCAGGAAGTATGCACCACTTGTTATACTGAATGTCAAAAATGAGATTCGTGTATTGCTAGTCGTATACTCTGCGATATTTTTTACAAAATATATCAATAAAATCATAAATTTATCAAAACAATCATACTTCCAAGAAACAATGAGATAATTCACGATCAAGTGAATTATTGGGCAATTTCAACTGATAAATTAAATTGTGCAAACAATCATTTTTATCGCCAATTATAAAATCCATTTTATAATTTTCCAAATAAATTTGGAAAATCAAAAACTCCATATTATTTCAATTGAATTGATTTACAATCGAAGTATTCAGTTTACAAATTTAAAATTAGCGCCATTCTTTCAGTAGAGCACGTCCACGTTGCCAAATCGACTCGTATTTTAAACCGTACAAAACGCCCTTAAAAATTCCTAAAAGTCAATTTTTTCAATAAAAACACCTATTTATTAAATTTAAAATATTATTCGATAAAAACAATAAAATATAACGCATTATTCTTTGAATTTAAACACATAAAAATATTGTAATAGTTAGGAAAACCGCCATTAGATGGCGGTATATTTTGACATCTGTCATTAGAATAACCTAAAAAAGTTGACGTCATTAGTCATAAAAAATAATAAGTTGGTGTTAATTCGATTTTTATTTAAGAAGAAAATTCTAATATCTGTACAATGGCTGATCCGAAATATGCAGACCTTCCAGGCATTGTAATTTCGTTAAATCTAATTTGTATCGATATTTTCTAATTGTTATTGTTCAGGCCCAAGATGAACCGGACGTATACGAAACAACAGACCTTCCAGAATCTGAACAACCGACGGATTTCTACGTGGAAGAGAGCGATATCGTTGAACGTATCCACATATCAGCTAACGACGCTTTCAATAAATTCAAAGGCAAATTCCTGAAAGCCAACGACGTTGATTTTTCGGATCGTATCGGTAAACGTTTACGTACTGGTTACGATGCCTGTTCTGGTAATTGGGAATTAGCCGGTGGCGATGGCGACAAAGAGACACCATTACAGAAGTATCAACGTTTAAAATGCGAATTCAACGAATTGTTGGATGATCTAACGAAATTACAAAATGAAAAAACCACCGATACCGATTATCTAGTTGATATTGAACAAGTTCAACAATCGATCGATAAGTTGAACGATTTGAAAATTGAAGAAACTCTAGGTGTTGATGTTGTTACAAATATAACCGATCCACAAAATGGACAAATTAAGAAATTATTAGCGCAATTGGAGGAATTTAAAATGAAAATCCACGAGAAACCTGAATCACAACGATCTGATGAGAATTCAGATGATAAAAGTATTGTTTATCAATTGAATTATAAACCGGAACAGGCTAAATTGAATCAAACGACACGTATTGCTGAATTAGAAAGTCGTCTACATCGTTTAGAATCCGTTCTTGGTTCATCTACAGATAAATTAGCGCGATTGACTGCGTCAACCAAGAAGGATACTCTATATGAGACGGCTCAACATTTATGTGCTACTGCTAGTTTATTAGATTCGTCACAATTAGACCATGTTGAGGGTCGTCTAGCTGCTGTCCAACAGAAAATGGATGCTATTGCCGAGAAGAAGAAAGAAATCGTCCAAGACGAGGAGAAAGATAAACTTGTAATTCCTAACATTTTAATTCTATTGAACGATAATTTAAATTCAATTCTAGATACTCGAATTGTACGAATTAGTGAAGAATAGCGAAGATATAACGAAATTGTTGCCAGAGACTGTGGAACGCCTTCAAGCTTTGGAAGCTTTGCACAATAAAGGTTGATTTTTTTTTTTATTGTATTCAATTTCGATTTTAATTTGGAAATTTCAGGTGCCGATTTCGTCAAGACTTTGGCACAAATTGAGAAAATCCAAACGGATATTTCATCGAAAGTGGAAGATAATAAGACGTTATTGCAGGGGGTTCAAGAGAGTTTCGCGATGAATTTGAACGAGATCAATCAAACTGTCACGAATCTGGATGCTCGTATTAAAGCTTTGAAGAAGAATTAATTAGAATTTCACTCATCCGATTAACGGTAATTATTAAAATTAATGCGTACTAATTGTTGGCACCACACTTTCTATTGCTTAAAATATTTATTAAATAAAATTATAAACCACTGTAGATCCTGATGAATTCTTAACAATACCTGTTTGAACGATTTCTTCATAATACTTATAAATCTTCAAATAAATGCCGCTCTTTAAAGAAATTAAATTCATTATTGTAAATTGGACTGTAATTTTGTATTTACAATTTCGAAAATTAATTCGAATGAGTTATTTGAAACGTTGATAAATTGGTGGCACATCCTGGACAAGTATGCAGAATATCATGAATGAAAATATCGCAGTCAACGCAGAAGAATTTCGAACAATTCGGACATTGATAAACCTACAAAAATTAATTTGAAAGTTAAATTTTACGTTAAAAAAATCAATAAATACTTGTTTATCGTTTTCATTGAATCTACGTTGACAGGCGAAACATATAACGGCCTGATTATCAAAATTAACTTCAATATAATTGGCCACTGGGAATAAATGGTGGTAAGATCTGGCTAAATGTGGTGCTGATACTAAAGTTAAACTACATGCACGACATTCGACTGGTAATTCACAATATTTACTGTAACATTGGGGGCAATAATAGCCGCCAGTGTTCAATTTGCTGCCTTCATCGATACTATCAACATGACTAAATATCGGAATTTTGTAGTTTATTTGATTTTTTGGTAGAATTTTGTAACATACCACATGCACATGGTTAGCGGTTCTTCGCTACCCTCCGCCGACATTTGGTGTGGAAATCCCATTTTAATCAAATTCGATTCTAAAGTTAAAGCAGCTGGCGGTGGATCCACTTGTTGATACAACAAATCTTTAAAATGACTATCATCGAGTATCACATTATAAAAACCACCAGTTTGATTCGATAATTGTCGACATACGTGAACTTCAGCAGCTAAACCAATCACAGAACAACGTATACCTTCCGTTTTTAACGCCTAAAATTTCACCAAATTGTTGATTTCGAATCAATTAAAATAATTGAGATTGATTTACGTTGATTGTATTGTTAATATCGCCGGGATCACAAGTCGTAAGACTACCCATTATAACTAAAATTTCACGACTAGCGTGCGATGGTAATAGTTTTAACGATTTCAATGCCATTTCCAAACCGTTCTGCAATGACGGTTCACCAATTAATGACGTTCGACTCAAATTTTTAACAATTTTGATGTGTTTCCGAGCATTCCCAGCCAAATCGCTAATTTTCTCAGCCCGTTTATTATGCATTATTATAATACCAATTTGACTAATCGGATTCTGATCGAAGAATTCCTCAATGAAATCGTCTAAAAGCTACAATAGTAAACATTATAAAAATTAAAACTATTTGGATATTGAACGATTTCCACTGACTTTAATTGTACATAAAAGACGTGTAGGTTTCAAATCTTGACTGGACATCGATTCCGAACAATCAACAATTAAATAAAGGTGTCGCATCATTCCTAATTTCGTTGAGCCCTGTTTTGTTGCTTGTCGTTTACGTTTGGCCCTTTGAATGATATCGGCAACGGAGGCTTCCAGAAAACCTTCATCGTCCTCTTTTATTGCCTCCCAGGTTTTCTCATAGCCGGTCTCCCAGCGGTATTCTTTCACATCGTCCTCATCGGCCATTATATTAAACGATTTACGAAATTAAACAATTCGTGGATTGAAGTTTGAAAAGCGAGGTTAGAAACGTCGCCGTCTCAATGAGGTAGTAGAGTGCGCATTTTCTCAAGTCAAGGCCAATTTTGGCTCGAGACAAGGAAAGCGATATGTTGGTGTCGTTTCAACATTGTAGTTCAATGGAAAAATCAATAGATGTCACCTTTATCGCTGCAAAATAAAGTCACTATATATATAAAGTACCGCAATTGGCATCCATTTTGTGTCTGAAATTTGACGCCAACTTCAAACAGAATGAAACAAGGCAGGCTCCTGCCAGTTATATCAGTGGGGGTAGGCAACATTAAATACCTAAAATTTAAATTTTTAAATTTGGCGCGCTAAAAAATATTGATGAGCAGTGTCATTCATTGGTTATCATTTATTGTTTTCTGTTAAATGAAGAGCGCCTTCTGTCAAGCAGCAATGTTGTGTCTAGAAAATGTATTTCTCTCTCTAACACATTTGAACATTGAATTGCGGTACTTTATATATACAGTGACTTTATGCAAAAGACCGAAAACTTTCAACAGTTTTTGTGGTTGCATATGTAAAATTAATCTAAGCCTGAAATTTAATAAAGACCCATTTTTAAAGTCATGTTTTCAAATCTCCATGATTTTTCTGTAAATTTACAATTGTTGAATAAAAAAGTGAAATATGCTTCTTTCCATACCACCTGTGAGGCAAAGCAAACGGTGCGTTTTTTTTTTAATAGTGGTATCGCCTGTAGGCCTACTACTACTATAGTGGATATATCCATGCTACATAATAATTGTTTGCAACAGAGTAAAAATTGATTACTTACGAAGCTATTGTCACCGTCATACCATTGCACAGTAAGTGATGGAGTCAATGCATCATTGTCACAATAATAATCTCAAACAATCAACGATGATGTTCAGCAGCCATCATTGCGATATGCAATCATTACTACCTTTCGCTCCGGGTACCTCTCAATCCACAAAGTTATTTTATATCTCGTTTTTATCTTGCGATATTCCAATTTGGAACGCTCGCGATGTAAATCAAAAAATTACTTATCCCTCTGCTTCAACGCCTCCTGTCCCTCGCTGTTCGGTACTGTAATAAAAAAGGCAAAAAAAAATTAGTAGATAATTAAAAAATAATTTAGTTTGAGAAATTATTTTAATTACGATTGTTCAAGAATTTCAATTTACCCTTTTGTTGACTTCTTATCGTCATAATCTTTTCGTCCAGATTGGCACCAACACAAGCACTGACACTAACACTTTATTTTCAACACGTACGTGAATTTATTTTTAAAAATTATAAACGATAACACTTCAACGTTTACTAAAATACGAGGTACTTTGTTTTGAAAATCCCGACAATTTATTGTTAAATTAAACAAAATAAGCGATTTCACGCCCAATTTTCGAAAATTCAAATGAATAAAAGACAGACACCATGCTACTTCATAACGAGTACTAAGAATCCCGTTTGTTAAGTTCAAACTATATAATCGCCGTATTTCCTATTGTAAAACTGAAGAAAAAGGGCCCTCAATGAGACGCTTTTATTTTCAAATGGCGGATTCTTCTAGAATTAAGTCGCTTGAACGAAATTTTAATCAATCAATGAAATATATCTCTTTGACAACTGCTTCTTTTATTAATTGTATTGTTTTATTCGATGTACCAAGAAAATTTTCTTGTTGGAAAGTAGTTTTTTCAAGCTCTATTCAACAATTCATTGAAAACTAAATTTAAAGTTAATTTTGGAAAGAAATGATTTGAGTTTTCAACTAACATTAGTCGACAACCAACGAAAATAGCGAAACTTATTCTCATTATCATTACTTATTCATTACTAATTAAAGACATTTTCCTCATGTTATTGATTTCGGGATTATCTAATGATTATTAGTTTATTGATTTATAATGAACAAAAAAGTATTTAAAAGAGCAGAAGTTAATATAAGAGGCTTCATTTATTTGAAAAGTCTCATGAAGAGACAATGATCGTGTTAAAAAAAAATATTTCAAAGCTGGAACGTTTATGGGAGAATTTAACAGAACGTGATGGTTTAATTGTTGTGAAATTCTTATCATCGTCAATTGTTCAGTTTCGTCTTATTAAAGTTTTATTAGTGCTGTTTTTGTTAGTGCAAACTTCATGTCAAATAATCCAAATTTATCAGTTTATTTATGAATTAAACGTACAGCAATTCATTCAATATTCCCCTGGATTCTGCTTTATGTTTTATGTAATTATTGTTTCATTGCATTTTAACAAAATTATAATTATTTTTATTTTAAAAATTTTTCAATTTAAAGGGAATATTGGCAGCATTTATTCTATTAGTCGATCCAAAACTTGTTGAAAATTTATTCGATGAGATGGTTATGTTTCCAATTGATGAAGCAACCGAAACGACAAAACTGATAATCAAAAGAGAAATGAAAATTGTTTCAATTTTCACAATTTTTAATACAATTTGTGTAATAATCGTATCAACTATTTTCTCCTTTTGCGGTGCTTACGATTATAATACGTTTTTGATAATTAAATATTTCTCAGATTATTGGCCAGAATATCAGAAAATTTTAATAAACTTCTATAAAATTTTGCTTAGTTCTGCTGGAGCTATTGTATTTACGGCACATTGTTATCTAATAATTTACTATACGCAACATACGAAATATCAAATATGGATGTTAATTGACCAAATTGATGGAATAACTGAATCGGAAAATGGCGATTCACTTTCTCGGAAATTAGTCGATAATGTTGAATACCAACAACAAGTCAAAACTAGATGGATCAATTTCATTCAGAGACATTTAGAAATTTTAGTGTAAGGATTCCATAATTTGTAATTTGATATACAACGGGTGACCAAATAGAAGCGCATAATGCCAATAACTCTTTTATTTATCAAATGTCGTAAAGTGCTGAGACAGGTAGTTTTTTATTTTTTTAATTCTCACTTTAACGACTCTCAAGAGTTTTCTCATGAAACACTTTTTACAAATCCGAACCGAACGCAGAAAAAGATGCTCTACCAGAAAATAAAATCGAAAATTAGCAAAAAAAATGATGATGACATCAGGTCTTTGCAATGGTTAGTGATAGAGTAGTCTTGACCTCGTCACAAATAAATAATGAGAAATAAAAAGTGACCCCTCACAGCGTTTTTCGACATTTTGATAAATAAAAGTGTTATTATAGAATTATACGCTTCTATATAATTTCAATTTTATTCAAATTTGTAGCCCTGTCCATAAGAAAATTAATCAAATATCAAATTATATCGTTTATTTTTCATTTTGTGGATTACTATGCATTACAAGTGTTGCCTATGCATTTTCTTCAATGAAAACATTAACTTTCGCTTATGATTATCGTTATGTACCATTGGCTACATTGTTGGCACTAACGACAAGTTCATCATTGCTTCAAGCAGGACAATCTATAGAAACTGTGGTAATTATTACAATAATAAAGAAAATACATTACTAAACTTAGGTAGAGTTGTAAACATAATAATTTTCAGGCTGACAATTTGCATGAAAAACTTAAGCAAGTGAAATGGTACAATATGAATATTGAAAATCGTAAAATTTATTCAATTATATTAAGTGCTACACAAAGGGGCATTAGGATCAAGTTTTCAGAAAATTATTCAGTCAATTATGCATTAGGATTAGCAGTTGAGTTATAATCATTCATTAAGAAAACTAAAAAATTATTCATCAATGATTTTCAGTTGACTCGAGGAACTTATTCACTGTTATCAGTTTTTTTGACTTACAACCCACAACATTCAATTAATGAATAAACAATTTTCATTGTATAAATTGTAATTCAATAATATCTAATAATAAATGTACATCTGTGTTTGTCTACATCTTCAGTTAAATATATAATAAAATTGGTATAAATTCGCAAACAGTATTACCCCAGGGCCCCTAAAGTTAACGAGCCGTCTCTGGCTTCATCGTGTCAATCAATGAGATATTTCATTTTATTTTTATAGAGCAACATTCCTCCATACTTCCTACAGTAGAGTGCCGAATTAAAGCCCTAATGGAGACGACTTGTCGGTATTTTGACAGTCAGTCCCACTCTTTCTAGCTAATGACTGGAGTTAGGATTTTGCTCCCTAGAAGGAGCAGTAGGTTATCTAATTTTTGAAAAATTTGACAAGAGCGGCATATAATTTTCGATTTTGAATCAGTTGCTTTATCCGTCCACAAACAACAACAAGGCAAGGCGCTCTATATCGATAGCAACAGAATTTTGAAAAACAGTCGATCAATTATAAAGATTTGTTTAACTTAGCAACGTCATCGCTAAAACGCTGGTGTTTGATTTTAGCGAAATTTTGACAGATTCAGCTTCCCCTCCATTATTCTCTCATTGCAGTTCGTTTAGGTTAATAAACAGATGATTTATACCCAAAAATAAATGAAATATTACACATAAATTTATAAATTATTTATAATTCTAAAGTCATTTACTAATTCTGTTGAATATCAATCATAGAAATTATTTTTATATTTAATATATTACAAGTAAATTGACGATAATTTGCATTTTAAATCAATTACACCACTGGAACGTTTTGACAGTTGAAATTTTTATTGTGCGACTGTAGATCCTCAGTGGAATTATGAAATCTCTTTACGAATTTCGATGCGAAAACGATTTCGAGGTCGGTGCGACAACGATTTCCCTTCGAACTAGCAGGGGGTAATGATATCCCGCAGAGACATTCGGCAATTTTCGTTTCCATGTCCATTTGATTGAATTATTCGAACAAATGCGAACTTTCGAGCAAATGCTTGTTTATTTGTATAAATAGCGCTGAAATAAATTATTTTTCCTATTTTGCGTTGGAAATAAAATCATTTCTACACTAAAAGTATTGAAGCAATGGAAATTTCCCAACTACTTTGAGTGTGGAAAATCTGGGATAATTTATATTTTCGAAGTTGGTAACACTGTCGATTATCTCAAATGTTATTCTTTGACAGAAATGCAGACCACTTGAAAACCACGTGAAAACAACTTCTATTCATTTCAAATTATTTTTACACCATTCTTGAAAATTTTGATAACAATGTTCATATTTTATTTTTGATTTACCGGGAAATAAATCAATGATACCATTTTCAACAATATCACGTAATTCTGGTGGAGTACACGATAATTCGTCACACATTTTTACTTTATTAAAAGTCGTAATTAATATGAAGACTTAAACAATTGAAAATCAACTCGTTTTACAAATAAAAAGTTGAATATCGTCAAGTAGAACTTTCATTTGTTTTATTTAATACCAACTTCTATAAAATTCCCTAAAATTTAAGGGTTCAATTTTTATTAAGAAGGGATACAAAGGGGCGCAAAATAGGAAAAATTGTATGAAAAATTCGTTTCAGAAGTCAATGCCTGCACTCGACCGTTAAAAAACTCGTGCTACCGCACTTGTTTTTTAAACTTGGTCTCGTGCAGGAATTATGGACTTCTGAAACTTATTTTTCAATATACTATTAAAATCGCGCTGTTTGCTTGTTGTCAGACTTGCGTACTTAGAATTTTGTGTATTTGTACGTTGCGTTTACTCCATGGGACCTTCTCACAAGACCCTTCGAACTGAGCGGAGCTTTATTCAATTTATAAATAAAATTAATCTATATTTCTATTGAATAACAGTATGTTCTAAAACACAATTAATTCAAAGATTTATCGAAAATGTATTTTGTACGACAATCGATAACTGCTAAGACTTTCAACAACTAAATTATTCATCAACTTACCCTCACTGTCATTATTATTAACAAAATTTGTTCGGATATTTTCCATATGTTGACAAGTTACGAATTATCTAATAATTATTGGTTTATTGATTATTAATAAACAAAAAAATGTCTACTTAAAAGAGTAAAATACTCATTTATCCGAATAGTCTGAATAAGAGACAAGAAATATATGGCAATTATGATGACTGAAAGTCTTGCTAACTTTGACCATTTTCCTGAAAAATTTTATGTAAATACCTACAATTTTTACATGGCTGAAGATAGAAAAAAATTAATGATGATACCATTTCTTCGCTATGGCAACTGATAGAGTCGTTTTGACCTCATCACAAATAGACAATTAAAAAATTAAAAGTTATCCTTCTTGGCGTTTTTCGAAGTTAGTCTCTTAAAATTCAGCAATATTTGTTGATTTTTTCTGTTGTTGCTTTGTCAACATTTGAAACAGTTTAACTTACAATTAGTTACCTTGAGAAAAAAAAATGGTGAAAATCTTGAATTTTCGAAGCGTTATTGTATAAAATTTATGATTGTGTTTTTTCATTATAGGTTTGAAGGTAGGTTACAATAAAACATAAACCTATAATTGTGTGTTAGAAACTATAATAGCTTAATAGTGGTAATCAACAATATTAACAATTTCATTAGTCTCTAGTTTAAGTAACTACAAGTTTAACTTCAATACTACTAAAATGTGGCCCGACTAGTCCTTTTTGTACGTCCAATTAAGTAATTTTACCTCAAATATTATGAAAGATTCTTTGAATCAAAATAAAATCACGATTTAGAAACTCAATGGTTGGGCGAATAATTGCTTTTATTTCGGAAATTTCCACTTTAAACATATTTAATTTGTGGCGGTAAAAGCATCAAATAATTCTGGTATAGCCTCAGCTGATATCAGAGCTGTCCAATCGTCGATGCGAAATGGGTGGGTCGACACGTTTTTGTGTAAATACCGCACACCTGAGAGGGTTCCATTTAATATCCACCCTTATATTCAAAATAAGGGGCAAATGGAAATGTTTTGAAAATAACTTTAGATATAAGTTTTCAAAGGAATAACAGGAGGGTGTACGATTATTAAAATTTTCTATTTTTAGTCGTTTTAAGCGAAGCATTCTTGAGACATGTTCAAAGGACTACATTTGTAGAAGAAAAGACACACTGAAGCCAAGTTTAGTAGTCTTTTCTAGCGATTTTAACCAACTGATTTATCGATAAACACTTAAATTAATTGGTAATTAAGAAGATTAGCAACGACACGTAGTGCTTGTATCAATAGTGAAGAACATTCGTCTTGAATTCATAGAAATCTACTTCATGAAATAGTGTTTGAAACAAGATTAAACATTATTTTTCTCTAATCACCGTTGAAACCAGCCAAAACCGACATAACAGAATATGCTCCCCGAATAACCTGAAAAACAATTTTACATATCAGAAATACAAAAATATTTCAAAGAATACAATGATGAATACTCAACTGCTAAACCTAATGCATGATTGATTGAATAATTTTCGGAGAATTTAATTGCAACTTTCTTTTGAGAACATGTTAATATTTGTAAATAAATTTTTCGATTTTCAATATTCATATTGTACCAGTCGATTTGTTGCAACAAATAATAAATATTGTCAGTCTTAAAAGAGTGAAGAGTGATCAGAAAAGTGTACTAAATTATTTTCATTGTTACTTACAACAGTTTCTATAGATTGTCCTGCCATTAGAAGAGCTGCAGCTGTTGCTCCGCAAGATAGGCAAACTGCAGGTACATAGCGATAATCATAGAAGGCGAAGGAATCCTTTGAAAAATATAATGTCTTTTTTATAATTTTGTTTTTATCTATAAAATTAATATATGTGTTTACCGTAGTAATAAAATAAATAATACTTATAAAACCAAATAAACCACAAACAGAAAAATAAGCGATGTAATTCGATATCTCCTTAATCTTCTTACGGCCTGCACTGTAAAATTAATTAGTTTTCTTTTTGTTTTTAGACGAATTATGCAAATTATGATTTACATTAATAATTCCTGATGTCTTTTAACAAAACCAATCAAGTTCAATTTGATTTGTTGTTGATATTCATGATCTTCTATTAACCTGCTTGGAAGAACATGAGAAATTTCGCCTCTCATGATATCATCCATTAAATCAATCAACATCCAAATTTGATATTTTAAATGTTGTGTATAGTAAATGACTTGATACGCGTGTGGTGTGATTAGAAAAGTAGCACCAAAAGTGAAACTACCTTTATAAATGTATGCGAATATGTCGGAATATTCAGGATGATAATCAACGAAATATTTGATTGGCAAGAATGTCGTGTAATCATAATGATTGAAAATAAGAAAAGCAAAACCAACGGCCATTGCAACAGTCATATTGATAATCGTGAAAATGGAAACAATTTTCATTTCCATTTGAATTTTTCTCTTTGTTGGTTCACTTGCACTGTCAATCGGCAACATCTTGACTTCTTGAAACAAATTTTCAACCAATTTTGGATCAATTAGTAGTACAGTGGCACCCAACATCGGCTGTAAATTTCATATAATATTAAATTTATTCAATTCATCGAATTTCAATGAAATGGATTATTACATAAAAACTTGTAGAAAACGTTATTGAATATTGGATGAATTGTAACACACTCAATTCATTTATAAATAAATGAATTTGAATCACTTGTCCAAAGAGTTGTATTATTAAAAACAATATCAAAAGTATTTTCATAAAATAAAATTGGTAAATTGTCGATCCCAGAAATTTCACAATTATTAAACCATCATGCTTCGTTAATTCATTCCATACACTATCCATTTTGAACTTTTCTCCGATTTTAACATTTATTGATAACTAATTCGATTGTTTGAATTCGTATCGTTGCTTCGCGATAAAAAGCTGAATTAATACTAACGAATTTAGTGTTAATGAAACATTTTATTGACTTTCAAATAAAATCATTTTCATTTACTTATTTTTTCAATTATTCAGTAGCTGATAGGTATTCGATATTCTAGTGATCATTAGAGGCTTGTTGAAAAAAAAAACGTATCATACTGCCCATGACAACACACAATAACCTTGATAGTACTTCATATTTTTGTCAATAATTACAATAAGAATTTATTTGATGAATTAATT
The DNA here is from genome assembly GCA_020740385.1 of Mylabris phalerata. Taxonomy (NCBI): domain Eukaryota; kingdom Metazoa; phylum Arthropoda; class Insecta; order Coleoptera; family Meloidae; genus Mylabris; species Mylabris phalerata. The sequence goes on along the minus strand of JAJEOX010000223.1, from coordinate 5,247,190 downwards.
AATATTTAATAATATTTATAGGGTATAATCGAATTGCTCGACATTATTTAAACCACGTATTGGGCCCCAAAAACCGAGTAAATTTTTATAATATATCGAGGGTGGATATGACTCTGTTTTCTAGAAAATCGGAGTAGAAATTTTCACCTTGATTTTTAGATAAATAATAATAAATAATTGTGTTTATACGACAGATGAAGTTTTGGAAACCTAGGTCTATGGGTTTGGGAGGTGCCGATAAATCAAACGCAAAATTTGAAAAGGACTAGTACATTTCAATTAGTTACAATATAAGTCCAAAATCGAAACCGTGGGGCCCTTGAAATCATGTGGGTGCGGAGCTCCAGCCCCTTTAGCGAACCTTTTATCTCTCTCGCTCTGTGAATTCCTACTGGGTGTAGATGCTCCATTAGTTGTTCTACCAGTAAGCAATTGTTAATATTAATTGAAATAAAAATTGATTGATTTAACTAATTTAAAGGAGGCCAGACAACATTCACTTACACTCGAATTGGACTAATGAGCCTTCTTGGTTTTCCTCTGGACAAAATATTCAAATATAATAATTCAAACTCAATAATTTAGTTTTATTGTCTTACAACCCACAACATTCAATTAATGAATAAACAATTTTCATTGTATAAATTGTAATTCGATAATATCTAATAATAAATGTACATCTGTGTTTGTCTACATCTTCAGTTAAATATATAATAAAATTGGTATAAATTCGCAAACAGTATTACCCCAGGGCCCCTAAAGTTAACGAGCCGTCTCTGGCTTCATCGTGTCAAATCAATGAGATATTTCATTATATTTTTATAGAGCAACATTCCCCCATACTTCCTACAGTAGAGTGCCGAATTAAAGCCCTAATGGAGACGACTTGTCGGTATTTTGACAGTCAGTCCCACTCTTTCTAGCTAATGACTGGAGTTAGGATTTTGCTCCCTAGAAGGAGCAGTAGGTTATCTAATTTTTGAAAAATTTGACAAGAGCGGCATATAATTTTCGATTTTGAATCAGTTGCTTTATCCGTCCACAAACAACAACAAGGCAAGGCGCTCTATATCGATGGCCACAGAATTTTGAAAAACAGTCGACCAATTATAAAGATTTGTTTAACTTAGCAACGTCATCGCTAAAACGCTGGTGTTTGATTTTAGCGAAATTTTGACAGATTCAGCTTCCCCTCCATTATTCTCTCATTGCAGTTCGTTTAGGTTAATAAACAGATGATTTATACCCAAAAATAAATGAAATATTACACATAAATTTATAAATTATTTATAATTCTAAAGTCATTTACTAATTCTGTTGAATATCAATCATAGAAATTATTTTTATATTTAATATATTACAAGTAAATTGACGATAATTTGCATTTTAAATCAATTACACCACTGGAACGTTTTGACAGTTGAAATTTTTATTGTGCGACTGTAGATCCTCAGTGGAATTATGAAATCTCTTTACGAATTTCGATGCGAAAACGATTTCGAGGTCGGTGCGACAACGATTTCCCTTCGAACTAGCAGGGGGTAATGATATCCCGCAGAGACATTCGGCAATTTTCGTTTCCATGTCCATTTGATTGAATTATTCGAACAAATGCGAACTTTCGAGCAAATGCTTGTTTATTTGTATAAATAACGTTGAAATAAATTATTTAAACATACTGTTTGTTCACTTTGGGGTCGTTCTGTATTTCCAAATTTTTGTAATTCTTTTTGCATCTGTGATTACTATTGGATCTTTTTATTGTTTCATTATTGATTGTTTTTTTTTTTAACTTTTTTGTGTTACATTTTTTTATTTCTTTAAATTATTAAATAATTAGTTATTCATTTGAAGTTAATTAATTATGGTAAGTCATTATAAAAAATAATCCTATATAGTTGTGTAATTAAATATGTTTCAGATGTCGCCCGCATTTTGTTTGAATAATGATAATTATAAATATAAACTAATAATAAGAATTTTTTAGACACTCCTTTTATTATACACTCTTTTTATTTTTATTAGAAAAATTAAGTAATAAATTACCAATTGATTATTGTTAAGTATCAAATTTTATTTCAGTCCATAATGAATATAAAATGTTATCAACATTAATAAATTAATTATGATTAATTAATATTAACTATAAAAGTAAATCAAAATAGACAAGATTGTTTATTGCGTAAAAATGTTTAAAATCGCGCTGTTTGCTTATTGTCAGACTTGCGTACTTAGAATTTTGTGTATTTGTACGTTGCGTTTACTCCATGGGACCTTCTCACAAGACCCTTCGAACTGGGCGGAGCTTTATTCAATTTATAAATAAAATTAATCTATATTTCTATTGAATAACAGTATGTTCTAAAACACAATTAATTCAAGGATTTATCGAAAATGTATTTTGTACGACAATCGATTACTGTTAGACTTTCTTAGTTTTTCAACAACTAAATCATTCATCAACTTACCCTCACTGTCATTATTATTAATAAAATTTGTTGGGATATTTTACATATGTTGACAAGTTACGAATTATCTAATAATTTTAAATTTAATTAGAATTATTATCATTTAATATCTAATAATTCTTGGTTTATTGATTATTAATAAACAAAAAAATGTCTACTTAAAAGAGTAAAATACTCATTTATCCGAATAGTCTGAATAAGAGACAAGAAATATATGGCAATTATGATGACTAAAAGTCTTGCAAACTTTAACCATTTTTCTAAAAAATTTTACGTAAACCCCTACAATTTTAACATGACTGGAGGTAGGAAAAAACCACCAGAAAATAAAATCAAAAACTGGGATTCCAATTTTAAAAATTGATGATGATACCATTTCTTTGCTGTGGCAACTGATAGAGTCGTTTTGACCTCATCACAAATAGACAATTTTAAAATTAAAAGTTATCCTTCTCGGCGTTTTTCGAAGTTAGTCTCTTAAAATTCAGCAATATTTGTTGATTTTTTCTGTTGTTGCTTTGTCAACATTTGAAACAGTTTAACTTACAATTAGTTACCTTGAGAAAAAAAATTGGTGAAAATCTTGAATTTTCGAAGCGTTATTGTATAAAATTTATGATTGTGTTTTTTCATTATAGGTTTGAAGGTAGGTTACAATAAAACATAAACCTATAATTGTGTGTTAGAAACTATAATAGCTTAATAGTGGTAATCAACAATATTAACAATTTCATTAGTCTCTAGTTTAAGTAACTACAAGTTTAACTTCAATACTACTAAAATGTGGCCCGACTAGTCCTTTTTGTACGTCCAATTTGAGTTAATTAAGTGATTTTACCTCAAATATTATGAAAGATTCTTTGAATCAAAATAAAATGACGATTTAGAAACTCAATGGTTGGGCGAATAATTGCTTTTATTTCGGAAATTTCCACTTTAAACATATTTAATTTGTGGCGGTAAAAGCATCAAATAATTCTGGTATAGCCTCAGCTGATATCAGAGCTGTCCAATCGTCGATGCGAAATGGGTGGGTCGACACGTTTTTGTGTAAATACCGCACACCTGAGAGGGTTCCATTTAATATCCACCCTTATATTCAAAATAAGGGGCAAATGGAAATGTTTTGAAAATAACTTTAGATATAAGTTTTCAAAGGAATAACAGGAGGGTGTACGATTATTAAAATTTTCTATTTTTAGTCGTTTTAAGCGAAGCATTCTTGAGACATGTTCAAAGGACTACATTTGTAGAAGAAAAGACACACTGAAGCCAAGTTTAGTAGTCTTTTCTAGCGATTTTAACCAACTGATTTATCGATAAACACTTAAATTAATTGGTAATTAAGAAGATTAGCAACGACACGTAGTGCTTGTATCAATAGTGAAGAACATTCGTCTTGAATTCATAGAAATCTACTTCATGAAATAGTGTTTGAAACAAGATTAAACATTATTTTTCTCTAATCACCGTTGAAACCAGCCAAAACCGACATAACAGAATATGCTCCGCGAATAACCTGAAAAACAATTTTACATATCAGAAATACAAAAATATTTCAAAGAATACAATGATGAATACTCAACTGCTAAACCTAATGCATGATTGATTGAATAATTTTCGGAGAATTTAATTGCAATTTTCCTTTGAGTACCTGTTAATATCAGTAAATAAATTTTTCGATTTTCAATATTCATATTGTACCAGTCGATTTGTTGCAACAAATAATAAATATTGTCAGTCTTAAAAGAGTGAAGAGTGATCAGAAAAGTGTACTAAATTATTTTCATTGTTACTTACAACAGTTTCTATAGATTGTCCTGCCATTAGAAGAGCTGCAGCTGTTGCTCCGCAAGATAGACAAAGTGCAGGCACGTAGTGATAATCATAGAAGACGAAAGAATCCTTTGAAAAATATAATGTCTTTTTTATAATTTTGTTTTTATCTATAAAATTAATATATGTGTTTACCGTAGTAATAAAATAAATAATACTTATAAAACCAAATAAACCACAAACAGAAAAATAAGCGATGTAATTCGATATCTCCTTAATCTTCTTACGGCCTGCACTGTAAAATTAATTAGTTTTCTTTTTGTTTTTAGACGAATTATGCAAATTATGATTTACATTAATAATTCCTGATGTCTTTTAACAAAACCAATCAAGTTCAATTTGATTTGTTGTTGATATTCATGATCTTCTATTAACCTGCTTGGAAGAACATGAGAAATTTCGCCTCTCATGATATCATCCATTAAATTAATCAACATCCAAATTTGATATTTTAAATGTTGTGTATAGTAAATGACTTGATACGCGTGTGGTGTGATTAGAAAAGTAGCACCAAAAGTGAAACTACCTTTATAAATGTATGCGAATATGTCGGAATATTCAGGATGATAATCAACGAAATATTTGATTGGCAAGAATGTCGTGTAATCATAATGATTGAAAATAAGAAAAGCAAAACCAACGGCCATTGCAACAGTCATATTGATAATCGTGAAAATGGAAACAATTTTCATTTCCATTTGAATTTTTCTCTTTGTTGGTTCACTTGCACTGTCAATCGGCAACATCTTGACTTCTTGAAACAAATTTTCAACCAATTTTGGATCAATTAGTAGTACAGTGGCACCCAACATCGGCTGTAAATTTCATATAATATTAAATTTATTCAATTCATCGAATTTCAATGAAATGGATTATTACATAAAAACTTGTAGAAAAACGTTATTGAATATTGGATGAATTGTAACACACTCAATTCATTTATAAATAAATGAATTTGAATCACTTGTCCAAAGAGTTGTATTATTAAAAACAATATCAAAAGTATTTTCATAAAATAAAATTGGTAAATTGTCGATCCCAGAAATTTCACAATTATTAAACCATCATGCTTCGTTAATTCATTCCATACACTATCCATTTTGAACTTTTCTCCGATTTTAACATTTATTGATAACTAATTCGATTGTTTGAATTCGTATCGTTGCTTCGCGATAAAAAGCTGAATTAATACTAACGAATTTAGTGTTAATGAAACATTTTATTGACTTTCAAATAAAATCATTTTCATTTACTTATTTTTTCAATTATTCAGTAGCTGATAGGTATTCGATATTCTAGTGATCATTAGAGGCTTGTTGAAAAAAAAAAACGTATCATACTGCCCATGACAACACACAATAACCTTGATAGTACTTCATATTTTTGTCAATAATTACAATAAGAATTTATTTGATGAATTAATTAATATTTAATAATATTTATAGGGTATAATCGAATTGCTCGACATTATTTAAACCACGTATTGGGCCCCAAAAAACCGAGTAAATTTTTATAATATATCGAGGGTGGATATGACTCTGTTTTCTAGAAAATCGGAGTAGAAATTTTCACCTTGATTTTTAGATAAATAATAATAAATAATTGTGTTTATACGACAGATGAAGTTTTGGAAACCTAGGTCTATGGGTTTGGGAGGTGCCGATAAATCAAACGCAAAATTTGAAAAGGACTAGTACATTTCAATTAGTTACAATATAAGTCCAAAATCGAAACCGTGGGGCCCTTGAAATCATGTGGGTGCGGAGCTCCAGCCCCTTTAGCGAACCTTTTATCTCTCTCGCTCTGTGAATTCCTACTGGGTGTAGATGCTCCATTAGTTGTTCTACCAGTAAGCAATTGTTAATATTAATTGAAATAAAAATTGATTGATTTAACTAATTTAAAGGAGGCCAGACAACATTCACTTACACTCGAATTGGACTAATGAGCCTTCTTGGTTTTCCTCTGGACAAAATATTCAAATATAATAATTCAAACTCAATAATTTAGTTTTATTGACTTACAACCCACAACATTCAATTAATGAATAAACAATTTTCATTGTATAAATTGTAATTCGATAATATCTAATAATAAATGTACATCTGTGTTTGTCTACATCTTCAGTGAAAAATATAATAAAATTGGTATAAATTCGCAAACAGTATTACCCCTGAGCCCCTAAAGTTAACGAGCCGTCTCTGGCTTCATCGTGTCAAATCAATGAGATATTTCATTATATTTTTATAGAGCAACATTCCCCCATACTTCCTACAGTAGAGTACCGAATTAAAGCCCGAATGGAGACGACTTGTCGGTATTTTGAGGGATAGTCCCACTCTTTCTAGCTAATGACTTATCGCAGTCCATCTTCTTCTAATTAGTTCAAACCGTTCGAACCATATAGAAAGTGTTATAGCTCGGTGGAAAATCAAAGGATGTCACGTTTATGGCTGCATAAGATGAAAAAGAGTTTTCTGTGATTCCATGTAAAAAATGAATCTAATATAGTCAAGAAAGGTCGGTTGTATATAGGATGATTCAAAAGAAGCGCATAATGCAAATAATTTCTTAATTTATTAAAATTGCGAAAAACGCCGAGACAGGTAACTTTTTATTTTTTAATGGTCCTTTCCTGACAAGGTCAAAACGACTCTACCAGTTGCCATCGCGAAGAAATGGCGTCATCATCAATTTTTTAAAATTAGAACATCATTTTGAAATTTGTTACCTTGAAGAGCATATTTTTCTGCGTTTCTGCGTTCAGACATGTAAAAATTGCAGGAAGTTACATAAGAAAATTTGTGAGAAAAAAAATTGTTCAAGTTTCCAAGATTTTCAGTCATCACAATTGCCACGCATCATCATTGTAAATGGAAAACAGAATACTTCTGAATAAGCATTACAAGCATTGATTTACTAATGGATCAAGTAGGCATAAGTTGAATATTTGACTTAATAACTGACAAACATGGCGGATGTAATTGTCAAAAATAAAAATGAGAAATTTGAATGATTGTTAGCAATGGAGATGAGACAAGTCATTAAAGAGATCAAATACAAGAATAGTGTTTTTTTCCCGATACGTATAGATATGCTTGATGGGTAGTTACCCCCTAAACGTAATATTTCAAAAAAATCCAAAAACAGGTTTCCCCTACTTTTTTGTCTTCTTTCGAATCACATTAGTTTCGTCAAAATCCGATGAATAGTTTTTGACTTATAGCAATTTTCTTATTTTCAACCCTTATAACTTCCACCCTAATTAACATTTTGATATGTAAACAAGGGGCTTCTACATTATTTTTCATCCTGAGTATAATGCCGTTTGCGCCGTTTGAATATTTTAACCGGAAGTATGCGAAATTTAAAAAGTACCCCGTTTGAGCCTAAACTTTGAGTGACGATTCCACCCCCTAGATATGTTTTTCCGTCGATAAAAAAAAACATGCATCTCTTAGAATTCGATGGAGAATAACATATCCGAATTTCATTAAAATCGGAGGGGGACACTTGGGAATGTTTCCTTGTAAGAATCTCGCTTGTTAAGTTCAAACTATATAATCGCCGTATTTCCTATTGTAAAACTGAAGAAAAAGGGCCCTCAATGAGACGCTTTTATTTTCAAATGGGGGATTCTTCTAGAATTAAGCGGCTTGACCGAAATTTTAATCAATCAATGAAATATATCTCTTTGACAACTGCTTCTTTTATTAATTGTATTGTTTTATTCGATGTACCCAAGAAAATTCTCTTGTTGAAAAGTAGTCTTTTCAAGCTCTATTCAAGAATTCATTGAAAACTAAATTTAAAGTTAATTTTGGAAAGAAATGATTTGAGTTTTCAACTAACATTAGTCGACAACCAACGGAAATAGCGAAACTTATTCTCATTATCATTACTTATTCATTACTAATTAAAGACATTTTCCTCATGTTATTGATTTCGGGATTATCTAATGATTATTAGTTTATTGATTTATAATAAACAAAAAAGTATTTAAAAGAGCAGAAGTTAATACAAGAGGCTTCATTTATTTGAAAAGTCTCATGAAGAGACAATGATCGTGTTAAAAAAAAATATTTCAAAGCTGGAACGTTTATGGGAGAATTTAACAGAACGTGATGGTTTAATTGTTGTGAAATTTTTATCATCGACAATTTTTCAATTTCGTCTTATTAAAGTTTTATTAGTGCTGTTTTTGTTAGTGCAAACTTCATGTCAAATAATCCAAATTTATCAGTTTATTTATGAATTAAACGTACAGCAATTCATTCAATATTCCCCTGGATTCTGCTTTATGTTTTATGTAATTATTGTTTCATTGCATTTTAACAAAATTATAATTATTTTTATTTTAAAAATTTTTCAATTTAAAGGGAATATTGGCAGCATTTATTCTATTAGTCGATCCAAAACTTGTTGAAAATTTATTCGATGAGATGGTTATGTTTCCAATTGATGAAGCAACCGAAACGACAAAACTGATAATCAAAAGAGAAATGAAAATTGTTTCAATTTTCACAATTTTTAATACAATTTGTGTAATAATCGTATCAACTATTTTTCTCCTTTTGCGGTGCTTACGATTATAATACGTTTTTGATAATTAAATATTTCTCAGATTATTGGCCAGAATATCAGAAAATTTTAATAAACTTCTATAAAATTTTGCTTAGTTCTGCTGGAGCTTGTTAGGAGTTTGGTGTTGCGAAAGTGAAAAGGGAATATCAGAAGGAGCAACGAGTCCTAACTCTTCGTGTTCAAAACTTAACGATTTATTCATTCAACAATTAAGATTAAAGAGTTGAAAAAAAAAAGGGTTCGTACAATAGCAACGAAATTGAACTGTAATAAAACACGTCTACACTTTAGCACGGTTGTTGTAGAAGCGCGGTAGCCGGCGCGACCGCGTGGTCGCCCTGCGCTGCGCAGAAGATGCCTGTTCCACGTGAGCGGATGTTGCCAAGTTTGTCTTTGAATCTACCGGAGGCTGTCGCCACAGAACTCCCCCCAGTGAGGGCGTCGATGAAACGGACGGGGCGCTTGATGGCACGACCGGAGCGTGTTGACATCGACGGCTGAACGAGGATGCTGTTCGAGGGTGATTCAACGGATGGTTGTTGATAGTCGTTGATCGACGGTTGGTCGGGTGGCGTGCTGGCTGGTGGAGACGGTGAAGAAGGAGAAGAATCACTGCTGTTGGTGATGTGTGCTGGTTTGAGGCGATCGATGGCGATGCTGTCTGTTTTTCCATCAATCTCGACGGTGAAAGTTTTGTCGGCTCTGCTGATGACTTTGTACGGACCATGGTACGGACGAGCGAGCGGCTTCTTGACGCTGTCGACACGAACGAAGACATGTGACGCTCGGTACAAGTCAGGATGAATGAAGACGTGAGAGGAGTCGGCTGATCTTTCGGGACGAGGTCGAATTTGAGAAAAGTTGTGTTTGAGAATGGAAAGCAGGTTCATTGGATCGGTTTGAGGTTGGGATTCGACGAAAAATTCTCCTGGGAGTCGTAGCGATTGTCCGTAGACAAGTTCGGCACTGGAGAATCCATTTGAGTTGGTTGCGGATCGGAGTCCCAGTAAGATGAGAGGAAGCGCGGTGATCCAGTCGTTGGATGCAGCAGCTCGAAGGGAACTCTTGAGTGTGCGATGAAAACGTTCGACTTTTCCATTCGATTGGGGATGGTACGCTGTGGTACGGATGTGGTGGGTGCCGAGAAGATTGGTTAGGCATTTTGAACATCGAAGATGTGAATTGTGAACCTCGATCTGTTGTCACTGTTGCGGGAACACCAAATCGAGAAATCCATGTTGATAGAAAAGCGTTGGCAACGGTTTCTGCGGAGGTTTCTGCGATGGGGGTGGCTTCCGTCCAGGAAGTGAAACGGTCGATGCACGTCAGCAAGTATCGGTTGCCACGGCATGGGGGCAGGGGACCAACAATGTCGAGATGAACGTGGATGAAAACGTGTTGGCGGAACTTCGATACGCTGAACAGGTGAGACGGTGTGCCGGGAAACTTTTGATTGTTGACAGTCTAGACATTCACGTGACCATCGATGACAGTCGCGGGACACGCACGGCCAGACGAAACGTTGTCGGACCAGTTTGGATGTGCGGCGTCCAGATGGGTGTCCAAGAGAGTGAATGGTGTTGAACACTGCGCGTCTAAACTGTTTGGGAATGAAAGGACGATTCTGTTTGTCACAGAGGAGACTTTTGGATAGCCCAGGAATTGGAATTTGTTGGAGTTGCAATTCACTGTTGGTGGAATTGATGAAAGACTGAGTTTCGGGATCGGATTGTTGAGCGGAGGCCAAGTTTTCCAGTGAGAATGATGGGACGTCGGTGATGGTTTCTACTCTCGAAAGAAAGTCAGCAACGACGTTGTCTTTGCCAGGCGTGTGCAGCAGTTTGGTTGTGAATTGAGAAATGTACTGAAGTTGGCGTTCTTGTCTTGGGAATGACGTTTGAGAAACTCGTTGGAAAGCGAAGGTGAGTGGCTTGTGATCTGTGAACACGGTGAAGTCTCGACCTTCGAGAAATGGTCGAAAGTGTTTGATTCCACTGAAGACTGCTAACAACTCGCGATCGTACGTGCTGTAGCGTTGCTGGGTGTCTGTCAGTTTTCGGGAGAAGAAAGCGAGGGGTTGTCATTCACCGTTGTCTGACGTTTGTTCGAGAACTGCTCCAATGGACGTGGATGATGCGTCGACGGTGAGGCTGATTGTTGAATTTGGGTCGGGATGGGCTAAGACGGCGGCGTCGGCGAGCATCTTTTTGCAGGCTGCGAAAGATTGAAGGAGTTGGTCAGTCCATGGAACTGGGGTTGTTGATTTCTTCGGCGGAAGAATTGCGTGAAGCGGTGCTTGAATGGCAGCAGCGGCCGGTAGAAATCGACGATAATGGTTGAGCGCGCCGAGGAAACGGCGGAGAGCAGCAAAAGTTGGTGGAGGCTCCAGATCCATTAACGCTTGCACACGTTGGGGTGCAGGAGAACTACCGTGTTGATTGATTTCGAAATGAAAGAAAGTCGAGTTCGGAGACACCGAGGATGCATTTCGTGGGTTTAATGGTTACTCCGTTTTCCCTGAGACGGTTGAAAAACGTTTTGAGATGTGATTTGTGTTCACTCGAATTAGCACTCGCGATTAAACAATCGTCTAAGTAAACAAACACGAATGGTAAATCACGCGTGAGATCGTCCATGAAACGTTGGAACGTCGCGGCGGCGTTGCGTAATCCGAATGTCATTCGCGGAAATTCGAACAACCCGAATGGTGTAATGATCGCGGTTTTTTCAATGTCTGGCGCGGCGACCGGAATTTGATTGTACGCACGCACTAGATCGATTTTTGAGAAAATTTGTTTTCCAGCAAGAAAATGGTTGAAATCCTGCATGTTGGGAATTGGGTAGTTGTCCGGTTTGGTGACGGCGTTGAGTGCTCGGTAATCACCACAAGGGCGCCAGGACCCATCGGTTTTTTTTGACGAGATGCAGAGGGCTGGCCCAGTTTGATTTGGATGGCCTGCAGATACCGAGGTCTAGCATTGCTTGGAATTCTTTGCGTGCAGATTGTAGTTTGTCTGCTGGCAAACGACGAGCTTTTGACTTGATTGGAGGACCTTGCGTGGTGATCACGTGTTCGGTGCGGTGGCGAACAGGTTTGTCTTCGTTGAAGGGGTTGGAGTGAACGATTTCTGGAAACTGATGTAACAGCTGATCGAACTCACCAGAGGCTGTTGATACTTTGTTGACTAGCGCTGGGGCTGGTGGGAGAGACGGAGGTGCAGATTTGACGGCGGTGAACAATTGTGTGGTGCCATCGAGGACACGGCGACGTCGAGGGTCGACCAAGAGACCATAGTGAGCGAGGAAATCGCAGCCAAGGATCGGTGTGTCGACTTGTGCGATGATGAAAGGCCAACGGAAAGCTCTTCGGAGACCAAAATCGAGCTCAACTAGGCGTTCACCAAATGTTTGGATGAGTGCACCTGTCGCAGAGAACAGTTGTCGCGTTGAGGGACCATTCTTCTTGTCGGCGAGGCGTGGAGGGATGACGGAAACATCGGCTCCGGTGTCGATGAGGAATCGACGTTTCGTGACCCGGTCGGTCAAGAATACACGTACCGGCTCTCGTGAATTGCCCGGAACGACGGCCGAAAGTTCGTACCGGGCCGCTAGTTTTCCGCTTGCGGCTTGCTTGTGAATTTTTCGCACGGTTGTTGACACTTTTTGGCGTTGTCACCGTACGTGTTGTGATAATAACAGAGGCCAGTTTTTTGTGAGTCACTGTTATTACGAGGTCGCGATCTGGATCGGTTGCGTTTTTTGATTTGTTTTTCGAGATCGTTTAGACGTTGTGCGATTGAATTGACCGCGGCGAGAACACTGTTCAACGGTTCGTTGCTGTTTGTTGAATTGGAAACGGAATTGTCTTTCGCGAGGGCTGCGACGGCGATGCGCGGTTGAGTTTCGAGCGCGAAAACGCGATCAGCTAGATCGGCTAGCTTGTCGAGTTCGGCGGGCCCCACAGTTAGCACTTGTTGAATGTGTTGAGGGAGACGTTGTAACCAGAGGCTTCTCAACATGGCGTCGGAGCATGTGTTTCCGCCCATGTCGCGCATGCGTGCCAAAAGGTGTGATGGCTTGTCGTCGCCTAACTCGAGACCGGTGAGAAGATTTCGCAGCTTGGATTCTGCGGTTTCCGCGAAGGCAGAGATGAGTGCTGATTTGAGTGCTTCGTACTTGCCGGTTGATGGAGGTTGTTTGATGAGGTTTTTAACGTGCTGGGCGTGTTCGAGGTTGAGGTGGCTGACAACATAATTGAACTTTGTGGTATCGGAAACGATACCTGAGATGTTGAAAGCAGCTTCCGCCTGTAAAAACCAGAACTCGGGGTCGGCTTTCCAGAAGGGTGCCAATTTGACAGCAACACGTGAAACGTTGGCTTCTGTAGTGGCGCTGATGTCGTGTGACGTCGGATCCGGCTGCGTCATGTTGGTTTGTGACGTTGGCAGGGTCAAGATGGCGGCGTGAGCCGGAAGTGGTGGTGTAGCGTGGTTGACGAACACGTGGAATGTCCACGCTTTCACTGTTTTTTTTGAGTTACCTGCACTGTTTCGTTGCACTGAGGGGATTGTTGAAATCACGTCGGGGTCACCAATGTTAGGAGTTTGGTGTTTGCGAAAGTGAAAAGGGAATATCAGAAGGAGCAACGAGTCCTAACTCTTCGTGTTCAAAACTTAACGATTTATTCATTCAACAATTAAGATTAAAGAGTTGAAAAAAAAAGGGTTCGTACAATAGCAACGAAATTGAACTGTAATAAAACACGTCTACACTTTAGCACGGTTGTTGTAGAAGCGCGGTAGCCGGCGCGACCGCGTGGTCGCCCTGCGCTGCGCAGAAGATGCCTGTTCCACGTGAGCGGATGTTGCCAAGTTTGTCTTTGAATCTACCGGAGGCTGTCGCCACAAGCTATTGTATTTACGGCACATTGTTATCTAATAATTTACTATACGCAACATACGAAATATCAAATATGGATGTTAATTGACCAAATTGATGGAATAACTGAATCGGAAAATGGCGATTCACTTTCTCGGAAATTAGTCGATAATGTTGAATATCAACAACAAGTCAAAACTAGATGGAGCAATTTCATTCAGAGACATTTAGAAATTTTAGTGTAAGGATTCCATAATTTGTAATTTGATTATACAACGGGTGACCAAATAGAAGCGCATAATGCCAATAACTCTTTTATTTATCAAATGTCGTAAAGTGCTGAGTCAGGTAGTTTTTTATTTTTTTAATTCTCACTTTAACGACTCTCAAGAGTTTTCTCATGAAACACTTTTTACAAATCCGAACCGAACGCAGAAAAAGATGCTCTACCAGAAAATAAAATCGAAAATTAGCAAAAAAAATGATGATGACATCAGGTCTTTGCAATGGTTAGTGATAGAGTAGTCTTGACCTCGTCACAAATAAATAATGAGAAATAAAAAGTGACCCCTCACAGCGTTTTTTCGACATTTTGATAAATAAAAGTGTTATTATAGAATTATACGCTTCTATATAATTTCAATTTTATTCAAATTTGTAGCCCTGTCCATAAGAAAATTAATCAAATATCAAATTGTATCGTTTATTTTTCATTTTGTGGATTTCTATGCATTACAAGTGTTGCCTATGCATTTTCTTCAATGAAAACATTAACTTTCGCTTATGATTATCGTTATGTACCATTGGCTACATTGTTGGCACTAACGACAAGTTCATCATTGCTTCAAGCAGGACAATCTATAGAAACTGTGGTAATTATTACAATAATAAAGAAAATACATTACTAAACTTAGGTAGAGTTGTAAACATAATAATTTTCAGGCTGACAATTTGCATGAAAAACTTAAGCAAGTGAAATGGTACAATATGAATATTGAAAATCGTAAAATTTATTCAATTATATTAAGTGCTACACAAAGGGGCATTAGGATCAAGTTTTCAGAAAATTATTCAGTCAATTATGCATTAGGATTAGCAGTTGAGTTATAATCATTCATTAAGAAAACTAAAAAATTATTCATCAATGATTTTCAGTTGACTCGAGGAACTTATTCACTGTTATCAGTTTTTTTTGACTTACAACCCACAACATTCAATTAATGAATAAACAATTTTCATTGTATAAATTGTAATTCAATAATATCTAATAATAAATGTACATCTGTGTTTGTCTACATCTTCAGTTAAATATATAATAAAATTGGTATAAATTCGCAAACAGTATTACCCCAGAGCCCCTAAACTTAACGAGCCGTCTCTGGCTTCATCGTGTCAATCAATGAGATATTTCATTTTATTTTTATAGAGCAACATTCCTCCATACTTCCTACAGTAGAGTGCCGAATTAAAGCCCTAATGGAGACGACTTGTCGGTATTTTGACAGTCAGTCCCACTCTTTCTAGCTAATGACTGGAGTTAGGATTTTGCTCCCTAGAAGGAGCAGTAGGTTATCTAATTTTTGAAAAATTTGACAAGAGCGGCATATAATTTTCGATTTTGAATCAGTTGCTTTATCCGTCCACAAACAACAACAAGGCAAGGCGCTCTATATCGATGGCCACAGAATTTTGAAAAACAGTCGACCAATTATAAAGATTTGTTTAACTTAGCAACGTCATCGCTAAAACGCTGGTGTTTGATTTTAGCGAAATTTTGACAGATTCAGCTTCCCCTCCATTATTCTCTCATTGCAGTTCGTTTAGGTTAATAAACAGATGATTTATACCCAAAAATAAATGAAATATTACACATAAATTTATAAATTATTTATAATTCTAAAGTCATTTACTAATTCTGTTGAATATCAATCATAGAAATTATTTTTATATTTAATATATTACAAGTAAATTGACGATAATTTGCATTTTAAATCAATTACACCACTGGAACGTTTTGACAGTTGAAATTTTTATTGTGCGACTGTAGATCCTCAGTGGAATTATGAAATCTCTTTACGAATTTCGATGCGAAAACGATTTCGAGGTCGGTGCGACAACGATTTCCCTTCGAACTAGCAGGGGGTAATGATATCCCGCAGAGACATTCGGCAATTTTCGTTTCCATGTCCATTTGATTGAATTATTCGAACAAATGCGAACTTTCGAGCAAATGCTTGTTTATTTGTATAAATAGCGCTGAAATAAATTATTTTCCTATTTTGCTTTGGGGTCATTCTGTATTTCCAAATTTTTGTAATTCTTTTTGCATCTGTGAAAATATTGGATCTTTTTATTGTTTCATTATTGATTGTTTTTTTTCTCAACTTTTTTGTGTTACATTTTTTTATTTCTTGAAATTATTAAACAACTTGTTATTCATTTCAAATTAATTAATTATGGTACCATTATAAAAAATAATCCTATATAGTTGTGTAATTAAATATGTTTGATGTACACATTTTGTATGAATAATGATAATTATAAATATAAACTAATAGTAAGAATTTTTTAGACACTCCTTTTATTAAAACTCTTTTTATTTTTATTAGAAAAATTAAGTAATAAATTACAAATTGATTATCGTTAAGTATCAACTTTTATTTAGTCCATAATGAATATAAAATGTTATCAAATTAATAAATTAATTATGATTAATTAATATTAATTATAAAAGTAAATCAAAATAGGAAAAATTGTTTTTTGCGTAAAAATGTTTAAAATCGCGCTGTTTGCTTGTTGTCAGACTTGCGTACTTAGAATTTTGTGTATTTGTACGTTGCGTTTACTCCATGGGACCTTCTCACAAGACCCTTCGAACTGAGCGGAGCTTTATTCAATTTATAAATAAAATTAATCTATATTTCTATTGAATAACAGTATGTTCTAAAACACAATTAATTCAAAGATTTATCGAAAATGTATTTTGTACGACAATCGATAACTGCTAAGACTTTCAACAACTAAATTATTCATCAACTTACCCTCACTGTCATTATTATTAACAAAATTTGTTCGGATATTTTCCATATGTTGACAAGTTACGAATTATCTAATAATTATTGGTTTATTGATTATTAATAAACAAAAAAATGTCTACTTAAAAGAGTAAAATACTCATTTATCCGAATAGTCTGAATAAGAGACAAGAAATATATGGCAATTATGATGACTGAAAGTCTTGCTAACTTTGACCATTTTCCTGAAAAATTTTATGTAAATACCTACAATTTTTACATGGCTGAAGATAGAAAAAAAAAATTAATGATGATACCATTTCTTCGCTATGGCAACTGATAGAGTCGTTTTGACCTCATCACAAATAGACAATTAAAAAATTAAAAGTTATCCTTCTTGGCGTTTTTCGAAGTTAGTCTCTTAAAATTCAGCAATATTTGTTGATTTTTTCTGTTGTTGCTTTGTCAACATTTGAAACAGTTTAACTTACAATTAGTTACCTTGAGAAAAAAAATTGGTGAAAATCTTGAATTTTCGAAGCGTTATTGTATAAAATTTATGATTGTGTTTTTTCATTATAGGTTTGAAGGTAGGTTACAATAAAACATAAACCTATAATTGTGTGTTAGAAACTATAATAGCTTAATAGTGGTAATCAACAATATTAACAATTTCATTAGTCTCTAGTTTAAGTAACTACAAGTTTAACTTCAATACTACTAAAATGTGGCCCGACTAGTCCTTTTTGTACGTCCAATTTGAGTTAATTAAGTGATTTTACCTCAAATATTATGAAAGATTCTTTGAATCAAAATAAAATGACGATTTAGAAACTCAATGGTTGGGCGAATAATTGCTTTTATTTCGGAAATTTCCACTTTAAACATATTTAATTTGTGGCGGTAAAAGCATCAAATAATTCTGGTATAGCCTCAGCTGATATCAGAGCTGTCCAATCGTCGATGCGAAATGGGTGGGTCGACACGTTTTTGTGTAAATACCGCACACCTGAGAGGGTTCCATTTAATATCCACCCTTATATTCAAAATAAGGGGCAAATGGAAATGTTTTGAAAATAACTTTAGATATAAGTTTTCAAAGGAATAACAGGAGGGTGTACGATTATTAAAATTTTCTATTTTTAGTCGTTTTAAGCGAAGCATTCTTGAGACATGTTCAAAGGACTACATTTGTAGAAGAAAAGACACACTGAAGCCAAGTTTAGTAGTCTTTTCTAGCGATTTTAACCAACTGATTTATCGATAAACACTTAAATTAATTGGTAATTAAGAAGATTAGCAACGACACGTAGTGCTTGTATCAATAGTGAAGAACATTCGTCTTGAATTCATAGAAATCTACTTCATGAAATAGTGTTTGAAACAAGATTAAACATTATTTTTCTCTAATCACCGTTGAAACCAGCCAAAACCGACATAACAGAATATGCTCCGCGAATAACCTGAAAAACAATTTTACATATCAGAAATACAAAAATATTTCAAAGAATACAATGATGAATACTCAACTGCTAAACCTAATGCATGATTGATTGAATAATTTTCGGAGAATTTAATTGCAATTTTCCTTTGAGTACCTGTTAATATCAGTAAATAAATTTTTCGATTTTCAATATTCATATTGTACCAGTCGATTTGTTGCAACAAATAATAAATATTGTCAGTCTTAAAAGAGTGAAGAGTGATCAGAAAAGTGTACTAAATTATTTTCATTGTTACTTACAACAGTTTCTATAGATTGTCCTGCCATTAGAAGAGCTGCAGCTGTTGCTCCGCAAGATAGACAAAGTGCAGGCACGTAGTGATAATCATAGAAGACGAAAGAATCCTTTGAAAAATATAATGTCTTTTTTATAATTTTGTTTTTATCTATAAAATTAATATATGTGTTTACCGTAGTAATAAAATAAATAATACTTATAAAACCAAATAAACCACAAACAGAAAAATAAGCGATGTAATTCGATATCTCCTTAATCTTCTTACGGCCTGCACTGTAAAATTAATTAGTTTTCTTTTTGTTTTTAGACGAATTATGCAAATTATGATTTACATTAATAATTCCTGATGTCTTTTAACAAAACCAATCAAGTTCAATTTGATTTGTTGTTGATATTCATGATCTTCTATTAACCTGCTTGGAAGAACATGAGAAATTTCGCCTCTCATGATATCATCCATTAAATTAATCAACATCCAAATTTGATATTTTAAATGTTGTGTATAGTAAATGACTTGATACGCGTGTGGTGTGATTAGAAAAGTAGCACCAAAAGTGAAACTACCTTTATAAATGTATGCGAATATGTCGGAATATTCAGGATGATAATCAACGAAATATTTGATTGGCAAGAATGTCGTGTAATCATAATGATTGAAAATAAGAAAAGCAAAACCAACGGCCATTGCAACAGTCATATTGATAATCGTGAAAATGGAAACAATTTTCATTTCCATTTGAATTTTTCTCTTTGTTGGTTCACTTGCACTGTCAATCGGCAACATCTTGACTTCTTGAAACAAATTTTCAACCAATTTTGGATCAATTAGTAGTACAGTGGCACCCAACATCGGCTGTAAATTTCATATAATATTAAATTTATTCAATTCATCGAATTTCAATGAAATGGATTATTACATAAAAACTTGTAGAAAACGTTATTGAATATTGGATGAATTGTAACACACTCAATTCATTTATAAATAAATGAATTTGAATCACTTGTCCAAAGAGTTGTATTATTAAAAACAATATCAAAAGTATTTTCATAAAATAAAATTGGTAAATTGTCGATCCCAGAAATTTCACAATTATTAAACCATCATGCTTCGTTAATTCATTCCATACACTATCCATTTTGAACTTTTCTCCGATTTTAACATTTATTGATAACTAATTCGATTGTTTGAATTCGTATCGTTGCTTCGCGATAAAAAGCTGAATTAATACTAACGAATTTAGTGTTAATGAAACATTTTATTGACTTTCAAATAAAATCATTTTCATTTACTTATTTTTTCAATTATTCAGTAGCTGATAGGTATTCGATATTCTAGTGATCATTAGAGGCTTGTTGAAAAAAAAAACGTATCATACTGCCCATGACAACACACAATAACCTTGATAGTACTTCATATTTTTGTCAATAATTACAATAAGAATTTATTTGATGAATTAATTAATATTTAATAATATTTATAGGGTATAATCGAATTGCTCGACATTATTTAAACCACGTATTGGGCCCCAAAAACCGAGTAAATTTTTATAATATATCGAGGGTGGATATGACTCTGTTTTCTAGAAAATCGGAGTAGAAATTTTCACCTTGATTTTTAGATAAATAATAATAAATAATTGTGTTTATACGACAGATGAAGTTTTGGAAACCTAGGTCTATGGGTTTGGGAGGTGCCGATAAATCAAACGCAAAATTTGAAAAGGACTAGTACATTTCAATTAGTTACAATATAAGTCCAAAATCGAAACCGTGGGGCCCTTGAAATCATGTGGGTGCGGAGCTCCAGCCCCTTTAGCGAACCTTTTATCTCTCTCGCTCTGTGAATTCCTACTGGGTGTAGATGCTCCATTAGTTGTTCTACCAGTAAGCAATTGTTAATATTAATTGAAATAAAAATTGATTGATTTAACTAATTTAAAGGAGGCCAGACAACATTCACTTACACTCGAATTGGACTAATGAGCCTTCTTGGTTTTCCTCTGGACAAAATATTCAAATATAATAATTCAAACTCAATAATTTAGTTTTATTGACTTACAACCCACAACATTCAATTAATGAATAAACAATTTTCATTGTATAAATTGTAATTCAATAATATCTAATAATAAATGTACATCTGTGTTTGTCTACATCTTCAGTGAAAAATATAATAAAATTGGTATAAATTCGCAAACAGTATTACCCCTGAGCCCCTAAAGTTAACGAGCCGTCTCTGGCTTCATCGTGTCAAATCAATGAGATATTTCATTATATTTTTATAGAGCAACATTCCCCCATACTTCCTACAGTAGAGTACCGAATTAAAGCCCGAATGGAGACGACTTGTCGGTATTTTGAGGGATAGTCCCACTCTTTCTAGCTAATGACTTATCGCAGTCCATCTTCTTCTAATTAGTTCAAACCGTTCGAACCATATAGAAAGTGTTATAGCTCGGTGGAAAATCAAAGGATGTCACGTTTATGGCTGCATAAGATGAAAAAGAGTTTTCTGTGATTCCATGTAAAAAATGAATCTAATATAGTCAAGAAAGGTCGGTTGTATATAGGATGATTCAAAAGAAGCGCATAATGCAAATAATTTCTTAATTTATTAAAATTGCGAAAAACGCCGAGACAGGTAACTTTTTATTTTTTAATGGTCCTTTCCTGACAAGGTCAAAACGACTCTACCAGTTGCCATCGCGAAGAAATGGCGTCATCATCAATTTTTTAAAATTAGAACATCATTTTGAAATTTGTTACCTTGAAGAGCATATTTTTCTGCGTTTCTGCGTTCAGACATGTAAAAATTGCAGGAAGTTACATAAGAAAATTTGTGAGAAAAAAATTGTTCAAGTTTCCAAGATTTTCAGTCATCACAATTGCCACGCATCATCATTGTAAATGGAAAACAGAATACTTCTGAATAAGCATTACAAGCATTGATTTACTAATGGATCAAGTAGGCATAAGTTGAATATTTGACTTAATAACTGACAAACATGGCGGATGTAATTGTCAAAAATAAAAATGAGAAATTTGAATGATTGTTAGCAATGGAGATGAGACAAGTCATTAAAGAGATCAAATACAAGAATAGTGTTTTTTTCCCGATACGTATAGATATGCTTGATGGGTAGTTACCCCCTAAACGTAATATTTCAAAAAAATCCAAAAACAGGTTTCCCCTACTTTTTTGTCTTCTTTCGAATCACATTAGTTTCGTCAAAATCCGATGAATAGTTTTTGACTTATAGCAATTTTCTTATTTTCAACCCTTATAACTTCCACCCTAATTAACATTTTGATATGTAAACAAGGGGCTTCTACATTATTTTTCATCCTGAGTATAATGCCGTTTGCGCCGTTTGAATATTTTAACCGGAAGTATGCGAAATTTAAAAAGTACCCCGTTTGAGCCTAAACTTTGAGTGACGATTCCACCCCCTAGATATGTTTTTCCGTCGATAAAAAAAAACATGCATCTCTTAGAATTCGATGGAGAATAACATATCCGAATTTCATTAAAATCGGAGGGGGACACTTGGGAATGTTTCCTTGTAAGAATCTCGCTTGTTAAGTTCAAACTATATAATCGCCGTATTTCCTATTGTAAAACTGAAGAAAAAGGGCCCTCAATGAGACGCTTTTATTTTCAAATGGGGGATTCTTCTAGAATTAAGCGGCTTGACCGAAATTTTAATCAATCAATGAAATATATCTCTTTGACAACTGCTTCTTTTATTAATTGTATTGTTTTATTCGATGTACCAAGAAAATTCTCTTGTTGAAAAGTAGTCTTTTCAAGCTCTATTCAAGAATTCATTGAAAACTAAATTTAAAGTTAATTTTGGAAAGAAATGATTTGAGTTTTCAACTAACATTAGTCGACAACCAACGGAAATAGCGAAACTTATTCTCATTATCATTACTTATTCATTACTAATTAAAGACATTTTCCTCATGTTATTGATTTCGGGATTATCTAATGATTATTAGTTTATTGATTTATAATAAACAAAAAAGTATTTAAAAGAGCAGAAGTTAATACAAGAGGCTTCATTTATTTGAAAAGTCTCATGAAGAGACAATGATCGTGTTAAAAAAAAATATTTCAAAGCTGGAACGTTTATGGGAGAATTTAACAGAACGTGATGGTTTAATTGTTGTGAAATTTTTATCATCGACAATTTTTCAATTTCGTCTTATTAAAGTTTTATTAGTGCTGTTTTTGTTAGTGCAAACTTCATGTCAAATAATCCAAATTTATCAGTTTATTTATGAATTAAACGTACAGCAATTCATTCAATATTCCCCTGGATTCTGCTTTATGTTTTATGTAATTATTGTTTCATTGCATTTTAACAAAATTATAATTATTTTTATTTTAAAAATTTTTCAATTTAAAGGGAATATTGGCAGCATTTATTCTATTAGTCGATCCAAAACTTGTTGAAAATTTATTCGATGAGATGGTTATGTTTCCAATTGATGAAGCAACCGAAACGACAAAACTGATAATCAAAAGAGAAATGAAAATTGTTTCAATTTTCACAATTTTTAATACAATTTGTGTAATAATCGTATCAACTATTTTCTCCTTTTGCGGTGCTTACGATTATAATACGTTTTTGATAATTAAATATTTCTCAGATTATTGGCCAGAATATCAGAAAATTTTAATAAACTTCTATAAAATTTTGCTTAGTTCTGCTGGAGCTTGTTAGGAGTTTGGTGTTGCGAAAGTGAAAAGGGAATATCAGAAGGAGCAACGAGTCCTAACTCTTCGTGTTCAAAACTTAACGATTTATTCATTCAACAATTAAGATTAAAGAGTTGAAAAAAAAAGGGTTCGTACAATAGCAACGAAATTGAACTGTAATAAAACACGTCTACACTTTAGCACGGTTGTTGTAGAAGCGCGGTAGCCGGCGCGACCGCGTGGTCGCCCTGCGCTGCGCAGAAGATGCCTGTTCCACGTGAGCGGATGTTGCCAAGTTTGTCTTTGAATCTACCGGAGGCTGTCGCCACAGAACTCCCCCCCAGTGAGGGCGTCGATGAAACGGACGGGGCGCTTGATGGCACGACCGGAGCGTGTTGACATCGACGGCTGAACGAGGATGCTGTTCGAGGGTGATTCAACGGATGGTTGTTGATAGTCGTTGATCGACGGTTGGTCGGGTGGCGTGCTGGCTGGTGGAGACGGTGAAGAAGGAGAAGAATCACTGCTGTTGGTGATGTGTGCTGGTTTGAGGCGATCGATGGCGATGCTGTCTGTTTTTCCATCAATCTCGACGGTGAAAGTTTTGTCGGCTCTGCTGATGACTTTGTACGGACCATGGTACGGACGAGCGAGCGGCTTCTTGACGCTGTCGACACGAACGAAGACATGTGACGCTCGGTACAAGTCAGGATGAATGAAGACGTGAGAGGAGTCGGCTGATCTTTCGGGACGAGGTCGAATTTGAGAAAAGTTGTGTTTGAGAATGGAAAGCAGGTTCATTGGATCGGTTTGAGGTTGGGATTCGACGAAAAATTCTCCTGGGAGTCGTAGCGATTGTCCGTAGACAAGTTCGGCACTGGAGAATCCATTTGAGTTGGTTGCGGATCGGAGTCCCAGTAAGATGAGAGGAAGCGCGGTGATCCAGTCGTTGGATGCAGCAGCTCGAAGGGAACTCTTGAGTGTGCGATGAAAACGTTCGACTTTTCCATTCGATTGGGGATGGTACGCTGTGGTACGGATGTGGTGGGTGCCGAGAAGATTGGTTAGGCATTTGAACATCGAAGATGTGAATTGTGAACCTCGATCTGTTGTCACTGTTGCGGGAACACCAAATCGAGAAATCCATGTTGATAGAAAAGCGTTGGCAACGGTTTCTGCGGAGGTTTCTGCGATGGGGGTGGCTTCCGTCCAGGAAGTGAAACGGTCGATGCACGTCAGCAAGTATCGGTTGCCACGGCATGGGGGCAGGGGACCAACAATGTCGAGATGAACGTGGATGAAACGTGTTGGCGGAACTTCGATACGCTGAACAGGTGAGACGGTGTGCCGGGAAACTTTTGATTGTTGACAGTCTAGACATTCACGTGACCATCGATGACAGTCGCGGGACACGCACGGCCAGACGAAACGTTGTCGGACCAGTTTGGATGTGCGGCGTCCAGATGGGTGTCCAAGAGAGTGAATGGTGTTGAACACTGCGCGTCTAAACTGTTTGGGAATGAAAGGACGATTCTGTTTGTCACAGAGGAGACTTTTGGATAGCCCAGGAATTGGAATTTGTTGGAGTTGCAATTCACTGTTGGTGGAATTGATGAAAGACTGAGTTTCGGGATCGGATTGTTGAGCGGAGGCCAAGTTTTCCAGTGAGAATGATGGGACGTCGGTGATGGTTTCTACTCTCGAAAGAAAGTCAGCAACGACGTTGTCTTTGCCAGGCGTGTGCAGCAGTTTGGTTGTGAATTGAGAAATGTACTGAAGTTGGCGTTCTTGTCTTGGGAATGACGTTTGAGAAACTCGTTGGAAAGCGAAGGTGAGTGGCTTGTGATCTGTGAACACGGTGAAGTCTCGACCTTCGAGAAATGGTCGAAAGTGTTTGATTCCACTGAAGACTGCTAACAACTCGCGATCGTACGTGCTGTAGCGTTGCTGGGTGTCTGTCAGTTTTCGGGAGAAGAAAGCGAGGGGTTGTCATTCACCGTTGTCTGACGTTTGTTCGAGAACTGCTCCAATGGACGTGGATGATGCGTCGACGGTGAGGCTGATTGTTGAATTTGGGTCGGGATGGGCTAAGACGGCGGCGTCGGCGAGCATCTTTTTGCAGGCTGCGAAAGATTGAAGGAGTTGGTCAGTCCATGGAACTGGGGTTGTTGATTTCTTCGGCGGAAGAATTGCGTGAAGCGGTGCTTGAATGGCAGCAGCGGCCGGTAGAAATCGACGATAATGGTTGAGCGCGCCGAGGAAACGGCGGAGAGCAGCAAAAGTTGGTGGAGGCTCCAGATCCATTAACGCTTGCACACGTTGGGGTGCAGGAGAACTACCGTGTTGATTGATTCGAAATGAAAGAAAGTCGAGTTCGGAGACACCGAGGATGCATTTCGTGGGTTTAATGGTTACTCCGTTTTCCCTGAGACGGTTGAAAAACGTTTTGAGATGTGATTTGTGTTCACTCGAATTAGCACTCGCGATTAAACAATCGTCTAAGTAAACAAACACGAATGGTAAATCACGCGTGAGATCGTCCATGAAACGTTGGAACGTCGCGGCGGCGTTGCGTAATCCGAATGTCATTCGCGGAAATTCGAACAACCCGAATGGTGTAATGATCGCGGTTTTTTCAATGTCTGGCGCGGCGACCGGAATTTGATTGTACGCACGCACTAGATCGATTTTTGAGAAAATTTGTTTTCCAGCAAGAAAATGGTTGAAATCCTGCATGTTGGGAATTGGGTAGTTGTCCGGTTTGGTGACGGCGTTGAGTGCTCGGTAATCACCACAAGGGCGCCAGGACCCATCGGTTTTTTTGACGAGATGCAGAGGGCTGGCCCAGTTTGATTTGGATGGCCTGCAGATACCGAGGTCTAGCATTGCTTGGAATTCTTTGCGTGCAGATTGTAGTTTGTCTGCTGGCAAACGACGAGCTTTTGACTTGATTGGAGGACCTTGCGTGGTGATCACGTGTTCGGTGCGGTGGCGAACAGGTTTGTCTTCGTTGAAGGGGTTGGAGTGAACGATTTCTGGAAACTGATGTAACAGCTGATCGAACTCACCAGAGGCTGTTGATACTTTGTTGACTAGCGCTGGGGCTGGTGGGAGAGACGGAGGTGCAGATTTGACGGCGGTGAACAATTGTGTGGTGCCATCGAGGACACGGCGACGTCGAGGGTCGACCAAGAGACCATAGTGAGCGAGGAAATCGCAGCCAAGGATCGGTGTGTCGACTTGTGCGATGATGAAAGGCCAACGGAAAGCTCTTCGGAGACCAAAATCGAGCTCAACTAGGCGTTCACCAAATGTTTGGATGAGTGCACCTGTCGCAGAGAACAGTTGTCGCGTTGAGGGACCATTCTTCTTGTCGGCGAGGCGTGGAGGGATGACGGAAACATCGGCTCCGGTGTCGATGAGGAATCGACGTTTCGTGACCCGGTCGGTCAAGAATACACGTACCGGCTCTCGTGAATTGCCCGGAACGACGGCCGAAAGTTCGTACCGGGCCGCTAGTTTTCCGCTTGCGGCTTGCTTGTGAATTTTTCGCACGGTTGTTGACACTTTTTGGCGTTGTCACCGTACGTGTTGTGATAATAACAGAGGCCAGTTTTTTGTGAGTCACTGTTATTACGAGGTCGCGATCTGGATCGGTTGCGTTTTTTGATTTGTTTTTCGAGATCGTTTAGACGTTGTGCGATTGAATTGACCGCGGCGAGAACACTGTTCAACGGTTCGTTGCTGTTTGTTGAATTGGAAACGGAATTGTCTTTCGCGAGGGCTGCGACGGCGATGCGCGGTTGAGTTTCGAGCGCGAAAACGCGATCAGCTAGATCGGCTAGCTTGTCGAGTTCGGCGGGCCCCACAGTTAGCACTTGTTGAATGTGTTGAGGGAGACGTTGTAACCAGAGGCTTCTCAACATGGCGTCGGAGCATGTGTTTCCGCCCATGTCGCGCATGCGTGCCAAAAGGTGTGATGGCTTGTCGTCGCCTAACTCGAGACCGGTGAGAAGATTTCGCAGCTTGGATTCTGCGGTTTCCGCGAAGGCAGAGATGAGTGCTGATTTGAGTGCTTCGTACTTGCCGGTTGATGGAGGTTGTTTGATGAGGTTTTTAACGTGCTGGGCGTGTTCGAGGTTGAGGTGGCTGACAACATAATTGAACTTTGTGGTATCGGAAACGATACCTGAGATGTTGAAAGCAGCTTCCGCCTGTAAAAACCAGAACTCGGGGTCGGCTTTCCAGAAGGGTGCCAATTTGACAGCAACACGTGAAACGTTGGCTTCTGTAGTGGCGCTGATGTCGTGTGACGTCGGATCCGGCTGCGTCATGTTGGTTTGTGACGTTGGCAGGGTCAAGATGGCGGCGTGAGCCGGAAGTGGTGGTGTAGCGTGGTTGACGAACACGTGGAATGTCCACGCTTTCACTGTTTTTTTGAGTTACCTGCACTGTTCGTTGCACTGAGGGGATTGTTGAAATCACGTCGGGGTCACCAATGTTAGGAGTTTGGTGTTGCGAAAGTGAAAAGGGAATATCAGAAGGAGCAACGAGTCCTAACTCTTCGTGTTCAAAACTTAACGATTTATTCATTCAACAATTAAGATTAAAGAGTTGAAAAAAAAAGGGTTCGTACAATAGCAACGAAATTGAACTGTAATAAAACACGTCTACACTTTAGCACGGTTGTTGTAGAAGCGCGGTAGCCGGCGCGACCGCGTGGTCGCCCTGCGCTGCGCAGAAGATGCCTGTTCCACGTGAGCGGATGTTGCCAAGTTTGTCTTTGAATCTACCGGAGGCTGTCGCCACAAGCTATTGTATTTACGGCACATTGTTATCTAATAATTTACTATACGCAACATACGAAATATCAAATATGGATGTTAATTGACCAAATTGATGGAATAACTGAATCGGAAAATGGCGATTCACTTTCTCGGAAATTAGTCGATAATGTTGAATATCAACAACAAGTCAAAACTAGATGGAGCAATTTCATTCAGAGACATTTAGAAATTTTAGTGTAAGGATTCCATAATTTGTAATTTGATATACAACGGGTGACCAAATAGAAGCGCATAATGCCAATAACTCTTTTATTTATCAAATGTCGTAAAGTGCTGAGTCAGGTAGTTTTTTATTTTTTTAATTCTCACTTTAACGACTCTCAAGAGTTTTCTCATGAAACACTTTTTACAAATCCGAACCGAACGCAGAAAAAGATGCTCTACCAGAAAATAAAATCGAAAATTAGCAAAAAAAATGATGATGACATCAGGTCTTTGCAATGGTTAGTGATAGAGTAGTCTTGACCTCGTCACAAATAAATAATGAGAAATAAAAAGTGACCCCTCACAGCGTTTTTCGACATTTTGATAAATAAAAGTGTTATTATAGAATTATACGCTTCTATATAATTTCAATTTTATTCAAATTTGTAGCCCTGTCCATAAGAAAATTAATCAAATATCAAATTGTATCGTTTATTTTTCATTTTGTGGATTTCTATGCATTACAAGTGTTGCCTATGCATTTTCTTCAATGAAAACATTAACTTTCGCTTATGATTATCGTTATGTACCATTGGCTACATTGTTGGCACTAACGACAAGTTCATCATTGCTTCAAGCAGGACAATCTATAGAAACTGTGGTAATTATTACAATAATAAAGAAAATACATTACTAAACTTAGGTAGAGTTGTAAACATAATAATTTTCAGGCTGACAATTTGCATGAAAAACTTAAGCAAGTGAAATGGTACAATATGAATATTGAAAATCGTAAAATTTATTCAATTATATTAAGTGCTACACAAAGGGGCATTAGGATCAAGTTTTCAGAAAATTATTCAGTCAATTATGCATTAGGATTAGCAGTTG
The DNA here is from genome assembly GCA_020740385.1 of Mylabris phalerata. NCBI lineage: Eukaryota > Metazoa > Arthropoda > Insecta > Coleoptera > Meloidae > Mylabris > Mylabris phalerata. Next base: position 5,218,081 of record JAJEOX010000223.1, on the reverse strand, counting down.
AGTTATAATCATTCATTAAGAAAACTAAAAAATTATTCATCAATGATTTTCAGTTGACTCGAGGAACTTATTCACTGTTATCAGTTTTTTTGACTTACAACCCACAACATTCAATTAATGAATAAACAATTTTCATTGTATAAATTGTAATTCAATAATATCTAATAATAAATGTACATCTGTGTTTGTCTACATCTTCAGTTAAATATATAATAAAATTGGTATAAATTCGCAAACAGTATTACCCCAGAGCCCCTAAACTTAACGAGCCGTCTCTGGCTTCATCGTGTCAATCAATGAGATATTTCATTTTATTTTTATAGAGCAACATTCCTCCATACTTCCTACAGTAGAGTGCCGAATTAAAGCCCTAATGGAGACGACTTGTCGGTATTTTGACAGTCAGTCCCACTCTTTCTAGCTAATGACTGGAGTTAGGATTTTGCTCCCTAGAAGGAGCAGTAGGTTATCTAATTTTTGAAAAATTTGACAAGAGCGGCATATAATTTTCGATTTTGAATCAGTTGCTTTATCCGTCCACAAACAACAACAAGGCAAGGCGCTCTATATCGATGGCCACAGAATTTTGAAAAACAGTCGACCAATTATAAAGATTTGTTTAACTTAGCAACGTCATCGCTAAAACGCTGGTGTTTGATTTTAGCGAAATTTTGACAGATTCAGCTTCCCCTCCATTATTCTCTCATTGCAGTTCGTTTAGGTTAATAAACAGATGATTTATACCCAAAAATAAATGAAATATTACACATAAATTTATAAATTATTTATAATTCTAAAGTCATTTACTAATTCTGTTGAATATCAATCATAGAAATTATTTTTATATTTAATATATTACAAGTAAATTGACGATAATTTGCATTTTAAATCAATTACACCACTGGAACGTTTTGACAGTTGAAATTTTTATTGTGCGACTGTAGATCCTCAGTGGAATTATGAAATCTCTTTACGAATTTCGATGCGAAAACGATTTCGAGGTCGGTGCGACAACGATTTCCCTTCGAACTAGCAGGGGGTAATGATATCCCGCAGAGACATTCGGCAATTTTCGTTTCCATGTCCATTTGATTGAATTATTCGAACAAATGCGAACTTTCGAGCAAATGCTTGTTTATTTGTATAAATAGCGCTGAAATAAATTATTTTTCCTATTTTGCGTTGGAAATAAAATCATTTCTACACTAAAAGTATTGAAGCAATGGAAATTTCCCAACTACTTTGAGTGTGGAAAATCTGGGATAATTTATATTTTCGAAGTTGGTAACACTGTCGATTATCTCAAATGTTATTCTTTGACAGAAATGCAGACCACTTGAAAACCACGTGAAAACAACTTTTATTCATTTCAAATTATTTTTACACCATTCTTGAAAATTTTGATAACAATGTTCATATTTTATTTTTGATTTACCGGGAAATAAATCAATGATACCATTTTCAACAATATCACGTAATTCTGGTGGAGTACACGATAATTCGTCACACATTTTTACTTTATTAAAAGTCGTAATTAATATGAAGACTTAAACAATTGAAAATCAACTCGTTTTACAAATAAAAAGTTGAATATCGTCAAGTAGAACTTTCATTTGTTTTATTTAATACCAACTTCTATAAAATTCCTAAAATTTAAGGGTTCAATTTTTATTAAGAAGGGATACAAAGGGGCGCAAAATAGGAAAAATTGTATGAAAAATTCGTTTCAGAAGTCAATGCCTGCACTCGACCGTTAAAAAACTCGTGCTACCGCACTTGTTTTTTAAACTTGGTCTCGTGCAGGAATTATGGACTTCTGAAACTTATTTTTCAATATACTATTAAAATCGCGCTGTTTGCTTGTTGTCAGACTTGCGTACTTAGAATTTTGTGTATTTGTACGTTGCGTTTACTCCATGGGACCTTCTCACAAGACCCTTCGAACTGAGCGGAGCTTTATTCAATTTATAAATAAAATTAATCTATATTTCTATTGAATAACAGTATGTTCTAAAACACAATTAATTCAAAGATTTATCGAAAATGTATTTTGTACGACAATCGATAACTGCTAAGACTTTCAACAACTAAATTATTCATCAACTTACCCTCACTGTCATTATTATTAACAAAATTTGTTCGGATATTTTCCATATGTTGACAAGTTACGAATTATCTAATAATTATTGGTTTATTGATTATTAATAAACAAAAAAATGTCTACTTAAAAGAGTAAAATACTCATTTATCCGAATAGTCTGAATAAGAGACAAGAAATATATGGCAATTATGATGACTGAAAGTCTTGCTAACTTTGACCATTTTCCTGAAAAATTTTATGTAAATACCTACAATTTTTACATGGCTGAAGATAGAAAAAAATTAATGATGATACCATTTCTTCGCTATGGCAACTGATAGAGTCGTTTTGACCTCATCACAAATAGACAATTAAAAAATTAAAAGTTATCCTTCTTGGCGTTTTTCGAAGTTAGTCTCTTAAAATTCAGCAATATTTGTTGATTTTTTCTGTTGTTGCTTTGTCAACATTTGAAACAGTTTAACTTACAATTAGTTACCTTGAGAAAAAAAATTGGTGAAAATCTTGAATTTTCGAAGCGTTATTGTATAAAATTTATGATTGTGTTTTTTCATTATAGGTTTGAAGGTAGGTTACAATAAAACATAAACCTATAATTGTGTGTTAGAAACTATAATAGCTTAATAGTGGTAATCAACAATATTAACAATTTCATTAGTCTCTAGTTTAAGTAACTACAAGTTTAACTTCAATACTACTAAAATGTGGCCCGACTAGTCCTTTTTGTACGTCCAATTTGAGTTAATTAAGTGATTTTACCTCAAATATTATGAAAGATTCTTTGAATCAAAATAAAATGACGATTTAGAAACTCAATGGTTGGGCGAATAATTGCTTTTATTTCGGAAATTTCCACTTTAAACATATTTAATTTGTGGCGGTAAAAGCATCAAATAATTCTGGTATAGCCTCAGCTGATATCAGAGCTGTCCAATCGTCGATGCGAAATGGGTGGGTCGACACGTTTTTGTGTAAATACCGCACACCTGAGAGGGTTCCATTTAATATCCACCCTTATATTCAAAATAAGGGGCAAATGGAAATGTTTTGAAAATAACTTTAGATATAAGTTTTCAAAGGAATAACAGGAGGGTGTACGATTATTAAAATTTTCTATTTTTAGTCGTTTTAAGCGAAGCATTCTTGAGACATGTTCAAAGGACTACATTTGTAGAAGAAAAGACACACTGAAGCCAAGTTTAGTAGTCTTTTCTAGCGATTTTAACCAACTGATTTATCGATAAACACTTAAATTAATTGGTAATTAAGAAGATTAGCAACGACACGTAGTGCTTGTATCAATAGTGAAGAACATTCGTCTTGAATTCATAGAAATCTACTTCATGAAATAGTGTTTGAAACAAGATTAAACATTATTTTTCTCTAATCACCGTTGAAACCAGCCAAAACCGACATAACAGAATATGCTCCGCGAATAACCTGAAAAACAATTTTACATATCAGAAATACAAAAATATTTCAAAGAATACAATGATGAATACTCAACTGCTAAACCTAATGCATGATTGATTGAATAATTTTCGGAGAATTTAATTGCAATTTTCTTTTGAGTACATGTTAATATTTGTAAATAAATTTTTCGATTTTCAATATTCATATTGTACCAGTCGATTTGTTGCAACAAATAATAAATATTGTCAGTCTTAAAAGAGTGAAGAGTGATCAGAAAAGTGTACTAAATTATTTTCATTGTTACTTACAACAGTTTCTATAGATTGTCCTGCCATTAGAAGAGCTGCAGCTGTTGCTCCGCAAGATAGACAAAGTGCAGGCACGTAGCGATAATCATAGAAGACGAAAGAATCCTTTGAAAAATATAATGTCTTTTTTATAATTTTGTTTTTATCTATAAAATTAATATATGTGTTTACCGTAGTAATAAAATAAATAATACTTATAAAACCAAATAAACCACAAACAGAAAAATAAGCGATGTAATTCGATATCTCCTTAATCTTCTTACGGCCTGCACTGTAAAATTAATTAGTTTTCTTTTTGTTTTTAGACGAATTATGCAAATTATGATTTACATTAATAATTCCTGATGTCTTTTAACAAAACAATCAAGTTCAATTTGATTTGTTGTTGATATTCATGATCTTCTATTAACCTGCTTGGAAGAACATGAGAAATTTCGCCTCTCATGATATCATCCATTAAATTAATCAACATCCAAATTTGATATTTTAAATGTTGTGTATAGTAAATGACTTGATACGCGTGTGGTGTGATTAGAAAAGTAGCACCAAAAGTGAAACTACCTTTATAAATGTATGCGAATATGTCGGAATATTCAGGATGATAATCAACGAAATATTTGATTGGCAAGAATGTCGTGTAATCATAATGATTGAAAATAAGAAAAGCAAAACCAACGGCCATTGCAACAGTCATATTGATAATCGTGAAAATGGAAACAATTTTCATTTCCATTTGAATTTTTCTCTTTGTTGGTTCACTTGCACTGTCAATCGGCAACATCTTGACTTCTTGAAACAAATTTTCAACCAATTTTGGATCAATTAGTAGTACAGTGGCACCCAACATCGGCTGTAAATTTCATATAATATTAAATTTATTCAATTCATCGAATTTCAATGAAATGGATTATTACATAAAAACTTGTAGAAAACGTTATTGAATATTGGATGAATTGTAACACACTCAATTCATTTATAAATAAATGAATTTGAATCACTTGTCCAAAGAGTTGTATTATTAAAAACAATATCAAAAGTATTTTCATAAAATAAAATTGGTAAATTGTCGATCCCAGAAATTTCACAATTATTAAACCATCATGCTTCGTTAATTCATTCCATACACTATCCATTTTGAACTTTTCTCCGATTTTAACATTTATTGATAACTAATTCGATTGTTTGAATTCGTATCGTTGCTTCGCGATAAAAAGCTGAATTAATACTAACGAATTTAGTGTTAATGAAACATTTTATTGACTTTCAAATAAAATCATTTTCATTTACTTATTTTTTCAATTATTCAGTAGCTGATAGGCATTCGATATTCTAGTGATCATTAGAGGCTTGTTGAAAAAAAAAAACGTATCATACTGTCCATGACAACACACAATAACCTTGATAGTACTTCATATTTTTGTCAATAATTACAATAAGAATTTATTTGATGAATTAATTAATATTTAATAATATTTATAGGGTATAATCGAATTGCTCGACATTATTTAAACCACGTATTGGGCCCCAAAAACCGAGTAAATTTTTATAATATATCGAGGGTGGATATGACTCTGTTTTCTAGAAAATCGGAGTAGAAATTTTCACCTTGATTTTTAGATAAATAATAATAAATAATTGTGTTTATACGACAGATGAAGTTTTGGAAACCTAGGTCTATGGGTTTGGGAGGTGCCGATAAATCAAACGCAAAATTTGAAAAGGACTAGTACATTTCAATTAGTTACAATATAAGTCCAAAATCGAAACCGTGGGGCCCTTGAAATCATGTGGGTGCGGAGCTCCAGCCCCTTTAGCGAACCTTTTATCTCTCTCGCTCTGTGAATTCCTACTGGGTGTAGATGCTCCATTAGTTGTTCTACCAGTAAGCAATTGTTAATATTAATTGAAATAAAAATTGATTGATTTAACTAATTTAAAGGAGGCCAGACAACATTCACTTACACTCGAATTGGACTAATGAGCCTTCTTGGTTTTCCTCTGGACAAAATATTCAAATATAATAATTCAAACTCAATAATTTAGTTTTATTGTCTTACAACCCACAACATTCAATTAATGAATAAACAATTTTCATTGTATAAATTGTAATTCGATAATATCTAATAATAAATGTACATCTGTGTTTGTCTACATCTTCAGTTAAATATATAATAAAATTGGTATAAATTCGCAAACAGTATTACCCCTGAGCCCCTAAAGTTAACGAGCCGTCTCTGGCTTCATCGTGTCAAATCAATGAGATATTTCATTATATTTTTATAGAGCAACATTCCCCCATACTTCCTACAGTAGAGTACCGAATTAAAGCCCGAATGGAGACGACTTGTCGGTATTTTGAGGGATAGTCCCACTCTTTCTAGCTAATGACTTATCGCAGTCCATCTTCTTCTAATTAGTTCAAACCGTTCGAACCATATAGAAAGTGTTATAGCTCGGTGGAAAATCAATGGATGTCACGTTTATGGCTGCATAAGATGGAAAAGAGTTTTCTGTGGTTCCATGTAAAAAATGAATCTAATATAGTCAAGAAAGGTCGGTTGTATATAGGATGATTCAAAAGAAGCGCATAATGCAAATAATTTCTTAATTTATTAAAATTGCGAAAAACGCCGAGGCAGGTAACTTTTTATTTTTTAATGGTCCTTTCCTGACAAGGTCAAAACGACTCTACCAGTTGCCATCGCGAAGAAATGGCGTCATCATCAATTTTTTAAAATTAGAACATCATTTTGAAATTTGTTACCTTGAAGAGCATATTTTTCTGCGTTTCTGCGTTCAGACATGTAAAAATTGCAGGAAGTTACATAAGAAAATTTGTGAGAAAAAAATTGTTCAAGTTTCCAAGATTTTCAGTCATCACAATTGCCACGCATCATCATTGTAAATGGAAAACAGAATACTTCTGAATAAGCATTACAAGCATTGATTTACTAATGGATCAAGTAGGCATAAGTTGAATATTTGACTTAATAACTGACAAACATGGCGGATGTAATTGTCAAAAATAAAAATGAGAAATTTGAATGATTGTTAGCAATGGAGATGAGACAAGTCATTAAAGAGATCAAATACAAGAATAGTGTTTTTTTCCCGATACGTATAGATATGCTTGACGGGTAGTTACCCCCTAAACGTAATATTTCAAAAAAATCCAAAAACAGGTTTCCCCTACTTTTTTGTCTTCTTTCGAATCACATTAGTTTCGTCAAAATCCGATGAATAGTTTTTGACTTATAGCAATTTTCTTATTTTCAACCCTTATAACTTCCACCCTAATTAACATTTTGATATGTAAACAAGGGGCTTCTACATTATTTTTCATCCTGAGTATAATGCCGTTTGCGCCGTTTGAATATTTTAACCGGAAGTATGCGAAATTTAAAAAGTACCCCGTTTGAGCCTAAACTTTGAGTGACGATTCCACCCCCTAGATACGTTTTTCCGTCGATAAAAAAAAACATGCATCTCTTAGAATTCGATGGAGAATAACATATCCGAATTTCATTAAAATCGGAGGGGGACACTTGGGAATGTTTCCTTGTAAGAATCTCGCTTGTTAAGTTCAAACTATATAATCGCCGTATTTCCTATTGTAAAACTGAAGAAAAAGGGCCCTCAATGAGACGCTTTTATTTTCAAATGGGGGATTCTTCTAGAATTAAGCGGCTTGAACGAAATTTTAATCAATCAATGAAATATATCTCTTTGACAACTGCTTCTTTTATTAATTGTATTGTTTTATTCGATGTACCAAGAAAATTTTCTTGTTGGAAAGTAGTTTTTTCAAGCTCTATTCAAGAATTCATTGAAAACTAAATTTAAAGTTAATTTTGGAAAGAAATGATTTGAGTTTTCAACTAACATTAGTCGACAACCAACGGAAATAGCGAAACTTATTCTTATTCATTACTAATTAAAGACATTTTCCTCATGTTATTGATTTCGGGATTATCTAATGATTATTAGTTTATTGATTTATAATAAACAAAAAAGTATTTAAAAGAGCAGAAGTTAATATAAGAGGCTTCATTTATTTGAAAAGTCTCATGAAGAGACAATGATCGTGTTAAAAAAAAATATTTCAAAGCTGGAACGTTTATGGGAGAATTTAACAGAACGTGATGGTTTAATTGTTGTGAAATTTTTATCATCGACAATTTTTCAATTTCGTCTTATTAAAGTTTTATTAGTGCTGTTTTTGTTAGTGCAAACTTCATGTCAAATAATCCAAATTTATCAGTTTATTTATGAATTAAACGTACAGCAATTCATTCAATATTCCCCTGCATTCTGCTTTATGTTTTATGTAATTATTGTTTCATTTCAATTCAACAAAATTATAATTTTTTTATATTAAAAGTTTTTCAATTTATAGGGGATGTTGGCAGCATTTATTCTATTAATAGATCCAAAACTTGTTGAAAATTTATTCGATGAGATAATTATGTTGCCTATTGATGAAGCAACCGAAACGACAAAACTGATAATCAAAAGAGAAATGAAAATTGTTTCAATTTTCACAATTTTTAATACAATTGGTGGAATAATCTCAATAATAATTTTCTGCTTTTGTAGTGCTTACGATTATAATACGTTTTTGATAATTAAATATTTCTCAGATTATTGGCCAGAATATCAGAAAATTTTAATAAACTTCTATAAAATTTTGCTTAGTTCTGCTGGAGCTATTGTATTTACGGCACATTGTTATGAAATAATTTACTATACGCAACATACGAAATATCAAATATGGATGTTAATTGACCAAATTGATGGAATAACTGAATCGGAAAATGGCGATTCACTTTCTCGGAAATTAGTCGATAATGTTGAATATCAACAACAAGTCAAAACTAGATGGATCAATTTCATTCGGAGACATTTAGAACTTTTAGTGTAAGGATTCTATTATTTGTAATTTGATATACAACGGGTGACCGAATAGAAGCGCATAATGCCAATAACTCTTTTATTTCTCAAAATGTCGAAAACTGGCGAAACAGGTAACTGTTTATTTTTTAATTTTCTACTTGTGATGAGGTCAAAACGCTTCTCAAAAATTTTCTTATATAACAATTTTCACAAGTCCCAACGCAGAAGAAGATGCTGTTCCAGAAAATAAAATCAAAAATTAAAAAATAAATGATGCTGACATCATGTCTTTGCGATGGTAGGTAAGAGATAGAGTTGTTTTAACCGCATCACAAATAAATAATGACATTTTGATAAACAAAAGAGTTATGACAGCATTATATGCTTCTACAGGCCGCACAACACCATATAAGCTCGCGAAGTCTATGACTTTGCGAACATATGTAAGTTTCTTGTTTCAACAGATTGTCGGTAATGCAGATAACAATTTAAATAAGAAGCTGATCTACGCTCTTGATGTCATAGGCTACTGCGAGCTTAAATAGCGTTGTACACTCTGTATATAATTTCAATTTGATGTTAATTTGTAGCCCAGGGCATAAGAAAATTAATCAAATATCAAATTGTATCGTTTATTTTTCATTTTGTGGATTTCTATGCATTACAAGTGTTGCCTATGCATTTTCTTCAATGAAAACATTAACTTTCGCTTATGATTATCGTTATGTACCATTGCTTACATTGTTGGCACTAACAACAAGTTCATCATTGCTTCAAGCAGGACAATCTATAGAAACTGTGGTAATTATTACAAAAATTAAGAAAATACATTACTAAAGTTAGATAGATTAGTAAACATATCAAATTTCAGTCTGACAACTTGCATGAAAAACTTAAGCAAGTGAAATGGTACAATATGAATATTGAAAATCGTAAAATTTATTCAATTATATTGAGCGTTACACAAAGGAGCATTAGGATCAAGTTTTCAGAAAATTATTCGATAAATTATGCATTAGGATTAGCAGTTGAGTTATAATCATTCATTTAGAGAACTAAAACATTATTCATCAATGATTTTCAGGTGGTTCGAGGAACTTATTCCCTGTTATCAGTTCTATTGACTTACAACACAACATTCAATTAATGAATAAACAATTTTCATTGTATAAATTGTAATTCAATAATAATAATAAATACATCAATGTAAACAAAAATCGTTTCTTGATTAGCTGATACATCTTCGTTTGTTTACATCTCCAGTTAAATATAAAATTGGTATAAATCCGCAAACTGTATTCGCCCAGGGCCCCTAAAGTTAAGGGTCTTTGCGGACGAAAGTCAACTTCGAAACGCCGCCACCAAAAATCGTCCCATACTTCCCCACCACAATTTAATCTGGCTTCAATGGTAAATCAATGTCCCTATACTTCCTATAGTACCGAATTGTAGCACGAATGGGGACTTGTCGGTATAGTCAGTTGACAGTCACTCCCTCTTTCTAGCAAATCACTTATCGTAGCCCATTTCTTTCTAATTAGTTCGAACCGTTCAAACCATATAGAAAGTGTTATAGCTCAGTGGAAAATCAATGGATGTCGCGTTTATCGCTGTATAAGATCATAAGAGTTTTTGTGGTTGCATATTAAAAAAGTAATAAATGTACTTCTTTCTACACCACTTGTGAGGTAAAGCATACTGTGCGTTTTTGTTTTTAGTGGTATCCCCGCTAGGTCTAATCCACTATAGTATTGGATATATACACCCTATATGATAATTATTTGGAACAAAGTAAAAATCGATTGCTTACAGAGCAATTGTCAACGACATACATTGTACAGTGATGTGATGGAGTCAATGCATGATTGCCACAATAATAACCTCAAACAATCAAACAATGATGATGTTCAGCAGCCATCATTGCGATATGTAATCATTGTAATCTTTCGTTCCGGGTACCTTTCAATCAACGAAGATGTTTGAGAATTATTAGAGCGACTAGCAAATACCACACCACAAACACTGCACAGTCATATGATGGAATCAATGCTTGGATAACTGAAAAAATTCGCAATCGGTGGACGCTGTCATTCAAAGCATCAACACCTATTAAAGTTTGAAATGTTCACCATTTTGTTGAAGATTAAAAAAAAAAACTTGTAACTAGAATACCAGTGACAATATTTAGAGAAAAAAGATTCCTTTTATAATCACAGAAAATCGTTCGTTGATTTGATAAGGCCTACAACGATGATAATAAGGAGATTTAAAGGAGAAAAATGGGGGGTTGCCTTATTCATAATCAGAGAAAATCGTTGTTTCAAAAGTGCCTAATAATTTTTGTGTATGTCGATCTTTCTAACAAGTACCTAACAAGTTCGCTATACGCCTATTGAGTACTGAACCCAAGTTTCCTATTTTATATACCGTTTTTAATTGTAAAATTGTAATTTGAGATATCCCAACTTCGAATTTAAGATAATAAATTTCGATGTAAATCAAAAAAGTACTTACCCCACCGCTATCCCTTGCTGTTCGGACCTACTGTAATAAGACAGAAAAAAAATCCATTAGTAATTGAAAAATAATTCAACTTGAGAGATTATTTTTATTATGATTGTTAAAGTATTTCAAGTTACCTTTTCGTTGACTTCTTATCGCCATCACTTCTTTGTCCACACTGGCACTAACACTAATACTTTATTTTAAACACGTACGTGAATTTACTTTTAAATTTTCAAAACGGTAACACCGTTTTGTTTTAGAAATCGCGTTAATTTATTATTAAATTAAACAAAACAACCGATTTCACGACCGATTTTTGAAACGATGCTATCTCGTTGCATTCTTATCAAAAATTAGAAAAAAAGTTGTGTGGCCTTACGTACAGGAGTACGTAACTTGTAATCGTGTCGTCTTTAACCTGCAAAATGTTTAAATATTTTGTATTTCTACCAAATTTCTAGGTCTAAATAGTTTGAAAATTGGATAGGATTGCTTAAAAATTTTTCCTCGCCACTTTAGCTGCAAAATTATATGAAAAATAACCGCAAAAAATATATAATAGTATTGTAAAACACAGAGGGCCATATTTTTTCCCTTTAACTAAAATTTCTATTAGGCGTCAACTAACTAAACTATTGATTTGTTATAACGACCGTTTTAAACAAAATTTTAATGGAATGCCTATTCTTTCCTCTTTTTGGCCGTTTATTAGTTAATAAATGTCATTAATGGATTTGTATAGAGTGATTTGGTATTGGTATTACAATGAACTAATTTAGTTGGCTATAGAAAAATAGAGAAGTATTTGGCTTATGAGTCGTGGTGATAACAACAGTAGTTGTTGATAGTAAATAGAAAAAATAGTAGCAGAATTAATTATTATTTTTCTTTCAATTTAAATTTAATAAATAAATCATTACTTATATGAATTTATTCTACTAACATTTGGTCTTTCCAACTGTGTTGCTAAGCATTTTGTTTACAAAACGATTCTGCTAACTGAAGGTTGTGATATACCATGAAGATCACCTGAATATCACATGAAGATCCAGATTTAAATATATTTCAATCTCTTATTTTTCTCGCAAAGAAAAATAAATCTTACTAATTATAATTATCTAAATCGATTTGATAACTACCCTCAGAATAAAATCTAAGAGCTGTTAAAACTTGTAGTTTTGGAGTTATATTAATGTTTCTATGAATTGGTGTTTCTAAATCAGTTCTGATAAGATCAATTACATATCTAGTTAGGCTTTTGTTTAATTTATATCTTCGACGAAATTCTTCATCAGAAAAACTTTCGAAAGGATTTAATCTTTCTAAATAATTGTGATGTCTCAAATTAAGTAGAAAATTGAAATTGTTTTCAATTATTCCAATCGTTTCATATAATTCGTAATTTTCTATTTTGAAATGTCAAGTTAAACAACACCCGACGTTCATTAAAATATTAATTAATTTATTCACTAATCAATGTCATTAAATGTCTAATTGACAGGAAAGAATAGGCAAAATTTAGAGAGATCTATTATAGACTTTAGAGAACGTCTCTAAAGCTAATCAATAGGAGAGAATACGGTCCAGAGAGATTAACTAAGAATTAAGTCCCAAAGTAGATTAATATGGTCTAAATAAGCATCATATTCTGTAAAATGATCCTAATTTAGAAACATACGAACATACAATTAAATGTTGCTAGCTCTAATGGAAACACGTATTATTTGATGAACGATTTGAAAAATAAAAAGGATTTAAAAGAGGGTCTTTGGAGATTATTTTATCAAAATTTGAACCCCGTAGCTTATTTGGAAATTGGTCAAAAAACGCTTGTTTTAGAAAAGACTGCGATTCTTGAAACCGAGATTATTAGTACCAACATTATACACCTAATTTTATACAACCAGCAATACTTATTTACATTAGTTTAGATGCAAACCACTAGTTCACCAGTTGTCGATGAACTACTTCAATTCGTTTGCGTCTCCACTATCCAAGATGTCTGCACCATACGTGGACACGTTTTTTGACAGGATGATCACTATATTACCTCATTGAGCTGTCTAACTGTGGTAAGCTTTAAGAGGCGCACGCATAATTCTTTGTTACTATATTTACAGAACATTGCCATTTTGTCACTGTATTTGTATTATAACAAATAGAAAAAAATACGAAAACCCTTGAATTTATCACTATAGCTGTCGTATTATTCTAATTTATAGATATATTTTCACTCAATTAAACTATTTATTGATAATAAATCGAAATTTGTATGTAATCATTATTGGCAACAATGCAATAATTACTATGCGTTACAATATGAACTGACAGTAGTTCTAGTGTATCGTGTAGATCAAACGTTTTATAGCTAATTGTAGCCTCATTCATTTATATTAGTTTAACAAATCTTTATTTATATAAATTACATTTGTTTCGCAATTATTTAGTAATTATTAATGTTTAATAGATTAGTTATAAATTTGGAAACTATTTTAGGGGAAGTTACAATTTGTTTAACATTTGTGTAATTTGAGGATAAGCTACTAGAGAAAGTGAGGTTAGGTAAACGTTTGTTTATTGTCAAACTCCCGAAATTTTATCAAATAATTTAACTTTATTAAATTATGATTTATTAAAGTTGTATCGATTTAGAAGTATCAACAATTTTAAAATGTCGTACCTAGGATCACCATATTCAAATTCTTATAATCAGGAATATGATTACGATGATGATCATTATGATGATGAAGATGATCGTGAAAATGAAGATCCGCACGATGAAAGCGATGAAGATACAGAGGATGCTAGTGAGACTGATACCGGTCGACATGAGGAACCATTAGAGATCAAAGAGCAAATGTATCAAGATAAATTAGCTAGTTTAAAGAAGAAATTACAACAATTAAAAGACGGTACACATCATGAATATAATAAGAAAGTAAAGAAATTAGAATATCAATATAGGGAACGTTTACGTCTCAATATACTACATAGAGAATATCGGATTGAATGCGTTGAACGCGATTATATATTAGAGAAGAAAGCGGCAGCGAAAGATTTCGAAGACAAGAAGATTGATTTACGCGAGAATCTCATGTCGGATTTAGAAGATAAGAAACGTACGATAGAAGCTGAACGTTATTCAATGGAATTAACCGGTGATTCAATGGAAGTTAAACCGGCAATGACGCGGAAATTACGCCGACGTCCCAACGATCCAATTCCAGTACCGGAGAAACGACGTAAACCACCAGCAGCACAAATCACGTATTTACTAGACGAGAAAGAGATTGAGAATGATTTGAAGATTATCAATCGTGGCAAGATTATCACACCGATTAGAAAACCAAGTATTTGTGTTGTTGTTTAAAAAAAAAAATCGTTTAATTTGATTTATTTTAGGTGATAATAACGCAAATCCAGCACATCTACACAGTCCTTTACACATAGCGTCAAATATCACCGAAACTGGGCCGCATATAGAGACGAGAATTGAAGATGGGAAATTATTGTACGAGAAACGGTGGTTTCATCGCGGACAATCGATTTTCGTTGAAGGTAGAGATTTATCGAAATTTCCGGCGAATATATCGGCCATCGGCAACGATATGGTAATTTTCCTTTAAAATAAATAAATAAATAAATAATTGATAAATTGTAGATTTGGGTGAAGAAATCCGATGGTTCTAAAGTGAAAATCTATGTAGCACATTTAGCACGCGGTAAGATTTGTATAAAAAGGCGAGCCTCATAATGATGATAATAAAATTTAATTCTTCTAAAAATTATATGGAAGTTTCTTTTACAATGTGCAGATTTTCCGAGATATTCATCGTATTTTCTAAAATTTCCTCATTGATGATATTTAAAATAATATTTGATGTTGATGTGGATGATGATGTTGACGACTGTTCAGAATGTGGCGTATTGCATGGATTTGTAATTTCGTTAGTATCATTATCGATGGCGATTTCATAGGAATTCGGCGATATATAACGCACCACACATTCCCTTTGCCACCAATTGAACCACATTCTCGAATGATAACGAATTACAGAATACACCCATAGATAATAGCCAATCAGCATGATTGCAATCATTATCAATAACGATACAGATGTCCATCGGGCAGCTGGTGCTGTGATAAATTTCCGTTGATTATAATAATCCGATGATAATAAACACACATAAGTTACAAGTATTGCTAACGGCGTGATTATTGTACAAGCAATCAAATCACCACGTACGCCGTGATTATTATTGGTGCTATCCGAACACAACCAACGCCAAATTGCTTGTTTTGATGTGTATTTGAGGAGACGTTCGGTCTTAAAAACAACATGACATAATTCACATGTTGTTGTACTCGATTCGGCTAGCCAACGTTCCAGACAAGAACGGTGAACGAAAGCGACCGTTCCCTAAAACACCAATTAATTTCGTTAATTAACCAATTAATATTGTCTAAATTAAGAGACCTTGCAATGACATGGCGCAATTAAAGCCTCATCTTTATCGTTATCGTAACAAATACGGCAAATCACAGAAATTAACGATAATTGAGCATCTGAAGTTTTAGGAATCGGTGATTTTTTATTATCCGGTTTTATTACTGACACTTCCATAACAGCATTTTAAATGTCACTAGCTATATTCCAACAATCGCTTCTATAATCGCACAATTATTTAAACTAATAAACATTTAATTTTATCTTGTCATCGTTTTCCAACCGAGAAAAACTGCAAGCTTAAGTTGATATTGATCACTTTATGGCGTAAAACTATAGAATTTTCGGCTTTAACATGGAATTTATTAGATTTTAATTATAAACGAAACCTTAAATTATTGTTTTTATATTTTTTGAAAATAGTTATGCAATAATTTTCGTCGAGTAAAATTACTGAATTGTGCCAATTAACTCAAATTTACCGCCAAATAAGATTGTCAGTTTCTCGCCAATACAACAGAATTTCCATTGTACACGATTGCGTCAACAGATGGCAGCATAAAAAAAATCGAATTTACGCTATATTGTCGATTCGAATTAAGCACACAATTATATCAATAACAATTACTAAATTTTTGTATCCATGAATTAATTTTTCTAAATATAGAGAATGCTATTGTTATATTTGTTGGAAATTTTTCAGTTTGTCTTTAAATACACCGCCATTATGTCAACTTTTTCCACCAATCACAATGAAATTTATTCGGCGTACACGATTATTTCCATAGGTGGCACCACTATGTAATGTCAAATTTTCAGTTTAATATAGGTTAAAGGTGACCGTTTTTTGAATAGGAATAAACAATGTTTTCTCAATAAAACCGAATTATTTAATTATTGTAAGTAGAATAGAAGCATCTAGTTAAGGTCCGTAATAAATAATTTCAATATTTCAGTTATTATCATATCATGACACTATCTAGTCAAGACAATATTAAATTGTAAGCGTAATAATAAAAGGTGTGTACATGAGATTAATATCTGATTGATTCCAATAACGATAATAAAAACAAGGTAAATAAGATTAATTGTTGATTGTTTTTCAGTACAGTACAAATAGACACGATGACAACATTAAATTATCTTGTGTTGTATTGGAAACCATTGTTATGGTCGTTATTGTTTGGTATTTTTGGGTGTTTAACGAATTATTTTATTATATTACCATTGAATGGAATTTATTTAATTATTTATTTATTATTTATCAGTATTTTGACGATTTGTTCAAGTTTTAAAGTCTTGCATAATTTTCTACAACAACAAAATCGACCAATAAATTTCCAAGATTATTTCCACAATTATAAAAAAGATGATATTGATACTAGTTATAAAACAAAATTCATACCGAATACGTCATGTATACGGGAATTGAGTACAGATATTGATAAGTATTATATAAAGAAATGGTTTATTAACATTAGTAATGAGGAAATGTTCAATAAAGAATGTCGTACATTGATTGAAGAGGTCCTACAAAAGTTGATAACTGTCCAATTCTCGTTAGATAAACAAGTGATAATTTATAGTATTTTGAATTTGTATTTGAAGCATTTGAAAGAATTCCGCCGTAGTTTGAAACGTAAAGAGAAATATGGTGGGAATATTAACGAATTATATCGGTAATTATCAATATCCATTAATTAGATCGGTAATAAAAATATTTTTGTAGATATTCTCATACTTGTAACGATTCAAAACGAGCACAACATTATTTTCTACATCAATTAACAATACAATTATTAAATCATTTCATTAATTGGGAATTGAGTAATTCACTACCGTATCGTATTTTAGTGTCAATTATATCGAAAAAAGTCATTTTATATTTATTGAATTTATTATCAAATCCGGATTTTTTAAATTATTATTTATTAATATCGATATGTTCGGAACAACAACGCCAACATTTACAATTGGACAAATACAAACGTATACGATTAAACAATATTAAATTGGATATGAATCTAATTATTGATGATAGTAATGACGAAAATACCGTTGGTATAGATAAGAAGAAAGAAGTAAAAGAAATTAGGGATGATGAGACGACAATTGAGGACGTTCCAACCCCTGCGACTGTTGATAATGCGAAAGATGTGAGTTTTTTAAATATAAAATTGTAGAGTGTAACATAATAGAGTACTTAAAAAATATTGCAAAGGAAAATTAGATCAATTTGAACTATAAAAGCACCATACTAATTAAAATATAATCAATTTTCAAACTAGATTTTAAAATATTGTCTTAAATCATAAATTTTTGTTAAATCTTGCTGTAGGATCGTCAAATGGTGAAAATTAAAACAATTCTAATCAAATATAGAAACAATTTTTTAACTTTTGGTTCAAGCTTTTGGACTTTTTCAACTGTAATCGTCGATTTCTAGTGAGTTTTGGTCTTAAATCGTGAAACGGAACCATTCAGATGCTTCTAGTAGCTGTTTGAGCAGAATTTATTTTTCTTACATTGCCTTTTTTAGTTAAATCTTATTATTGTATGGTCAAAATGATAAGATCTAGTCAATTTTATATCGAAATTCGCAATTATTAGTCTAGATTTTAAGAATCTCACTCTAGGCTTAGTTTTTTGACAATTTTGCTATTAAATAGCTAAAGGGAACAAATTGAAAGACAAATTCAACTTTCAATTTAAAAATTCTCGATTTAAATCCTCAGTTTTTACCGAATTTTGCTTTTAAATCAATAATAAATATTTCAGTCAAAGGATATTTAGTCAATTTAAGAGCAGAATTTATAAGTCTTTAGAATTATAATTAGTGTCAGTCAATCGATTGCTAAAACATTGATGATTTAGTCACTTGTATAGCTAGAATTCTTATTATAAAAAACTCTATCATCTGAGTTATAATTCTCATGATTTCTGTCATTTCCTTTTTAGTTGATCACGAAAATCGAAACGGACGATGTGAAGATTTACGAGCCGAAAAGTTGTAAAACATGGTATGACTCATACGATTTAGAATCGGTAACATTAGGCCAAGATATATTGGATATGATTGATGATTCAGACAAGGATGTTGATGTAACAGGTTTCTATTTATTTTATTATTATGTAATTTAATTTAATTGATTATTGTTTCTTTGATTTTCTAGATGGTATTAAAGAAGAGATTTCACCAATTTCGCCAGCTAAAAGTCTATTAGATGAAGTTAAAAATATGACGTCAATTGAAGGTATCAAAACAACAATAAAACCAATCAGTGATGTTACATTACATAATATCAAAGATTTCCAAGAGAGTACAGTCAATAATGTTGTCAAACCTGTATCGCAGGCTACATCAACTGCATTACATAAAATTGGTGGATTACATTTACAAGTAAATCAATTATTTTAGATTTTTAACGATTCATTTGATAATTTTAATATAGGACGAAGCTGCCGGTGTTGTGGAAGGTTTACTCGATTTTGGCCGCACGAAAATCCGGAAAGGACTCCGATTAACTGGACTTCAAGATAATATTGAGGAACAACAATCTAAACGGAATATTGTAAAAATGTCCCATGTTCAATCTTATGAGAAAGGTGACGATATGGAAACAACCTGGATAAATCCATTACAAGATTTGGTATAATTCTAACAAAATTTCTGAATAATAAAATTAATAGAATTTGATTAATTAGACAAATAATGTAATGGAAGATCGAAAAATACCATCAATTCTAACACAATCGCATGATGATAATAGTCCAGAACCGGAATATGAAGAAACAGCCGATTTAGCAACAAGTATAGCAAAATTACGTTCATTACTTGAACAAAAATCATCCGAATCATCAATGTCAACACCAACTGTTAGTCCAATGTAAATATAGAAAAAAATCGCTTTATCGATGCAATTGATAGAAATTTCTAGGCCACAAGAAGATTTCTCTAATCGAATATTAAACGATTCGGATGAAGTTGATGGTGTGATGCCAAGTTTTTATAAATTCTGCGCAAAAACCGCCACTGGTGTTATACACAATACATTAAATACAATAAAAACCGCCCTACCTGGTAATGTTAACGATCGTTACGAGAATAATAATGAGAGATGGTTATTTATTGAAGCTTCAACTGTGGTAAGTTTCGAATTTATTAATCTGCCTTTTGAAAATCGATTTTTATAAAGGAGAATGATTTGTTTCAACGTATGGGGAAATTATTGAATGAACGTAAAGTCTTTTGTACAGTTGATACAGCTTATGAGGCAATTGATTCATTAATTCCTCCAGAGAATGGCAGTAAAAATACGAAAAATATCCAATTTAAAGATGAATTAGATGATTTTGAAGTGACGTTACCGGTAACGAAAGCGTTATTTGATATTTTAACAGAATTATTAGCTGATAGAAAAGAGACATTAGTAACCCAAGAGCCTGTGATTAAATCAGTATTATTATTGTTTGGTAATTTAATCGAAGATAGATTTATAACGACAGTTGATACGTTAATTAATTATTGGTGTTTAAATGTTAATATACCCGAAGAGAGTCATATTGAAACGTTAGATCTTGATTTTGATACATTTATTGAGACTATATTCAATAATCTTCCAGGTAAATTCTATATCTCTATAATAAATTGTAGTCTATTAATAATAAATACTTTTTAAAGATTATTTGAAATATACAATTGGTGAGGATGTTTTGAAACATTTGTTAAAACTATCAGTATCATCACTACAAATTAGAAAGATGAATCAAGATGTTTTCATGCAAATCTTCGAAATTGTTTCTATAAAATTGATGGATGGTAGTAAGAATTTATCGCCGATCTCCGCTTAAGTTCCAGTGATTTCCTTTGTAACAGCTGACCAATAAATTGATGTTAGATGAACGAATTTCTTCTTGTTCTCCACGGTTTCATCAACTACGATTGTATTTATCGGATGTTTTACACAATTCAACAAATACACCTTTACCACGATTCGCTATATCGGAATATCGTCTTTTACCTTTAGGGCATAGAGTATTCGAATATTGGGCATCACGTTTCCTATAATTGAAAATTATAATTATTTTAATTATGAAATCGATCCAAATACCCTCGTCCAGGTAGTTCCATTTGATCGACGGATACACTCTGTACGTATAAATGATCGTTACACCAGAACAAACAAATAGTTTTCGGTTCTAATACATTCACTTCGTATTCCCAGTTTAATTCGACTTTTTTTATATTGCCGTTCAAATCGACCGGATGTGATACGATCATTGTGTAAGTTGTGCCGTGTTCTAATTTCGTATCGCCGGATGGCGTTAGGTCAACATTCATAACGCCATTCGGGCTGTAAATTGAGGCTCTAATGAAGCCTTGCACCCAGGACTCGGCCATTGGAGGATTTGCTAATTCCACCCGAACGCGGTACAGTCTTCCTGAAAAGGAAATTTTACAAAACTAAGTT
This sequence comes from Mylabris phalerata, assembly GCA_020740385.1. Classification (NCBI taxonomy): domain Eukaryota; kingdom Metazoa; phylum Arthropoda; class Insecta; order Coleoptera; family Meloidae; genus Mylabris; species Mylabris phalerata. The sequence goes on along the minus strand of JAJEOX010000223.1, from coordinate 5,196,942 downwards.
ATCAATTTAAACGAAACTTAAAGGTCCTTTATATCCAACTTTTAAGGCGCCGATGACGAGATTTTAAAGCGTTTAAAGGCTTTAGCTATGGACCAATCGAGGTTTTATTAAAAAAAGGAAAACTTACTACAAAATGGATATTCCCTTCCTGTGGTCAAAAAATATTTATTGCCGATCAGATCGGGTAGTTTCGATGTGATTTCGTTCTCTAAACCCGGACTAGTGTCGGCATGATAGCCCATAATAGCGCAATTGTTGGTACCAGACCGACAGGAGAAACATTTACCGGCCATGAACTGGTCAAAACTGGAACACTGCCGGCCTATATACGGACATCTTGTGTTGACACTATCGATGAACAATTTGATAGCCCGGACGTGATTGCAAGCAACTAGAACTCGCGATGCTTCTTCTAAACCGTCCCTGGAATATTCAACTCGAAGAATCAATCAATAATCAATCGGTATTATTATAAAGTGTACCTAATTAAAGTTAAAGGTACTAGTGGTGTTTGGGTAATATCGCAACCGGGTTGTTCTTTGCCGTTATTCGGATAAAAATCCAAATGTCCGCACGGTTGCGACATCCCATAACCGAGGAAAATTATCCCCTTTCCGTCCGTATGGATGACATCAACGAAATCGGCATCGCTGGGGTCCAATCGGACGTGCGACGGCATACCTTGGAAGAACGGTTCGGCTGGATCCAAGCCGGTGATACGGCCCAGATTCGGGATCATCGAACCAGCATAACCGGCTGTATGTGCGCCCAATGAATGTCCAATTAAATGGACATCTTTTGCATCTAGATTATCGTAGATTTTCGATAGGAATTTAATTAAATGGGCAATCTCTAAACCAACTAAACGGGTATTTGCCGTTGCTTGTGTATATAAAGGTAAACTGCCACCAGCCCAATCAACAACGATTATATTCAAATCATCGGCTTTGATCAATTCATCTTTCATATCTTTCACCCAATTCGATAGGGGTGTGTCGATGAAACCGTGTATAATGAATTTGGTTTTCTTTTTCGGATCAAATGGTGATTTCTTAATTGTATCATTATTATCAACTTTTATGTAAATACCTTCATTTGGGTTTTCACGTGTGTACAAAATAAATCGCGTGTTTATCACCGATCTAGGTAACGGGAAAAGATTGATTGGGCGCAAAATTAAATGGTACCAACTCCTTGTTATATTCAAACAGCCCAAATCGTCGTAGCACCGTGACTCGTTCTCGTCTGAAATTATAGAAAACGAATTTTTAAAAATCGGTCGGTTTCCTCAGGAGTTCGATTTCTGAATTCGTACGATTATTAGAAAGTTTAATGGTAGATACGATGAGAGTGAAGGGAAAGAATGCGATTTTTCTATCTAAATTTCATTGTAAAACTATTAATCTTCCATGAATCATTAAAAGTTTGTTCACCCATATCGTACCTTTGATTGTTACACTACAATCGATGACAGCTTTGATGTTCTTGCTTATCCAACTGCGTTTTTAGAAAGTCTAATTTTAAAAGGAATTATTCTAAAAAACCATTTATTTTCAATTGAAACAAATTTGGAAAAATTAGTGAAAATTTGCTCAAACTTTCAAGTTTGTACCACTAATTTTGATTAATTTCGCATACACAGTTGTCGTAGATCTTTAACAAATTTTAGGTAGAAATCGAGGCAAAATTCATCTCCAACTGCTAGATTTTAACAAAAATAAAGCCCCTATAGACCTGATAAATCACACTTTCACCCCTCCAAATTTTAGTCTCATGAGTTTGATACAGACCTGGCAAATTGCACCACAATCATATTTTCAGCCAATCCATTCAAGCGATAAGGCGAGTGAAATTCGGCTTGTTTATAATGTTTTAATTGACAATTGCCAGTTGTGTATAGCGAGAATTTTCCACTTTCTATATTAAAGAGAGGTAATATAAAGCTTAAATTGTCTCATATGTGCAATCACTCAACCCTATAGTTACTTTCACGTGAATTCCACAACTGATAAAGTTTCCATGCCGTTGGAAATTTCCAAAAATACAAATCGCGATTGTTATTTAATGAATACCGTGGTGGATTAAAATAGAAGTGAATATTGTAATTGAAACAAACATTAAAATGAGCCGACTTATCGATTGAATATTAAACGAACCGAATAATAATTTATTCCGATTTTATTTATTTCAAAAGTGAAATCATTCGTAATAATAATAAAAAAACAATATTGATAATAAGAAATAAAAATAAGGATGTCTGTTATGAAATAATAGAACAAAAACGGCGTTCGATTGGAGTGTGGGAATTGCGTCAAAATTGGTTGTTAATTTATTTATTTTTCCATCAATTTCGCAAATTACAACAACTTTAAACGCGTCATTTAATTTAACAAGAATTGAACGATTACGTATCTTAAATTTTATTTAATAACAATAAAATGCGTGAAAGTTTTTAATGTTGCATGGAATGCAATAAAGTATTGAAGAAAGCCAATGAATTTCCATTGGCATATTTTTAAAAGCCTAACCGATTTTCTTCTAGAATTCTACGATTTTTCAACAAACTCGTATGTGGAAGAAATTTCTCTTGTATTGGACGAATTAACAAGAAAGAGACGCGTATTTGAACTACTTTCAAATGGATAGACGGTGTCGCAAAATCTCTAAATTATTAAGAAATATTTACCTTGATTCAGGTTATTATTTATGATTTCTAGTTAGTTAGACACGACCTCAACCTAGACATTAGGAAATATTCCTGCTTATATAATCGATTCTAGCCAAAACAATTACCATTAACGTTAATAATGAGGTGAAATTTTCAACTCAAGATATTCATACATGGAAAAAATAAACAACAATGTAAGATAATGTAATTGTGATGTAATGGATAATGCAACTAATGGATTATTGTGTTCTAGGTTGTTATTATTGACGACAACTATCAATTAAAGAACGGAGAGTATTCAAATAAGAATAATAGGTACTCACAAGGTAACCATGGAATATTGACCTCTATACGATCCGATCTTGCCCAATTGAACGTATCTAAAATGCCTGCATAAACAACACGAAATATTAAAATAAATGCACTAATCTGGTGTAAACGAATCAGTCTCATCTTTCAACGTCCATATAAATCGATTTTGATAAAACACCACTGGTAGATACAATTCATGCGACACCACTACTTATTTATAAAAGTTTTATAAACAATTTCATTTGATTATTAAATGATAACAGTAACAGTGTTGATAATAATACAAATTACAGCCAATTTGTTGGTGGAAATTCATGAGTGTGTATGGACTATAGCGGATGTTGTCTTAATGTGTACTTATCTGAAAAAAATAAGGAAATCGTTTACTATTATGAATTATGGAAAATAATCCATAACAATTGAAAATAAACAATAGTCGTTTGAGATTACAATATCTGCATCGATCGAAAAATAATCGAAATTCTAGTGTTTATATGGAAGAGCTTTCACTTTTGTAAGCATAAAAGTCGATAAAAATCCGCTAGATTTTATCCAAAACACATTTACAATTATTCAAATTTCGATTGAATATTGTGACTGATTTAAACCGGTTTACGTTGAGCTTTCGATTATTAGTAAGTGCGTACATTATAATTACAATTCCAGGTGTGGGTATCGATATTGATAGTTTAATTATTAGTTAAAAATAAAAGCCGATTTATGAGGAAATCTTTAGAAACTGCCCGTTATCGTGAAAACTCAATTATAGTCGATCTCGATCAACTTGACTTGAACGAACAACAGCTTATCTAAATTGTATCACGTTCGAGTTGACCGACTAACAAATTAAAGGAAAAAAACTTGCAACACCGTAACTAATATTTGGTCTAATTTGACCTGGACGAATTAATGTTGAAATTGAATGATTCGACTGTAGAATTTTCGCGCTTTTCTAGATTCTTATATCCGAATTTCATCAAAAAGAAACCGTTAGAAAAAGTGTAACAGTAATGTAACCGAATAATTTTGTAACTCGGAAAATTATCGAAATTGTATTAGAAAATATTAATCTCCCGGCGAACTGTGTTATTCTTTAATTTTTTGTAAAAAGTTATCAGATTTGAATCTAGGTAGATGTGTTGTTCTCTAGTGAAGGGTGAAGGGTCATGGTATTTTAGAAATTTCTATTGTTTTTTTTTGAAATATAACAAAAGACCCGGATTCGTTAAAAAACTGTATCACTTGAAAGTGAGTTAATTAATTTAGGGTAGTTCTAGTGAAACGAATCGATACTTAAATTTGAAAGCTCCTAGTTGATGAGCTCGGGGAATATTTTAAGAACTTATAAGACGATTTTTAGAGATTATTTAAGCAAAATTAGCCGCTCTTTGCCCATAGAAATCGATCAAAAACGCTTCTAAAACAATATTTTAAGAATTTATAAGATTTTTAGAAATTATTTAAGCAAAATTAGAATCTCTGCCATAGAAGTCGATCAAAAACGCTTCTAAAACAATAAGAATAACTTAATTCTGGGCAAATGCTGAACGCTTCCATTTGTTTTCGAGTAGAATGGAGGAAAACGAGAAAAATCAATGTTCGGGGTATTTTTGAATAGTTTTACGTGCTTGGTTCATTTTGGTGAATCGCGACATTGTCAAAAGGAACGATTTTTACCGACTTATAGATAAACTAAAGATCTTCCTACAAATTCTTAGAATATTCGAATCATTCTAAAACTAATAGAAGTTTTATTAGAGTCATCCACATTTGAAGCAAAATTTCCTTTAATTTCCCAATTTTTAGGGGCTCCTGAACGCATTCAGCCACATTTCCTCAAAAATACGAGTAGGAAACTTAACATCTTTAAAGAGTTGACATTTATGCACAAATTCGCCTCGCCTTACCTGTATAAAACTCCATATTTAAATCCCACGTGTAGCCTTAAATGTTTATCTTTCTTGTTGTCAGGAGTGTTTTAATGAAACAATTAAAAGCCAAATCTTGGGACCTGAATAATTAAATTTATGAATATTTTGCAAAAAATTCAATATTTAACAACGAAGTTGAAATGACTAGCCCCTATGTGTTCCAAATTTTTTAAATTTCCAGTTTACATTTTTATCGTGTGTCGACCAAAATTGGAAACAATTCCCAACAATCACCAAATTAAGGTCGTAATAAATAAAATCAAGGACTACACGGTTATTTAATGATTCATTAACAATGATCCTAACAGAGTTATCTCTTATGTCTGTCCATGTACGATAACTTTAGACACTTAAATGAGTCAATTATTGTTTATGAATCATTGAAACTATCATCTTTTCGTAATGTTTTTAATGTAAAAAGGCCTAAAATTAATTTTCAGTTGGTTAAACGAATCTAGGATGAGAATTATGCAGGCTTTCTTTTCGGCAAAAAATCGGTGGTTTTGGATTTATTTAAAATTGATGATTATTGTATAATATTGAACTTCCTTGTACGAATTTATTTCCGGTTTATTACCCGAAATTTAAATACCGAACTTTAACAAAAAGATAGGAAAAATCGACAACTTTCTACTAATTTTCGGGTATAAATCACTTTTCCTATTTGTTTTGTTTAAATTTTTTATATAAATTATTATTTGTAATTTATAGGAACACTTTAATTAGCAATTGTTTTAGTTTTTTGCTCTTTTAATAGTTTTTAACCGCTGTAAATTTTGTGGTTTAATTTAACGGTGAGACAAGATTCAAATAAATAACTCGATGAGGTAATATTTTAAATTTACAACAGTTAATACAAATCAAGTATTGGAAAGCAATTAAAAATTTGCAACACTTATATAAGGATTACATTAGATAAATTAGTGGAACTTACCGATAATTTCGCCCAAAACACAGCACTTTAAACTCAAATAATTCCACTAATTCTTGTATAATTTCGTTAAAATACGATTAACGATATAAAAGATGTGTGCAAGTTGTAAAATCGACAATCAGTCTAAGAACAATTTGTTTAAAAACAACAACCGACTTTCTCCATCGTCTCTTTACTACAGTTGATTCGTATAAAAATCACACCACGTTAAAAACGACCTGTTGCTTTCTAATATCCCCAGTTATTATCAATATTGTTGTTATTATGTAATGCTAAAGATGAGAAATTTTATCGGGGATTCACCGATGAAGATTAAACTAGAATTGTTAGTGTTTGCTAAATTTATATCCAGAAATTCTAGTGCGGCTGCACCGTGAGCAAGCTAAAAAATCGAATAACAGGAAGCTTTTATTACAATGATTAATTTATAAAACAATTAGTTAACTATAATTAGATGTTCATACGAATTTCCGTATAAAATTCGATAAACAATTTACACAATTTCGGTTGTTTACAGAAACATTAGAGAAAGCAGAGAATGTTTAAATCTACATGAACTATCACAATATTTGCGTATTTGAGTACGGAATTGAATAAGAATTTCGCCGGAAGCTGTCACGATCTATTTACAATATTTTTTTCAACTATCAATAACAAGTTGGAAAAGAAAAACTATTGGTCATGACATTGGTGATGTGTTTTCGATTTCGAAATTTCGTTAATATTCACACGACAAACATTCTTTCAACTCGATTTACGGTCTATTTTCGATTACATAATCCCCATACGACCGTAGAACGAATAATTAATCAACTAATTAATGTCAGTGTTACCGTTATTATATGGTGATGTTGTAAAACTATGTTTGTTTTCAAATCGTTCAATTTGCATTCTTGAAAGTGAAAAATATTAGATTCAATTGAAAGGAAAGTGTCGTATAAAAGTAGCTAACGGGGCCTTTTACAAATTTTTATAAAGTTTTTGAAAGTGAAAAATGAAACTAGAGCTTCTCTATTACACGCCGACTTTCATCGTTCCTTTACAATTTTTGAGGAATTTTATTTGAATACCGTTCAAATAAAACAACTGTTGGTCGTTACGTCGGATTTGAAATTTCGCGCTACTTTACAGCCAATCGGATAACACTAACTACCGATTGGTTGAATTGTAGCGCGAAATTTAAATGCGGCGTAATTTGCAAATTTCACATTTTAAGCGAATTTATCGCGTTAGGCTCCAATAATTTCAGCGTGGTTCTTTCACCATCACCCTCTCTTTTACCGTTGGATTTTTTAAAAATGAACGATCGATTTATGGCCTAAAACGCTTACAACTACATCTATCTGAAATCGAAGAAATTTAGCGAGATTTCTATAATTGCAGCCATCTAACGACTGAAAAGCGAACTAATTTCGAATAAATCGGCGGGAATACTTTTAAAGACTTTATTTTTATAATAACAACACATGTAATATTTATTTTAACATAGATAGTTGGTGTGAACAAATAATTATCATTATTTTTTTTTGTTAATGAATTAATGAGAATTGTTAAATATTCATTTCGTTATTTTAATTACAGTATACACAACAATTCGGTAAACAGCACAGTAAAAACATTATGTATGGGTTTTTCTTAAGAAAAATCTTCAATTAATTGCGGCAATTAATGAATAACAAAGAGAAATTAACGAATAATCAACACTAATTGTTAATAATAAAGAACGTACCCTTGTTTCTTTAGTTAATAGAAACTAACTAAATTAATTTTTGACAACGATTAGGTTTTTCTTTGTGTCATCGTATATTGCACATTGCCGTTATATACATACAGAGATAATACTAATGCCTAATTATAATGAACGAAAACAACTAAATTTGGACTTAATCACAGATTTCTAAAATTATTATCAATAATTGTGTGTATGTATAGTTGTAATAATTACGCAATCTTATTAAAATATTCTTCTCTAATTAATTGATAAATACTCAAAGTTTTGGCTGTAAACTATTAGAAAGAATGTTAGAATTTAAAGCCCGGTTTGTGTATTTGGAAAATAACAGAAATATCAGTAATTTTATACAGCGATAGTCGATTTATGTATGTACAATTCCCCCTCAAATGTACACCGTTATGTAGTTATTGATTATGAATTTCTATACAAATTAATAATTATATTTACATTAGATCACAATTTATAATTACGTACAAAGGATTTTGTAAATTACAATTATTATTAATTATTATTACGATGAATATTGAGTTGGTTTCTTGTGATTTTTGGATTTTTTCTTTTATTTGGATTTGTTTAGAAAATGGCACCGTCAGAAACCAGCAATCTTAATGTTTGCGTTTTACAATAATAATTATCTTAACGTATAATAATAACAGGTATAACTGTGATAAGCTATCAAAATAATTCTTTTGTTCATGTGTGGACACAGGCAATTTTATTTTCTCCTTTTAAATGGGTGTTGGTAAGACAGTAAAGTCCTGTAATGCACATTTAACAGTTTCATATAATGGCCGATTTTCATCACTACAATATCCTTCTGGTGTACATAATGTTTGTAATTTACTCAAATACGAATCGAAATTTTCTTGTCCAATTTTCTCCTGTTGTTGTCCATTTGTACCACCACTATTAGTACCGCCACCGCCACTATTACTATTATTATTATTATTGTTATTATTATTATTATTGCCACTGTTTGGTAAACGTACATGTTCCAATAATGTGATGACATTGTTGCGTAAACTCTCATAATATTCGTTCAGATTGTTGTTGCGTTGGACCAAAGCTTGCGTCTCCTGGTGAGGAAATTTTTTTATTGTAGTCCTATTGCTTTTTTATGATAACGCTGTGGTGGATATATCAAACTATATGTTAGGTGCAGATGCCATTTTTTTATAGAAAATAGTACGAATTCATTCATTCAGGCATATACACAACAATAAATTATCGATAATTTGGAGATTTTTATTTGTGAAACAAAAATTATTGTGTATACACAATAGCGAGAGGATCGGTGGTATTTTGTAAAAAAATCATCAACCATTTAGTGGTGTAATGACTTCTTTTACAAGGCAAAACTATCATCGGACTGCAGGTTCTCAAAAATTTATATGAATTCGGGATTACTTTAGCAAACTTTGGACTTCTTCAACCGATCAAAAATACTCGTTATTGCGATTTTTGGAAACGAGTTAAACTTGTCAAATGCCCCAAGAATGTTGAATTTTTCCCCAGGAAATTCTAGAAAGAAAGCAAACCGCCTCCAAGTGGTCCAGTAACGATCGTTTTTTTAAACAACTTCGAGGTTCTAAAGACTCCTACAGATCCTTATAATATTTTTGCCATACGAACATACCATGTTTCACATCGGAGTATAAGTTTTTTGGTGAACAATCCGAAAAGCACTTCAATTCAAAGGGGGTCCTTGGGGATCATTTTGGCAAAATTTGGGCCTCGCAGCTTATTTGAAAAGCGCTCGTTTCTGAGTATGTCGCGATTCTCAAAAACGGACTACACACATCTAATGATTCAAAATGAGTTGGCAATGCTTCTAATACTGATTTTTTCGTTTTTCTCTATTTTATTTTGGAATAAGTGGAAGTATTTTGCATTTAATCGGGATTGGGGAGATATTTTGAAAAATTATGTGGATAGCATTGAGCTATTCTGAGTAATTTCAAGTGCGAAAATCGCAACATTGTTAGAGTGTTTTGGCCAACTTCACGATAAACTACAAGGTTCAGATTTTACCAGACACCCTTCTAGAAATCCTTAAAATATTTTCCAAATTGCACGCCGAATAGTGTTATAAGAATTTATAGTCCGAGGTGAAACACTCGGTAGTCTGAAGTGAATAACGTGGTAGAAAATTATCGAAACGAGAGCTAAAACAGGCATAAAATAAGTGAAAGTTACCTTCTCTCCATGATTGAGATGTGTCTCCATTGCATTGATATCAGATTTAAGTTTGATCATTTGCGATTCAACACGTGCATTCTCTCTTTGTAATTCAGTAATTTCGGCCTCTAACGTCATTAAATCTTCGCCATTACCAGTTTGATCCATTGCTACAGAATTGTTGATATTTCAATAAATTAAACTGATTTAAATAGCTTTAGTTACAAAAAAAATACAAACCTGTATATCCTTTCGGATAGAAGGACATCTCCTCTGGATATTTGGATTTTTTCACAGTTTGCCCTGCGACAGGACAACCGCTTAATGAACGATGTGTTAAAAATGAACCATTTATATGACCTGTACCGTCACATCCTGGTGTTGGACAATTAACACCCTCGAATTTCATTGCCGTAGCTGCCGCAACGGCCGCTTTATGTTGTTCAACAGAACCACCACTCTCTAATACACGCATTTTATTCCTATTGGCTATTGGACATCCAGATGCACTAAATTTATCAAAACATTCAATCAATAAATGAATTGATAATTGAAATTTAATAGAAGAACCCGAAATTTACCTTCGATGCGACAAGAATTTGCCAGTCGCATGCCCGGAACCGTCACAGCCCGGAATCGGACATCTGACAGCGTGAAATTGTTTTTTTTTGGTTTACATTTGTTAATTGTTAGGTTTTTTTATGTAGGAATTCAATTTACCTTAATGGTTCGGAATCTTGGCCGTCTCGTGGTTTACTCTTCGGTTTATTGGCCCGTGGACAACCGGATAGGCTACGATGCGACGAATAATTTCCGGTTACATGACCGGAACCATCACAGCCAGGTGTTGGACATTTTAATTCCTGTGAATGGGCTTGAATTTGCGAACGATCGGCTCGTGGACAACCCGATAAGCTGAAATAAAGTTTTTAAATAAAATCAAAATATTAAAAATCGAACGACATTTTTCATGTGATAAGGAGCATTGCGATAAAGATACGGTACTGACTCAGTTTTTTGCCAATTTGAATTGTTCAGACATGGTCACATATCCGGCACAGATTTAACATATGAATATTTATTTTGGTTTTAAAAAATTTCCACTAAACAAGCTATTAATAGAATAGGTAATTTTAACATGGGACTACGCTCTTATACCGATTTTAATTGAATGTAGAGAATTTTCGGTATGTTGAAATACGTTTAGGTACGAGCAGAGTCCAATGTTTATAGACAGAGGTCGAGGTTGAAAGGTCGAACACGAAGCTCTACAATAAATGCTTGCCTTCTATGGGTGGCGTAGTTGCCGGACACGTGTCCCATGCCGTCACAGCTAATCGTCGGACACTGAATCAGCTCCTTACCGTCCCTACCCTTAGCACAGGGACGTACTCCGTTGTAGATAGGCCGACGCGAACTGCTATCAAAAACCGCCATCAGTTCGGATAATTTTACGAGAAATTAATAAAATCAATTATAAATAATAAGAAACTACTAATCAGCAACAAACTATCAGAAAATAGAGAAGAAGAACGTCACGATAATATTCAAAAAACGTATCGATGGGGTCAATAATTGATTTGAGTTTATAAACAAAATAAACTTACCTGTCTTTGCTTGATGGTTTATCGTGTTGTGACATTGTGTGTTGGGGTGGTGGCATTGAATAACACGGACTAGGTGAGTATCCTCCTGGTGGTGCCGGATATCCGGTCGTTACAGAACCTGGATATCCTCCCGTACATGAATAAGTACTAGTCGGATAAGGCGTATAAGGATTCGAAGAATAATCGCTTGAAACACTTGTCATTCCATAACTAGGATGCGGACTCATTGGACCATAACCTGAATTAAAAATTAAATTATTCAAATATAATTTCGAATTATAATTTGATTGAATTAATAAAATTACCGGCAGCATCTCTATAAGCATCCATATAATGTGATCCGCCACTATCCGGTGTTGATTCTCGGCTATATCCAGATCCTGGTGCTAGTATAGGTCCAGCAAATGTTGCAACAGGCCGTACGCCACTGAAATTAACGGGTTCATTTGCGGTTGAAAAATCGACAGGCTCTGTTTGTTCATCACGGGGACCGATGAAACCCCCCGGTACGGCAACAGTTTCACCATGCCCATTCTGATACTGGGGTGGACTTGCGCCACTGCTAGAAATTTTTGATCCCTCAAAGACTTACAAACAATACGATGTAGAATCAATGGGCATTTTTCATTTACGATATAAATAACTCGTGTTTCAATAGAGAAAAAGGGAGGTTTCGTATTTATAAACAAACGTAATTTTCGCTAATTAATTTAAGAAAATTTTGAAAAATTTACCTGTGCGATAGTCGACTAACACTAAGATCTAATGTTTGGCCTTGTGGACTGGGGACTTGGGGACTAGCTGAAAGATGTGGGCTAGCAGCGGCTTGTGGACTTCCACCAACCCGTTGACCACCGTAATGTGGTGAACTATACGCTACCTATATAACCGCATCTTCATTGATAATTCAATATATCCTAATGATTCTCTGTATTAAATACCTGTGGACTGGTTGTTGTTACACTTGATGTTGATAAATCAATGACAGTGCCACCGGGCGAAGTATGTGGACCGGTTACCTTCATCTGGGCTTGAGCTGTCGTTACACATTTCACTGAAAGATTGATTGCCGAAAAGCCTAATGGTAATGGTGGCCCACCAGATCCATCATATTGATACATCGGTCTAAATTTTGTTTTGTTAAATAATCACATCAAAAATCGAATATTCTCGTATATATACCTTGGATAGATAGGTCCGGATGATTCTTGTGCATTCTCAGTTTTCATTAAACCTTGAGCATTCGCTACTGCAATTTGGTGTTGTTGTGCAGCAGCAGCGGCGGCTTCTTGTTGATATCTTTGTTCCTGTTGTTCATCCATTGAACTGTACCCATAAATACCTTGCGGTGGTACTCTGGGTGGTCCTAAAGATTGTTGCATCGGTACACACTGATTGGAATCGTATCGTTCGAATGCTGTAACAGTACCAGGATCGTACGGCCGATGACTTGCCGCATTCACCATTGACGAATCGTACGACGATCTTGATGCAATTTCATTCGAATATGTTACTACTGGCCTTTGGATACTATTCATCGAATCATTCATATCTGTATAGGAACGATCAGATCTGTACATCTCCTCTGACATGGGTGACTGATGATAAGGTGATCTATGTGGCATTTGGTGATCCATATTGTAAGTAGATTGTTGATTTTGTTGATGTGTACCCAGATGATGGATTTGTTGTTGCTGTTGAGGTTGTTGAGGCCCTCGAGAATTTATCGTCTCCATACTCGATAATGATGAAGAATTCGAATCTTGATTCAAATAAGGCTCGTAAGCGCTTCGCATACCGGAACCACTACCACCTGAAGATGGTGAACGACACGAATTCGTTGTTATTTCAGTTTTCGGTACTATTAGTTCTGTTTGATTACAACAACTCGGTTGATTGATTTCAGTTTTGGGTATTTTCATTAATTCCGATTTCATTGGAGTATTCGGTGTTGTTGTTGTTCTTGTACTATTCGTATTGGATTTCGGATAAAATTCACTATCTGCATGTTGATTCGAAGACACTTGTCCATAACCGACTAAATAGCTCGGTTTTACATCTTCCGTGCTCGGTGTACCCGGTTTGCCGTCATAATTCGCTCCAAATTCGTTTGATTGTTGGCACGAAATCGCTACAAAAATTCCATAGTTTTGTTTCTAAACGTTCAGACAGATTGATTGTTACAACCAGAACATGCATTGTTTCGAAATTTTCGGTTAAATTAACATTTAAAAATGATGTGTACGAAAACTCACCAAAAGCCGATGCTGTATGTGGTGATCTAATACGATGTTGTAAACTATTTTGATATTTTTGTTCTCTAGCAGCTTGTTTATTAGCAGCAGCTATTGGACAACCGGATAAACTCCGGTGTGAATTACGATTGGAACTAACATGACCTCTACCATTACATCCTGGTGTTGGACATTTCAATATCGTCTCATGCATTGCCAGGACTGCACAGAATCACATTGAGTATAATAAAATACAATTCTCTATTAATTGATGTGTGTGTATTTGAATAGAGCCATTAATTAATTTTATATTTGAAAAAAACAAGAAGAAATTCAACCAACATCGACCAAAATAAGGGTAGAGAGTTTGAAAACAATACAAAACAAAAAAAATTATACCGAAATTGGCTCGATTTTTAAAATAATCCCACACACATTCTTTATTAACAACAACAAATATTATACTCAATGTTTTGAGTGATTCTGACGCGTGAGGATGGAGGATTGATTGAAAGGAATTTTCAATATAGAAAAAATACGAATACTAAAATGCTCTAATATGCAAAAATTAAAACAAAAATGATGCTCTCTACCCCGCAAAATAAAATATAAAGGGTGGAAATTGTTTGATAAGAAGATGAAAAAAGCAACACTGCGTTCAAATAAGCTAATTGATGATTTTAATGCTACACTTACTTTCTGGCGTTACTTTATCTTTACGCGGACATCCTGACAGACTAAATTTGCAAAAATACTGTTAGTATTACCGTTGGATTATATTGTTTTCGTTATTATTATTTCTTATTAGTAGAATTCAATGAGGAAAATGTAAATGAATTGATTTACCTTCGATGATGAGAATAGAGACCGGTGACATGCCCCTGACCTGTACACCCTGGTGTTGGACATTTACTCCCTTCTGTAAAGAATATAATTGTTATAATTTATTGTTATTTTAGTTATCTTTCAATATACAAGCGATATATGAACGAAATCGCTTAGAAAATGCAACATTAAAGCATTCTCCCGGCGCCTCCACCATTTTTACCCTATCCTGTACATTTCTTCTAGACTTTACAGCTAGATGGATGAATGCATTTCTGTATAGACAATCAGCTAGTGGTTTATATTTTGTTCGATATCCTCTCTATAGCCGTATGCATTAGACATCCCAATAGACAAGATGATGTTAAATTAGAGTAGTGAAAGATGCGAATTGGTGCTGGTGTCCGGTAATTTTTTGTTGTTGTTGTTGTTCCTCTCCAGAATGTTGTTGTATATAACTTTCTGGAACGAATAAACTCCGCCCTTATGGGTCGATTAGCCTATCCCAGTTTACGGGTGGAGACTTGCGAGAAAAATGTTTTTTTATAAAAAAAGAAACCACAGCCGTGAATGGAGAGAAACGAGATGCGGGTGCGCGCGAAGCACTCGGTCACCGCACCTGCGAACTAAGTCTTTCAAACAACCACCAACGCACTCTCATCCACCACCACCACCACCACCATTACCACCCCCGTACCATTAGAGGAAAAAAGTAGGAAAAAGAGATAACCAACTGTATAGCCGCTCTTTCACCATGACCTATAATCTACCCATGGATGCACGTATGTTTCGGGATTTTTGTTAATACAAGGGGTTGTTTTATTATTAATAATAATAATGGTAATGATAATAGCGTAAATGTATATAATACTGGTAATTTATGTTAGAAAAGGGTTGTGCATCCTTCAAGGATGTTAGAATTTCTGATTTCTTACAACAATTGAGGGTGAGGTAAGATGACTGTTCCAAAACAAGTCACGTCGCTGTTGCTGACATGCCAGCTTATAACTTGTATCAAGTAAACCCATAATACTACTTGCGCGTCTTTTGGGTGGCGCCAGAGTACCAGGTGACAGCTACGTGCCAAACGAATTTCCGGCCTCAATTAGAACTTTACAACAACGACTTATAAATTAGACACAAGTTAACGGTTCCCATAAATGGACAACAACAACAACAAACAACAAGAATAAATAATTATAAGGAAAACAACTTACCCCGACCAATACTGTTCGGTGATAGACTACCACTAGGTGTTACATGCATCTTATTTGGTTCACTCCCAGCAACAGCAGCAACACTTGGTACACCATCTCGGGCAACTTCTTGTAGAGCATTAGCAGCCCTCGACCCGGCCGCTGCTGGTTGTAAAATTGTGTATTGTTTATCTGGTGATTTCTCTTCAATTGCCGTTTCATTCGATTTCAATTGGGTCATAATTTTACTTTTATCATCGGGTAATGTTGTTGAATCGCTACCAATCACCGACGGGTATCCAACAAATGTTGCCTCAGCCGGCAATGGACCTAAATTCGATAAATTTGTGTTTTTGGTGGTTGTCGTTTGTGGTGGACGAAAAGCAGAGGAATTTGCTGTTGAAAACGATATAAAAGGAGAGGATGATGATGATGATGATGATGAACGTAATATTTGATGATGGTGATGATGTTGCTGGTTAAATGGATATTTACCGAGTCTGGTTGTTGTGTTGTTGTCAATTTCGTTTTTCTTTGTTTTGATTTCGTTTCGATTAGCATCGTTCTTTTCGGCCGCTGATTCAGACATGTCGATTTCTAATTCATTTGATGAATCATCCACTAATTCGTTGAAATCAGGCGGTTCATATTGTTGATGTTGTGCTGTACTCGGTTCGCATTTGATTTGTTTTATTTTAACTTTACCTTCCATTCCGACTGTTGTTGTTTTTGTTGTTGTTATTGTCTCGTCACCTCCTGTTAAATCTTCCTGTTTGATTCTCATTTTATCTCTCGTTTCACCGCTACATTTCTCGTCTTCCTCATGTTGATCCCGTAATGTTATGACATCCTTCAATGAACACGTATTCTCATTACTGCCATTTGACGAACTGGATGGCGACAATTTAATATTAGCCTTTTTCTCATCGAATAAATTCTCAAAGGCTGGTGATTCTTCTTGTTTACGATTATAACAGGATCCACGAGGACCAGGCCAACTACCTGATAAATTCTTTAAAGCCGCTTCAGTTTCACGTATTAATGTTTCATCAGCTATACTTTCATCATTAATTGCGGAATTTGTTGTCTTTTGGCATTTCTTCAATGGACTATTTATTGATGATGTACAAGTTGATGATGATGATGACGATGATGTTGTGGTTGATGTAGATGATGATGATGATGGTAGAACACGTTTCTTTTGTGGTAAAATCAATGATTTCGTTTCGTTATCATCAATTTTTTTCCTACGTTTATCATCGTTTGTTTCTGTAGGTTTTTGATAGATTTTCGCGGATATTGTTGTCATTTCTGTTTCGTCAATTTTGCGTTTCTTTAGTTGTGTTGGTAAACTAAATGGACGATTTGATGCCCTGGAAGAAAATTTCACCAAAAAAAAAAAAAAGAATAAAACTTTCTAATATAAAATTACTAGAGATGTTTAAAGTATTTTTAGTTTGAGGAAAGTTTACATACTCATACGTTATCATTAAGTTAAAAGCTTTTCCATTTAGAGTGTTTTATATATGTTTGAATGCACGTTAATGAGTCTATCTTGGTGATTTATACAAAAAAGAGGGAAGATTATTGAATTTGTTGGAACTCATGTTTTCTTCAACAAAGTAATTATCAGTAGTGATTATAACAATGACCACAAACTAGTATCTAGAGATAGCTTAACATTGTCTGTCTGTTATAACTTTGTTTTGAAATCCCTATGCTTCCCTGCAAAATACAGATAGCTAAAGTAAGTAGTATCGAAATAGTATATTTGAAGAAGGAGGCAGAGAAGGTGGATAAACCGCTTAATCCTTGCCCACTTTAAGCAGGCTCGACTTTACAACAACGCATTTTCTTCTCTAATAAAGAAGGAGGTATTTCGAATCGAAAGATCAACCAAGTAAATCCATACGGATTAAATTATTTTAAGTAACGAGCTAGTGAAAGAGGGGAGAAATTGATCTTTTTCAGTGTTGTTCACGTAGAAAAATAAAACAATCACCTACCTTGAGCAAACAGATTCAATCATTTTCCTTGTTGTCAATTTAATTTATGATGTTAATAAATCGAGTTAAATATAAATCATTGTTGTTGTTGTTGTTGTCGTTTTCAGTTGAAACAATATCAGAAAAATTGTGTTGAAATAGTGTTTGTCACAAATCACTTCTTGTTAAAGTTTTGTCGGAGAGAATTGTAGCACGCTACTAATATTATATTAAGGGATGTAGGAACAAACGAACGAACATAGAGACACGCACGTATCTACGCACGCTATCCAAATGCTAGACTAACGTGCGTAAAGGGCACGCACAACATTGCAACTGCAGCAAACTTGAAACAAGGATATTTGTGAGAAGAGTGAGCGTCGCGGCCGTCGGCAGGATATGGATGCAGGCGCGCGCAAACTGGAAGAATGCAGCCCTCGCACTACGATATTAGGCGGCTCTCTTAGTTAGGGTGGTCCAATGTACAGTTTTGCACATACATGTAGATATGCACACATATAATTTTCAAACGACAAAATTCAATTCGGTAATTTGCCCAACATCTAATCCATAAATTCTACATTCAAGGTTTGATAAAAGAGAAAAAAATCGGCAAAATCAAGGAAGAAGATCTTTAAAAGAAGTTTTACTAATTCGAAAGCGACTTTTGTCGTGTTGTCTAAAGACGGACCTACCTTATAAACTTCATATCTAACTAGTTTACACAAGTTGGAAAGAGAAAGTACCAAAGAACGTAAGTGTAATTTGTGTCGGCAAAGTTTCGGACTAAGTTAGCGTCAGTTTGAAATTAAAGTGAACTTTTTATGGGCTGGCATGAATTTTGTAGAATCGATATTGTTTACATTTGTGTAGTTGTGGATTTCATCCAAAAACGATCAATATTTGGAAACAATAACGCGATATAAAACGAAATTAACACACTAATTAATATTAGATTGTATGTAGGTATATGGGAAATATGAAGATCTCTAGTTGATAAAATTTAAATTAAAATAAATACATGTAGTTTGGGAGTATATGAATTTAAGAGGTGTAAAAATTAAAAGCAATTACTATACGACCACATTGCCACTGAAAAATGACGTTCTAAACGGTTCTTAATTAGCAAACTAAACCCTACCCTCTTTAAAAAAGATTAAACTGTATGTTTGTGAAGCGTCGTAATGCCAGATGACTGACATGAGTCGTTGTGTGGCTTTCATTCCCCGTTAACAAGGGCGAGGGCTCAGGCAAAAATATGGACCGCTATTAATTCGATACATTTCAATTTTTACACCGCGAATTTTAATGCAAAAAAAACAACATGAATTATTGTAATGGATTTGAATTGAAAACCAGGATTCAAACTTCCCTCAATTGTGATTATTTATAATTGTCATCTTTCTATCCAGTATAGGAAAAGCTTTTCAATCATTGTAAATAAAATTTTTTTCGTTGATTTAAAATAGTTTGTTCTATATTCTTTTAATGAAAATTTAATCGAAAATTTAAACTGTCAGTGCATGAAATGTGTATTTAAAAGTGCTCGGGTTTTCATTTCCTACGACAAGGGTTGCCCAAGGGTGCATGCCAACATAACAGACTGTTCACTAACCGGTGAATTTTAAACTAAAACACCCTCCCTCCGACATATACTATACTATAGTACACTAACTCGTTACAAACACATACAAATTCTAATTAACTATATGGATATTACCTGCCATCCATTCTAAAGATGGACACTATGGAACTTGATGGAGAATTATGGATTCTATTTTTCTCTCCTTATAGTTTTGAATTCTGTTCAATATATCGAGAATAGTAGAAGTAGTAGAAGCGGAGGAAACAGTATCCGCAACAAATCAAACAGTGATTTGAAAACATGACATATTCGTAATTAGAAAAGTGTCCAGATTTCAAAAGTACATATATCCTCCCTCTAGTTGGGTATAGTTTGCTATATGTATACAATATAATATAAAGGGAAAGGCGAAAGGTAAGAGACAGCATAAATCTGGTTATATTTACGGACAGGTTCATAGATCGGTCCGAGATATCGCGTATGGTGGATTTCTTAAGGCGGTTTGGGCCATATATCACTTGGTATATCACGTCGAGCCGATAAATCAGGGCGCCGCGGCGGCCGGTTTATGCCAGGTTGCAGGCGGCACCGACATCTCTCACCCACACCCTATTCTCAAACACTTACTCGACTCGTTTGGCCGGTTTGCCCTTCTTAACGAAACGGTAGCAAGAATTGCCGCTTTTTCCTCTCGCGCCTTTCGATCTCTTCAATTTATTGAAATTTTCCAAAATTTGCAGAGAAAAAACCGGAAAATTTTGTTGTAAAATACGGCTTTAGCTTCTAGCAATCAAGTACTGGTATCTGGTGTTGTGGTGGTGGTAGATGGTGTTGCTGGTAATGTTCCTACGTGACATATTGTCGGAATACAATAAAAACTACGGTTTCTGAGTGGGTAAAACCTCGCTTGGTTTTACACCAAAATGCATAAATACGTTTTAGCCGCATTTGCCTAAAACTGTCTTGTAAATGTGTGTGTCTGTATACATATAGATGTATGTAAGTGTACCTACCCTTAGTGATAAAGAAAACGAGAATGTAGGAGAAAGGAAACAAGGAACCTGATGACTAATTTGTCGAAAGTCGGAGGGAGAGGACGATAAGAAGTGAAGAACAGCGTCATGTGCGAACCGTTCATTTCTCTCGTTTTACCATCGCCCCAGAAAAACGCCATGTTGTTGTATACAATCTGATTTACGCGTATTGTGGCCGAGATGCTCTCTCACCTGACAATTCCGTTTTTATCGCAATATTAAATCGTTCCCAAATAGAATTTGGCCCAAGATTTGTTCAAGTTCAATAACAAAAATGTATGCATTTCAAAATAATATATCTCTCTTTCTTTCTCCTGAATAGGAGGAAAGTTTCCGGAAATTTATCTACAATATTAGTTCTGATATGCGATAGCATTAAATCATGCATGCTATCAAACAAGTGATTTACTTTTCGGGAACACATTACTCTAGTTTTATAAGTCCCAAAGTGTTTTCCTCATGTGAGGTATATTTTTAATAAAACCGGTGGGTTTAATGCAAAAATAAGCTCACCTATTTTCAGTTCTTCTAATCCCTACTGTTCTACGGTCGTCCACCTGCAATCAAAGCAAAACCACATCAAATGAATAACTGTCATGGAATTGGGACAAACAATTCTACAATCGAATATTTTAGGAAATTTCAATAATTCCATTGAAAAAAAAAATCATTGCTTTGTTCACAATGATTAATCCCCCGGTATAAAAGAACGAGAACAGAAGGACGGAAACGTTGTCGATTAATTTCCATGTAATTACCTCGTCAGTAATGAATGCCTTTCACAATTATTGACATTAGTACACGGTGGTTGATGATAAATCTCAATGTAAGCAAAAGAAAATTGCGCGATAAAGTAGAGAAGAAAAACTTTCCCACCATTTCATAGTTGTAGTCGTTGTCATAGTCGTCGTCGCAATCGTCAAACATGTGACTTCTTCTTTAATGAAATTTCGAAATCTCGTGCCGGCGTTCTCGTATAAAAGAAGTCTTAATTAACGAGTCTATTGTTCTGCCGGAAACCCGCTTCTTTGCTTGTAAGTTGGAAAGTGTACGGGAGTAATTCTAGCGACGATATCTCTCCTTTTCTTTCTTTTAAACATACAGCCACCCGCACACAGAGGGACTACCGTACCGATTGTGAATTACGTCCAAATTCTGCAGAATTCGATCGAATTTACTTAGAAAAATTAACGAAATTTGTTGTTCTTCTTGGTGTTGTTATATTGTTGTTACTAGTATCGATAGAAAGGCGATCAACGATATTTTCTAGTAGAGTAGACGATTTTATTCGCTTGAAATGCCGATAATAGCGGCGCCGTTTGCCGAACGAACATATTTCTGTTTAATTTAACCGTAAACCATAAAGTTCTTGTTCACCTAGACGAACCATTGCCTATCTGATAGATGGCCATTCTTTAACGCTACATTCATCATCACACCATTCTGGACAACATATCGCATCATTACCGAATGGAATCTTCTTAAAAATTCCATTAATTCATTTAGAACTACTCCAGTAGTAGTAGTATTGTTAACATGGCAAAGTCGGGTCAAATTCTGGATGTTTGGTGTTCCCATGCGGGTGAGTTGTCTTCATCAGCTACTGTCTACTGCATTAGAGAGACACCCGCAGGATTCCCGTATTGTACAAAACTACATGTAGAGAATATCCTCTTGTTTCCCCTTGCACCCATTCCATCACCATTTGTTGAGACATTCGCGCAGTGGGACAAATCGAACATTACGACAATGTTAAAGGGAGGGTTAGAATTCTGCGATATGTGTTCGGTACGAAAAAACAAAATCTAAAACATTAATCTTTACAATTACAGTTTTCTTTAAAGCTTTGATTTCCATTGTGGGTGGTTGTGGTGGTAACGATTTCTCAAAGTCAAAGCAGTCTTGCGTATAAGGGTGGCGGCGTTACTGGCATTTTATCGCGACATCCTTCGCTCATCTGTCTTCTTGTGGTAGATTTTTACATCTATCAAACCCCCTTTACGGCTGTGTGCGTGCCTGTGTATGGATGAGTAAGGGTGCACACCTGCACACACAAAGTAAACACTGTCATTTTCAGAAATCAATCTCGAAATCGGTTTAGAGGGTGGCAGTGCGGCGAGAAAATTCTATAAGGGTGTTTGGTCAAATAACAATTAAGATCGTTTGAATTATTATCGACAGGGGATTGGTGATTTTAACGAGTTTTCCCAATATAACAACAACAACAAAATAGGCTTTAGCTACAATAAAAGAAATGATGTCGTTTGTAACAACAATCAACTGTAGTGTTTTAATAAATAATTTTCCGTTTATGAAAAGTTGGAACAATTCAAACTTTACCGTTTAACCTAAAGAGAATTTTTTCCCTTTTCTTGTTCTTCTGCCTTTATTCTGCTTATGTTCTAATTAATTTTGTTGTTAATGTCTCAAGTTTGTTCGAACGACATTATCTTAAGGCGACTAACATAGCTGTTTTTCCATTCTCTTCTGTTGTTGTTGTCATTTTCTCCCTTGTTGATTAAGTAGAAATAATAATGATGAGGTATTTTTTCTTGTTCATATATCGACAATAAAGGCAGTATTGCTATAATTACCTTTATGCATGACCGATACGCCATTAAGAAGTATATAGGCATATATATCTTATTTGTTCCGCTCTCTATAGAATTATTATTATTATTACATGGTAATCGACCGTATAAATAATTCCCCAGTTCACAACATGATTGCTAATCAATATAAACGACATATTAATATGAGCTTTCCGCACCTTTTGACAGGCATACCAACGGAATATATCAACTTAATTTCCCTATTTTAATAAAAAATTGATAACTAGAGTTTTTTATTTTGTTATTTTCATGTATAGATGCACATTCATAAACACATCCATATTCAAATATGGCTAAAACAGTGTCTACGTCGCTTGTCTTCGTCTCTACCTCATCTACATATGTTCTCTCGTCAGCTGTGCTTTGTTTCTGAAAAGGGCTTATTAAAGATGCAAAATTTCCCATTCATATTCAAAATTTTATATCCCAGTTTTACCACTAATTTATTCAGCCTATCCTGATGTCGTCTATCCTCTTTTCTTTTTATTCACAATCTTATTTTCACTGTGAAACTGGCTAATATTCCGCCCTATTGAAACATATTTCCCTCGTTCAGATTTCTCTTTACACGGAGGCAACGACGAAAAAAAAGTGTACATATTTATATTGGAAATAACTAATATTTTTGACAAATGTCATAAACATAAAAAAACACACGCAGAAAACCACAATTTACGTTTCAATTCAACTTAAAGTTCAACCATTTCGAGAATTAGTCTGGGAAACGCGTCAATCAAAATAATAAATAAGAGGGGGTGCATATTTCAATATTTACCGAATCAATTCGGTCGCAAATGAAACCAGCATTTAAAAATCGAATTGGTAATTTCCGAGACGGTTTAGTTTCTCTCCGCTATACAAACCAACCATATAAAATTTTCTTACAATATTTTTTTGGGGGTTGTTGCTGTCGTCGTCGCCAATTCGAAACCTCTGTTAAGCTTAGAATGCTAATCACTCTCAGCGGCTCAGCTCCTCGGAATAATTAATTAGCATTCTTTCCTATATTTTACGTGCTGCCTTTTTTATTCAAACACCCCCCAGTCCGCCAGTCATCTACTATTTTCTTGTACATCCGTATCTCCTCTCGCTCTCTCATTACATTGAAATTAGATTTAAAAATGTGGAAATTGTATCGTTGATTACAATTCTGAGAGGAAGCGCTGGTTGTGTGCGTTAAAAAAAACTTTAAAGTGGATTTTCAATTAACCATTGAATATAATGTATTTAAAACAGCGAGTCGGCTATTTGTGAAAAGCTTTAAATAAAAAAAAAGTTTACGTGGTGTACACCGATGTATCTGTATAGTGCTGGATTTTTTCCCACCCCTATAAAACAGAGTCACTCACATTCTTTGCTTGCAAACTGTTGAACTGAATATTATCTTGTCCGGCATTGTATATCGACTGAATCGGTAAAGAGGATTACGTGTTGTTTCTGTTCTCCCTCATTGTAGTCAAACGGGCTTTCGTTTTATTTATATACACTTTTTTTGTCTCCCTGCAACCAAATCTGTATAGCAGAAAGCAAGCGCTCCCGTGAAACAAGTCAGGTGTTGGTACAACTTTATATTACGCATATATCCTATGGAATTTGCAAAAATCCCCCAAACTCACCCCCGATTGATTTTTTATTACTATTGATCCTTTTATTCAACAACCACAACAATTTTTTTTTTAATGTTTGATGGTGTCATTACAACAAACACCTGTGGCACGCGAGTCGATCATTATTTCTGAAAGCAGATAGCTATTGACGCTGGAATTAATAGCTTTCGATTATTTCCTGAGTCAACACGTACATTTATAGGGATCATTTTAATTCAAATCCCCCACACATTTTACTGCACAATCAAGGCGACATTTATTTACATGTAAACATTTTTAAGACTCTTCTACTCGAAAAATGACGAAATTATTTATTTTCATCTCATTATTTCTCCGTTAGAGACGCCAATATTCAAATGAAAGACCATTAAAAGTTTTCCTCCTTACACACTCACTCCATTCATATTAAGATTGACGCAAGAATGTTTAACAAGACGAATTTTTCAAGTAAAGGTAATCGTAGCGTAATTAAAGAGAATTCTCTTTTATTTATCGTTTTTCTCTGTTTTGTTAATCCTCTTGTTGCGATTTTGTTGCCTTTATATAAACGAAATGTTAGTGGAAAAATTCAAGGGAGAGATGCTTGACCTGGAGACTTAAACGAGCAAAAAATGTGAACGTTATTATTTCCGGGTGAATATAGGGATGATCTTGTTTCTTATATGTGTGTTGTATTTCATAAATCTCCAGAGTGTCACGTCTTTTTCTTTCGAACAAAACGTACAAGAATCAAAGCAATAAAAAAATTGTAATCTCGAGAGGGTTGTGATGGTTGAAGAATCGAACTTGTCAATTTAATCCGTTTAAATATTAACGAAAATTATTTCCATTGAATCGATTGAAAATAACACAAGGGTAAACAGTAAGCATAAAGGAATATTAAATACTTGCCTTGCTCATCGCCCTCGAACTAGAGGGCCGCCCTATTGCGGTCAGTTCTGTAACAAAATATTACAATTATTGGAATAGTCTTTACATTAATTTTTTGATAGATTATTTTATATAGGTAAGAATGCATGGACACATATTGCAGGATAAGCAGCAATCGTTGTAGCAGTGCTAATTTTCTCACTAGAAAGTCATGCGCATGCAAACGTTGTGAACGCGGTCGCCCAAATAATAACTTCGTCGGTGGCTGATGGTGGTCTCCTTGTCGATTGTATAAAAGGGTCCTTCTCGCACCCGCTACCGACTTGATCAATATATATGTGTATCCCTCCTTGGGCCTCCCCCCGCGCCCCATCGCCTACCAGTCTTAATTAGGAGTTGGAATCTGTGGCGGACACAGACACACATAAGGGACGCTAGACCAATATGCGCTTCAACCATTTTTGGTCTCCCTTCGTCACTGCTACTGCTGCTCTATTGCTATACCACTAACGTTGTTGCCACTTACCCCACACAGTTTTGCTTGTTCATTTGGATAGTATTGTTATAGCTGGGAGAATTGGCGAATTTTTCGTAGATTTTTGCAAAATATCCACACAATTCTAATTTTCCCAAGCTTTAATAGATGCGTTATAAGCACATGAGCGAGCTTTGGAGATGTTCTTTCATCTATTTATTTACATTTTTAATAAGTCCTCCTCTTCATGTATTTTAATGAAAAATTTCAATATATTTTTTGAATATTTCAAGACCCTCGAACTAATCACGTTTCAGTCATGATGTTAGTGGTGGTGGCGGTTGTGTCAGTTAGTTATTAACCAAATGAATGAATGAATGGTGAATCTGCCAGTATCGTCTTTCTCCATATAGGATAGAAAAGGTAGTGGGGTGGTTAGGAAATCTAAAGAAGGGTGCAGTGGGGGTTGAGCGATCCTGTCGAGTTATACCACCGACAACCAACGTGAAAGAATCTCCGGGGTTCTAGTTCGTTAGTCTTCCGGAGATCTGACAGTTCCTTATTGAAAAATTGGCTGGCATTCCGGGTCGATCGAAAGTAATTAATTATTTTTGGCATTATCGAGCGCACAACCGTCTGGTTTTCTTTTGCTAATTCATGAGCCGCGAACGAGCAATAAAACACCACAGGAACATACAGCCCTTCCTCTCTCTAGCACATAGAAATTACAACACCGGCCCGTGATTAAGGCAGTCGTGCATGCATAACCAGACGGAAGCTTTACACTATTACTACTACACCTTATATACGACAATAGAGTTATATCAACATTAATGTAACATATACACATCTCTTATATGAGAAAGAAAAATAGATTACACCCAGTTGCTGTATCAATCTTAATTACAACAATGAATTGATGTGATTGCCAGTTCGTGGAGATAATTCAAAGAAAATAAATTAATCAGAGTTCAAGTCCAAGGGGATGGAACAGTAGCAAAAGACGGGCAACCGTAGTAGAGAAGAGTCTTTTTATATTCCAATCGTTTCCGGAATTTTTAAAGGGGAAGTGATGCCATGCGAGGAGCAGTTATCAAGAGCACTTAAACTCGCTTTTATTACTCCCTGATAGGTTGTAAAAGGGTTACTACGAGTGATAATTCACTATACTACACCTCTGATTCTTCTAACAATACAATACTGGTTAATATCATCGTCCTCATATAAAAAACATTGAATGAATCTAATATAAATCGAATGATAGTTAGTTCTTTTTTGTAGTTTTCCACCAGATTCATTTGATTCACATAATCGTAATGTAATTTCTGGATAAAGCCGCATTAATGTGTGAATTCCTATCCTTTTATCCGTCACTATCTTTAGACGTTAGCTTTTTACTGCACCTTAATTAAATCCCTTTCTGACATCTACCGCGCTGTTGTCACCGTTCCAAACGTAGAGATTTCTACGTGATGCGGTTTCCAAAGCACAAATTGCCCTCTAGAATTCCCATCCCATTTGTGATTATTTATTTCATTTTAACCTTCTTGTCTGTAATCCTATGAAACGTTCAAATTAAATTGAATGTAAAGTGCCATCATGATGATGGTCCAAGTTTTTTTCCCTCTACTATTCAATCAAAATTAAAACAAAATAACAATAAGAATGCAGCAATCTGTTTTCCATTTGTTGCTCAAATCAGGGATGAAACCGAAAAAAATCCACAGATAATCAAATACCTGTTGATGAGAGTGTGAATGGAAGCAATAGGAGGAGGAAGTTGAAAAAGAAGCAAACGACCGGGAGTGTATGAAGAGGAGGAATGTTTGATGATAAAAAGCGGTTTCTTTTGATGACGCATTTACACAGCAAATCTATCTCTGTTGCACCGTATCGTTTCTAGACGTATTGAAAAAAGACTGAGACAATTTGATTGTGGAAAGGGTGTCAGCAACACAAACACTTGATTCACTCTCCAATCTTTCCGTCATTTCGCCGGGTCATCATTTTCACTGTTTTGATCTCGGATTAATTTACTTTAGAAATTATCGAGTCAACTGAATTTTCGGATCGTATACTAGTGAATAGAGAGAAAGAGCGAAACGGAATTTCATATTAACTATTCAATTTATTTAATCATTAATTAATGAAAACTTGAAGAATTTATAAGCCCACTCCATCCATTGTTAGATTTTTTTTATAATACAGGCAAATTTTCGAAATATACAACAACAGATTCTTGCCGTTCTGATGATGGGTACTAAAATGAAAAGGGGTCCGTCCGTTCGTCGTCTAGTTAATGTTCGCTTTCTATACTATATGGATTGTTGTATATATCTATATGAAATCCACCCTAGCACGTACGCGTTTTAGGTTTCCGGCATGAACCCTTTCCCCGGCTATCGGTTCATCCGTTCATCTTAGGTCCTCGGCGTCGTTTCAGCGTAATAAAATTAGTAGTTGGAGTAGTGCAAGCGTCGAAATCAACCGTTGATGTCGTCCTCTGTATGCTCTAAACATAATTGCATTCCCACTTTGATTTTGCAATCTCTCGTTACGTGCCAGTTGCATGTTGAAATTGTACATTATGTGTCTATATGCTTTCTCAACAATACATACTTATATACAATGTTAATAGAGTCCGAATATTGCATGTGGCTTTACTTATATTCATTCCGGCAAACTCCTACAATGCCCGTCTTCTGCTACACAATATTCAAAGTTTTGCAGGTGTCCTTATTGGAAAACGACCGTCGTCATAATGTCGACAACGACGCCTTCAATCACACACTCATATACACAACGATAGTTGGTAATACAAAGGCAACATCGACCATTTGTCAGGAACTTGAAATCTAACCAAGTGTTGCCTTGTCACTACTAACTGCCCCAGTTCAATACAACTCTGATATGCATCGTCGGTTAAGTTTACATTCTATTTGAATGCAATCCAGCACCTTCAACAAAAGTCTCGTTCTCTCTATTGCAGCATGTTCAACTATTCTACAGTAATTATAACACGAAAATCGGATTTTATACGAGTAAAGATTGTGTTGAAACGGGTCAATTTCGAATCAATTCAATCCTTTTAATTATATGGAAGAATAAATTAAATTAAATAATAAAAGCTATACGATATCGAATTTATAGATGAAATTGTAAATTATCAAATCGTTTGTGTCTGGTGCAGCCGCGAAACCGTGGATTCTCTCTATCCCATTAAACAGCTCCGACTGGAAACAATCAGCTAGTGAATTGATTCGCATTGGGGGTCCATTACTCCAATCTCTCCGTCGTCGTCGTCGACGACTTGAGACGACTAGACTCTATGTGTATTTCTCCACTAATATAGTTTAGATTTCGAACAATTGCAATTTCTAACTAAAATTGCAGTTTGTACAATTTTATGTAAACATTGTTTAATTCGTCTAGTGGATAGTTTAAGCTGGTTTTTGGGTTGGTTGGATCTACAGACAGACAATGATGATGATGTGGTTAGTGGTTTGATGATATGGTGGTAGTTGTGGTAGTACGAGTCGAACAAGAAAATATTTCCCCACTGAAATTTCTCTGTTATCTTTAATTTCGCGTGTCGCTCCCCTGGAACGGTTGTGTAAATGATGTAATAAATAAACAGAATATGGTAGTCATTTAGCTTAGTTTAGCTTCAAAGAAACCGCTAATAATGAAGCTGTCTGGTATTGTCTTGGAATTGTGCGCGATTTATGATTTACTTTTGTTTGGTGGTTTTCCAGTCGTTTTCACAACACCACGTATTTTCCATTGATATACCCGAAACCCAACCCCCAACCAATTACGAAATATTTTCCATAATTTATCGCATTTTATTTCAATCAGATAAAGTGGTAATTTTTCTCGAATACGAATGAATTGGATGTAATTAATTGGTACGGACAATGTTACTCGGGTTAATGTCGGAAAAACCATCTAATGTTTTCTGACAAAAACAGGAGCGACTCGTTTGGTCGTTAAACCAAACATCATTCTCCACTTACATGCAAAACACATCCGTATGCGCTAATCTGACTCCATTAAGAGTTACACACACACACGTACTCATAAACACCGACAGCTAGAGAGAGGCACTCATTGTCAAACTGATCCGCATATAACTTGACCTGAACGAGATATTGTCGCTTATCCCCATTTGTCTATTTTAAATCTATTAAATCGCGAAAAATCCCACCCCCTTCCTATTCAAATATGTAAATATCATGTCGATATAGAACGTGAAATTAGTTCACATCATATTTTAATACTGTCATCATCATCATTGAAACAAAGCGAGAATAGGGAAAACGAATCCATCCAGTTTATCGTTTCTTTGATTCTCCCTTATGACTGTGTAGTAAACGGGAGACGGCCGGGCAATAAAAATATTCCAAGGTGATGACTCCCACTGTAGTCACACACTGAATAAAACCATAACATTTGCAAGTTAAATGCCATAAACGTCGACGAAATAAATTCTTTGTTTCATTTTTTCCGTTACTATTCTTCATAGAGCACTTCCGACAAGAGATCTTTCAGATTGTGTTCGTTTTATCTCCATCGTCTAGAATAGAATGGAGATGAAGCTCCTCCAGATTCCACATATCAACAACGCATTATGATCATCCTTATATAACGGCAATCACATTAAAAATAAATAAAGTTGTTTATGTACAATATATCTATAGTGTACGTCTATAAATTCTAGAAGCTGTATTCTTTATTGTTATCATTATTATTGTGATTGTAGTGTATTGGAAAGGCCAAGGGTTCACTAGTATTATTAATCGATTGATTAGTACGATCATTATCTTGGACAGTCCTCAAGCATCCTCTATCAATGATGATGGTAATGATGATACAGACTGGATACAGATGATGATGATGTTGATGATTACTTAAACTACTACCTAGTCAGGATGCGTCGGCCTAATTTTCCCCAGAATGGTCACGAAGAGAGTGAGTACGGGCGGTGGCACTTGATGAACTAAACCCATCGATCATCCAATTAGCTCACCGATCAATCATCTGCTGCCATTTACCCGCCTGCACCCCCTTTAACTACACGCTCATCTGTTCATCTGCATACCACATACACATTCTATCTATATCTATCTTTATTTACCATCTACTAATATAATTATTGTTCTCACTCTATCCCTCAATGTTATGTCATTCTTTAATTGTTCAACATTTCGTCTATCCCCTTATGCTTGGAAATCCATCCAAAATTAAATAAGCAAACCCTTTTCGGGGCAAGAGATTTTTCGGTGTTAGAATGTGAGAGAATGAGCGAGGGAGAAGGAGGTAGAAAAAAAATGGGAATTTCTAGGGACCAGGTTGACGGTTTTCTCATCGACGTCATCCTTGTCTGGAAGCCGTAAGAGCATTAAAAGGACGCCACTACCACTACCACCCTTGCTTTTGCTTTTCCCAACTACTTTACCGATTCAGCCCTTAAAAGCACCGCTCACACAGAACATACTCCATAATTTATAGTAATTTAACAATGCAGGAGCAAGAACAAGCTCAAGTATTTTTATACAATGTCCGCGTGCGCCATCATGAAAGGGTTACCAACTAGGCCATGGCGAATAATTTTTAAAGAGGATTTGCATGATTAAGAGGATTGTTTATTTTAAAAGTGGGCATACATTTAAATATAATGGGAGATGTTTAATTTAATGTGCTGAGGTCGGATTATATGTTTATAAAACGTTTTTTTTTCTTATTCCTTTCATTCTCTATCATTTCGTCAACTTTTTAAGTTTCGTATATTTAATTAATTTTATCAGTCCGTATTAGTTGCATACAGTTCAATTTCCTTGCTTCATCTTTCTGTTTTCTATACGAATCGATTACCAACAATAGATTAACGAAGCAATACAAAATCTCTTCATAAACATCTATAGAGACGATTTAAATTGGAATTTGGATTGTTAGAGTTAGTGTGGATGTTGGATGGACGATTCTTCCGTTCATCTTCCCGGGAGAGGCATGGTAGAATGAAAAATTTAGATTGCATTAGAGGGAATGAGACCCCTTGAGCCACTACAAATCAACTAATTAGCCTGCTAGCTGACTGACTACCATCATCCCCCTCCTTTTCTTTCTCTGACGTTATTCACTATAGCCTCTTCTGTCTCTGTTTGATGTCAACGTCGCGACATCAATGAGAAACGTTGGCAATCTCTGTCGCACCCATATAACATAACCAAAAGCCCAAAATAATCCCCCATGCCTCCCTTAGAGCCCCCACTTGCCTTCTATCTCTAACAGTATCCTGATAATCGAAGCCGAAATATGCTGCCTGACGTCGTCGAGAAATATGCGGAATTCGGTTAGGATCCGCCAAGGACTATCACGTGTCTTATTACACAATTAACGCAGGAATGCGTAAGCAACTGCCTATCACTGTAGAGCGAAACTATATTCTCTAACAACAACAACCGAATAACTTGTGGAATCCCCCAAACAATAAAGAATATCAATAACAACAACTATAATGCTAGACGACGTTCATCGGAGTCGATTTTTCACTAAAAAATATCGTTGATTCAAATTGGACAGGAAAATTTGTTGCAAACGAGACATCCCCGAGCTCGTCACCTTCATATCATATTCTCAAGTGTTTACGTGCCAACTCCCGAAGCAACTAAGACGATGCTACATTTTTATTTTTATCTGCCCTTCTGGCGCATGAATATTTAACAAGGAAGCCGACTTAATCTGTGTCAAGGGAACTGAAAGTAGCCAATATGAGTTCTTTAGCGTTCTATGCCACACTTGCGCTCTCTCGTCCCCTTCAAAAAAGTTTACCCAAAAAGAAAACTTTAAAGTACAAAGAAAATCAACCCAAATTGTGAAATATTCGAAATCGTCTACAAGTAGATATAGAAAGATACGGAACAATCTATTGTTGGTAATTACTTGGGTAAAATTGGAGTGAATTCAATGATAGTATCAGTTTT
The DNA here is from genome assembly GCA_020740385.1 of Mylabris phalerata. Classification (NCBI taxonomy): domain Eukaryota; kingdom Metazoa; phylum Arthropoda; class Insecta; order Coleoptera; family Meloidae; genus Mylabris; species Mylabris phalerata. The sequence goes on along the minus strand of JAJEOX010000223.1, from coordinate 5,164,171 downwards.
GGTCGGCGCGTCGTTGTGTAGAACATCTTATTTGCAGGTCGACCGATTCAGGGAGTGAGTTGCTTCTGGTCACTTTATTCGCCCTTTGTGTCGACCCTTCCTAATGTCAATATATCACACAACAGATCGGTCTATTTGCCATACATGTTAACCGTTGAAGGGGGAAATACGGAATATGACAAACATCGAAATTTATCGATTGCTTCTACCACCTATACCGGACCACCCTCTAGAATTTCATTCTTCAAAAAAAAAACTACCTTTCTTGTTGTATCAAATTAAAATACCGAGAGAAACGTGCGAAACCTTCAAATGCAATAAAAAATACACAAGTAAACGGTAGTCGACAAGCCAAAGTGATGGTTAGACGTTTTTCGGCTTCTTTGCCAGCATCAATTGCCGAAAAAAAAATCTCTAAAGGAACGTTTAAGGGGCAACTGAGCTTAATTAAATTATCAGCTGATATTTAAAATAGCTCGCCGGTTTTCCGTGCAAACACTTGATCTTGACGATGTTGTAAACGAGACGAGTAAAATAAAGATAGAAAGAAACCGTTTTTGGTTTGATTATATTCATTGTTTTGAAACTTAATTCAACTGGGTAAATTTCAATAAGATACGAAACACCAACGATAAAAAAATTATTGGTATTATTCGCTGATTGAGAAATTATTTAATAAAGACTTTTATTAGCATGGAAATGAGCGTGATTTTTGTTCATCGTGATTTGTAATCTAGTGCATACTTTAGATGGGTTTAATGAATAATAATGATTTGAGGATTGATTCATTAATAGGCGATTGGAATATTGGGTGAATTTGTGCGATTAAAGATATGGCCGAAGCAAGTCTATCTACATGTTTGTTAGCTCGTTTTTGGGGTGTTTTTTTTATTTTCTCGCTCGGTGGTAATTTATTAAATTTAATTTTATAAGCAGGCACAAAATGTTTGTCAACGTTGTCGTCTGAAGGGGCTGAAATGCGCATATCACAGATGGAAATACCCTATTTAAATGCAAATTCTATATTTGTCACCTCAAGAAGAAAAAAAGTTCGATCTTTTCCACAAGTTTGCATATTTCCCTGTAGATAGACGGTCGTTTTAAGGTACACAGATATTTCCAGTTGTTATAATTCAAGTTTGTAATATAAGCAAACATGTACACAAAACTAATTGCAAAAGACTTCCCCATATGTTCTAATGTATAACAAAAGCTTTCACCCGACTGATATCTTGTTTAATGTTTACAATCTGAAAGAATTTTGTGTAACAATACTGACACACTCTACCTGTTTCGATATAGTGATGACATATGATGGATTAATGGATATTGGTGGTAGGTAGTAGGGTGTATTTCAGACTATTTTATCTTCAACCCGGGAGCGAATAATTTCAAGTTTGTAAAGTTTACACATGTCAAGTGGTGTGTCGATACGATGATGGCGTGAATGTGCGCTTTTGATGACAAAGGCGGATCTTAATATCCGTGTACGAGAGACGAGTAGTAGTAAAGAGAAGAAGTAGAAGAGGAGTCGTTACGGCAAGGGTGTCGACTTTACAAGGGATCGGCTTTCTTAAGGAGTATAATGGGATCACGTTCATCCCTCTTAGACAGGATCAGAAAGACTTTACTTGCCAAGACTTTGCCTTTTTGCACCCGACAAAAACCACATCACTTTTAAGCTAGCAGGCTCATATACTTTGTCTTTTCAACAAACAAAAAGAACAACCAAAATCGACTAAATATCGTTGGATAAAACAACTATATCGCTGGAAATCGAATCCAAGAATGAATACAGATTAATCTAAACCTAGCTCAACCGGTTGAAAATTTGATGCGAAAATAGCGGTGAACCAATGGTTGATTCATATCTCGAGGGTCCTCTTCTTTTTTTCTCGTTCGCGCGGATGGGAGAAGAAAAAATCTAAAGAAAACAGCATGATCCTTTTACAGGTTCCCATAATACGTCTAGGCTGCTTAAGAGGATCGCCGGATGTCTCGATTCCCTCTTTAAAAAAAGGGGAGATTGTTATCACGCCTTCTAATTTACTTATTCTCTCCTTAAGATCTATTTACAACAATAGAATCGCTTGCAATCTAAGTGAAGGAAGAACGGAAAAATAAAAAAAACAAACAAACAGGATATAATGCGGAGGAGTCATAAAAATTATGTAGATCGATTAGAGTCGAGCGAGGAAGAGATCCGGACAATTTCGCACCCCATTTCTACTAACAACCACCCTTATACTGCTGTCATCACATACATATTTATTTCATTTAATTTTTACATCATATATTCTCCTGTAATCTCAAATTTACGTTGAAACAATTGAATTAATATACGTATATGGTGCAATATTTTCCACCTTCGCATCTTTATTTTCACAAAATCATCGAAGAAATATAACTATCAAAAAAAAATTAGGATTGCTCCGTTATGCTTCCTGTATCGTAAAAACCAATAAGCGGGTAGGTTAAAACAAAACCGCTCGGTAGCAGTGGTACAAGAAGGGAACGTTGCTGCCGCCACCACCACCACTACCACTGCCGCCGCCACCACCATCATTGCTGCCGGTAAAACTGGAATACAACTAGGAGGAAATATTCGGATACGAGACGGGGACAGTATAGGGATGAGATACGCTAAGGGTGAGTGGGGGTGGGCAAGTTTTAAGGGAGCCCCTTCGCAAATTTCGCATGGAATGAAAAACAGAAGCTCGTCACGACGACGATACGGGTCTGCTGTATATATGTTTGAGTGTGTGTAAATGTGAATATACGTGTGTGCGGGTAAGAATGCTTTATCAATTTCAATTTAGACGTATACGTAGAGAAAGAGATTTCTGCCCTTCATTCGTGTGATAGTCGTATGTGACGATGTTGTTTTTTTTTAGGAGGGATGCTAAATGGATAGACGTTGGTCGTTAATTAGACTCGAGACATTTATGTTTAGATGGCATCGAAATTTTTGAGACACAATCATAGGGAAAGTATTATTGAAAAATAGGGAGACTCGAGCAAAAATCAAAAGATTGGTTCGTTATTATGTCGTGTATTTTACGATTATGCCTCTACGTTGGCATGGCAGTAGTGTAAAGAACATGCTGTTGCCTCATTACATATCTGAATAACTGAACCGTATCTGGATAATGTTATTTTTATACGACATAAAGTACTAACGACATGTTCAAGATATACAGTTCGATAAAAATTCACCCCTCTAATCCAAATCACTCGCTTCTCTCTTTATTTGTAGTCAAAAAATCTGGCAAGAACCAATATTTGCAATTATGGCATTAATTAAAAAAGCAATTTTTCTCTCTGCGTCTTCTGCTCGCCTCCACCAATAAAGATCCTGTCTTAACTGATGAACAATTTCATCAATTCTTGATGGACTCGGCTATAAGGGATGAGGCAATACAGGGTAGAGGGTGGCGAATTGATTACAGCTTGTTCAAAGACGATAGCCAGTGACCGCCACCATCATCACTACCTCAAGGATTTTGGTCTCGTTAATTCTTTACGCGTATACATGACCGCTGTCAAACAATCAACGAACCTTCATCAAGCTAGAGAGGTCTGCTGAATCCCGATAAAGCACTAATTCCCGCAATCAAATATTGATTCAAAACTCACCCTCATTTCTCTGTTTCTTAAAGTTGGACCCCATCGCACCACCACCACCACCCCCTTGCCGACGTTCACTGTGCGCTTTACATAGTACGAGTTTCTCTTTCTTTATTAGAAAGCGATGATTTACTGTAATGACTTTTTTTCATTGAAAGGGCAAAGCCGGTGTTAATAATGTTAATTAATATTTGAAATGTGGACGAGGTGTAACGAATCTTTCAATATTGGCTGGCTGACAAATTTTACAAGGGAAACTGCTGTGCCACCCTTACCCTTAAAAAAATCTAGAAAAAAGAACAACGCGGATGAAAGAAAAAATGAGAAGAATCAAGTTTAAGTGAAAGTGACGACAGGAAAAATTAATTGCGATATTTTTATTGTATTTCACAATATGATTCATCTTGATTGTGTTATTTCCAAAAAAAGAGTTTATATACCTGCTGTTCTCGACAGAAAATAAATAATAAAATTGCATACTGTTCCATTTCTATTTTAATGGATATAATATCACTGTTGAAAGCTTAAAGAGTAAAAGCTCATGGTTATTTAGAATTTTGGGGCAACAGAGGAAATTAAGTGTCAACGCTTTTGATACAAGAGATGGAGAAAATCAGAATGGTTTGTTGAATGTTTCAGTTATTTACAAATACAAATGAGTTGAAGATTGAGTCCTTTCACCGATGGATCGACACAAAAACAGATGCAACCCCTCATATTCCAGGATCACCCCTTTTACGCTTCATTTCGATTGACAAAATTTTGAATACAAAAACTCGAACACACATAGGTGATATACAGCAAGAACAATACGTTAATATCGATTCATGATAACAAAAACACAACACAAACATTGAATCAAAACGAAAAAAAATGAGAGAGTAATGTTTTATTTTGGGAGTGTGTGAAATTAAGGCGTTAATAAGGTTGGGATTTCTCGAGGGCAAATGTTCTAGAAAGAGTTACATTACGAGTCAGGGTGTAAAAAAGCAAAGTTAACTGAGAGAATGGTTTGGCAGTAAAGTCGAGTAATTATCCCGCAGAAAAGGCACCTGCCACTGACGGGACCTGCACCTAAGATACCGTATTGCTGTTTTAATTAGACCATTATGCTAATTACACGACCTCGATAGGGGGCTCTTTCAATTTTTATATTTATTTTCTTCATGATATATTTAAAGGAATATACAAATAAAGATTATAGCTTGTAATTTCATCAACAGCAGGAATTTTGGTTTAATTTGGTTTGGCTTAGTAGATGAGTGCATGTTTTGAATATGATCAACATTAGCATCGGACTTTGATCCATACAGTCAGTGCAATTCAACGTGATTTAAAGCAATTCTGAAAACGTTTCCTAATTAAGCTTCTGTCGCAAACGACGTTTGGCTTTTTCGCAAGTTTAATTTTTAGCATCTCAAAAACCGCCCGGGCGCTGCTCCGTGCTATATGATAGAAATGCCCCTTCTCAAGCATCGCCATGGTAACATGCTTGAGGAAGATAGAATGAATGAGCAATAAAGATAGAAATATATAGAGATAGAGAGAGTGAGAGAGAGATTGGTACGTTAATTTAAGCTGGAGCTACTGACTCGGGCGAAAAAAGTTAATTTTCCAATGTGATGAATAATTTGTGTTTGAATTCTGCTAGAGGCATCGGTCGAAAGGGTTGAGTAGAAGAGACGACGACAACAGTGGCGACGACGTAAATATCCCAAGTGGCTGGTGACGATCAATCATAGAGAACATTTCATACGGGGTCCATTATTCGATTAAAATAATTAGAACGATAACACGGAGAGGAAGAAATAAACAGGAAAAAACAAGAAAATGAATTAAAAAAATATTTTTCTAATTTACTGCTTCAAGTCGGTTATTGTTGAGATTTATAGTGGCGACTATGACTAACATATAGTTATAGTAGCAGTCAGTGAATGTACGCCCATTTTGCAAATTACATTAAAAATTAAAAAGGGATGTGGTATGGTGTGGCAACACAATACAATACCACCGCGTATGCGTTCCTTTATTAAAAGTGTGTACCCACAGCGCCGCGACAGGATGAAGTTTTAATCACCAGATAAAGGAAATCTCAGGACGACGGTGAAAAACAAAACCGAGAGAAAGAGAAAGAGAGTGAGAGCCCGGAGCCATTCTAGAGACGTAGATTTAAATACGCCACACACATAGACATGTCTACAAGAGAAAAAGAGATAGAGGCGGAATATTTTTCTACTACTGTTCCACTTAATTGCATTGTTCCCATTTCACGCAGTTACAAAATCTTTCCCTCCTTAGGAAAAAATCTAATTACCTCAAAATACACACCAAAACTATTATTATCATTGTTATGCCACAATCATCAGCTTATATCGTACATATTTGCCACATTTTCACTGTTGACGTTGTACTTTTGCTTACATATTCATCTATTCCATATTTCGCAAGTCGTTTTCATAATTCCCTCGCATCAGGTCGAGATAGAGAGACAAGCACCAAGCACGTTACTGCTCATCGTATTTCCATTTTGTTGAGGGGCTCTATACTTTCTATAAGACTAAGTATAGACACATATATAGATATTTGCATACTCGTCAGCTGCGCCACCTCAACTTTTCCTACGAATAAAGTTGGCCTAAAAAGGTACTTCGAGACAAACTATCAGGCCAAATGTGATGCATTTCAACTACCTCTTACATATTCCTGAATAGTCTACTATACATATATACACATACGAATTTTCCATGGATGAATATATCAAAATACTTTAGTGAAACGTACATGTCGAAAAGCTCAGTTAGAAATCACTCAGTTCGCATGTTTATGCAATGAATTCTTTAAAGTATTACGAGTTGATTTTTTAAATTCGTCGTTAAAATCGATTCAAATAATCAAATATTCGATTCAACAATGCAATCAGTTGGCGGCAGTATATGGAAGTTGAGGCAATATTTCGCGCAGAATTTCTTCTGTACAATAAGGTGCTAATCAAGACACATGATTATGGTTGGTGGAGTCTTCCTGGCGCATACTCCACAATATAGTCTTGTTTTTATTCTAGATTGTCTGTGTTTTTTATGTCTAAATACCTATAATCTTTTAATAGTAGGATACTCATTTAATGTAAAGTTTCAATAAATGAACATTCGATGGTATTAATCTGTGGTAGTAGGGTTCTATAACGGCCTAGAAGATCCGGCCTGGAAGCTAGTTAATTACAAATAACTCGATTTAAGCGAATGGGTTAAATGTGCGCGGTTAATCTATTGAAATTAGTAAGCAGCACACCTCAGCAAACGTTGACTTAGCTTCGGCGGCGTTAATAATGAGCCAACCAACAAATGAACATTCTCTATACTATCCAATCTTGTAGTGGTATATAAGTCTACTACTACTAGGTAAATGTAGTGAGCCGGTAAATGGTCTGTGAGGAGCAGCATAAGATGCGTCCGGGTATGCGGGGAGGTCAAGTTGAGAGTGTGCGCCCCCTTCACACGGCCCCAAGCTACAATTAGATATCTTTGTGCCATAATTCACGTGTAATCTCTGCCGGCCTCCGAGCGCTCATCTGCAAGTCGCTCTTGCTTAACCGACACCACCACAACTTTCTTTCTTATTATATCTTGAACGGCTCGGTAACGATGAACCACCCTCGTCTTTACACTCTACCATACCAAATATCGTCGTCTCCCCTTATGTAGTTTAAAGTTTAAAAAAAAAAAAACTTGATGTAATCGATCGCAGTTGTAGTAGTAGTTATAATAGTATAATGTGAGAACATTGCGTGTAGACAGAGGAAAAAGCAATTTAAAGTGTTAATCGAAAATACATTTTAGCAATCATTTCTTTGTCTGACTAATCCACAAATTTAATGAAGATTGTTTGTTTATATGATTGTTTACAATATCTATGGTTAAAAACAATATTTGTACGTGAATCTGTATGTATGAGATGGTATGTATGTATGTCAACAAATGGTGGTAATCGGGCATTATAGGATATAAGCAAATGATGCCATTAGGCAACAAGTAAATTGTGGGGACGTGCTCGACATGCGGCACCTGGGATTGCCATCGTCTGCACGTCGGCACAAACACTCTCAATACACATACACCTACATATCAACACACAGGTGACAAGGAATAGAGGAAGAGGTACCAGGTAAATTGAGAGGGTTGTGATGCGGTAAACCGGTAAACGTTCACTGATTGAAGACGCTTGAGTGAACGACACCACTACCACCACATATACATGCATCCATCCATATACATACCATCAAAGTAACCACTATTGCTACCACCAAATCGTCTAGAAAACGACAGTTGATGTGACATTAATGGTTGATTCAATTTATTGTAGAACAACATTTATGAAGAAAAATGTTTTTTTTTTTTTTTTTAATCAAAATCAAATGAATGTGACGACAATGATGGTGCCAACTTTGGTAGAATTGGACGGTAGATAACGCGTCGTTTCGCCGCTTCCGTACGCGGATGAGTAAAGTGGTGAAAGGTAAAGATAATAACGTAAAATATCTAGCGTCAGACCGGAATTATACCCAACCAGGTGCCGCAACTTCCCAATGCACTCTCAACAATCATATCGGGCAATCATGCCACAGACGCTTCTTCAAATGTACGCAGACGATGGTGATGATGACGGCGACAAGAAGGAGGGTGAGTGAACGCGATACGGTCGGGTTTCTATCCATGATATGAGCAAGTGTGTAAGGAAACGCGAGGAAATTAATATCGTAAATATAAAGTTAGTCCATAATTCAAGGCACTAGGAATTTTTCTGAATTATTGGCCCCACAAATTATTGTGAACACGTGGTTGCCGTTTAGAAAACGGATTTATGTCAGGGATAATTTAGTTTGTATTTACCTACTATACTATTGTTACTGTTACTAATACAGGTGAGCACGAATTCTACACAAAATTTATAATGACAGTGGATTTATACATTTGTAATGTTTTATTATTCACCAATAAAACACAAAATTAAGTCGATCTAATGTTAATAGTATCAGATTCTCTATTATAGATTAGTAGTGGACCCGGGCAGCCTTTGGTCGATGAAACCATGAAATATCTCACGCATAAATTAAACAAAGTTTTGGCAAGAAATTAAGGTGGCCCGGCGGCGGCATTAATACAGTCATTACGAACGTAATACGTTGGTGGTGGTAGTGGCGGCGGCGGCAATGCTGGTGGTAGTAACTCGTTACTATCTCAAACCTTGTGTTTCTCCATAACGGAAAACGACAGATCCTAACACCTGATTACCCAATAATATGATTGATTGTCTAGTGAAAATTAGTTCAATTTAAACATGTACTCATCCATACAAATCAAATCAGAATTATTGTTACAATATAACCATATTATAATAAATCGAATCATTGATCATTACCATTACGAATTCAAATGGAAAATTGTTAAATAAACCATGAAAAATGACAAACTTTATACGAAGACAGTTAGAAAAAAGTATTTTGCCTCTTAAAGTGTTCCGTTTTGCACCTGTCAAATGTTCTTTTTGGTAACAGCCACTAGATGTGTAAAATTGCCAACAAGAGGGTGTCTCTTCTCGTCTCTATGTGTAAGAAACCGTTGAAAAATGCTATCTATGTTGAGCCACCTGTAGCTCCTGCTGAAAGCCGGGCTGTGCTCCATAGAATATTCAATGGTGGTGTGTGCGTGCATTTATGTGTATGTCTATACATATGTTTTTATATGTATGTGTGTGTAATGGGGAATGGGATCATTTGTAAAAATGCTTGTCAGCCACTATGTGCTGCAGGCGAACCACCCATTTCAATAGACCGCTCGGTTAAATTCTTTATTTCCTCATAGCCACAATCGTTTAGCCAACTCGAATTGAATTATTTTTACCCCGTTACTCCCTTTTTGCCTTTTTTTTTCAATTCAAACAACGGGGAAAATTAAATGGTCGTGTTCTCGCCTAGTACATGAAACGAGCCGTTTCCGCTTCCTGTGTGGCATCACAAGTTTGCGGTCATGATGATGATGATGATGATGTTAGTAAGTGAAGAATTTTCTTTTTATTGTGGTTTATACAAATCAGAAAAGTTGACTTGGCATAGAATTTAACATTTTTATTTATTTCTTACACATTTTAGTTTTGGAATTAAGTTGTCGACTGGGGTGGCACGTTCACTATCAAACAGCGAAGATTAAAGCTGATAAAGACGGCGATACACCGGCTGTAAAGGAAGTGTGTAAAAGCTGCTCTTTTTATATAACCCATACACACATATACATGCACACAGACAACACAAGAAGGGAGTCTTTTATCGCGTCGTAACCTAGTAAATGGGGAGCGTAACGGGTCAGTTCCGGACGTTTCCGGAAGATACACGTGATTTAACCAATAAATAACATTATTCTTTACAACTGTGATGGAAATAGTTGTTTAGATAAGATTACTACATCTCATTGAATTATTGGTGAAACAATAGATTAGAGATAGATGTATTGGATCACTGGACAATTCAAACGATCTCAAGTATGCTTCAACATGAAAAAAATTCCATATTTTAGATTCGAATGAATCTGGTATGTGCTACTGCTGCTGGTGGTGCTGTTACTGCTTATATTGTACGTATAGAAATTGACTGGCCAGTTTCTACATGGAAATACCACACGGATAAACAGTGACATCAACCAGCAGGCGTTTATTGTAACGATGAAGGCAAAAGAGGGACGAAAAGCAAAAGCACAGGAGTTGCTTGTGTTGTTGTTGTTATTATTATTGTAGTAGTGGTAGTACTGAGAGAGTAAAGCCAGTGTTCAATATAATAGCGGGAGATTCCTCAGCGACCACAACCCGCGTGCGCTGGCTGCTTCTCTCCTAGGCTAGCGTCTCGAAACCGCACATTTCAACCATCCACCCTGCTCTTGCCCCCTGGATTCCCTCATCTCTACCAAACCCCCTGATTTTAACCCCATCCCCCCTTCTCCTCCACCATCCTGTCTCTTCCTACACCTCATCCCTTAGAACGACCGTTCTAGGCCCCCTTCACTGCCACCCTCTACTCGTACACTACACTCTTAACAGCGACGGGGGAGCGTTTTACTGTTTTATTGATTAATTGAGTTCAGCCGAATTTCTCTCGCTTTCGGATTTCGGTTTTATTACGTTTTATAGTTATCTTTATGACGTATTTTTTTGGTCGATGAACTTGATGGTTTTAATGTTTTATAGTCTTTATTGTTTTACTATTGTTTGTAATTGTCATAATCGTTATTGTGATGACAAACTAATTTCATCGTTTTCTGCAATTAATTTTTATTCGATCACATTATTCCATAATATAAACTATTGCTCAGTTTTTCCTTTATTTTCTCTCACTCACTCGATTCTCATTCATTGTCCTATAAAATCTGTATGATATTCAAATCAAAAAGGATTCACAACTGAATTATATTAAGTAATTTTAGTTTAATTTATGTTGGGGCTGAACTGCCTCCTGCCACACATTGCAATATGCCGACGTGATTTAGATAGAAAACGCGACTTTCGCCGCTATTTATATCATCATCTGGCTTGTAGATATGAATAAATACATACAGAACAGCTACACGCTACAGGCAGCAGCAACGACGGCGGCGATGGCGAGGGTCGTATAGACGCCGCCAGTTAAATCCACCCCTCAAACACACATCCTTAGACCCTTATAGTTTATACGTTATAACCATTAAAGTTGCCCGTGTATTTATTTGCAATAGATTATCAAAAAAAGCATAAACAAAAAATATCAAAGCTTTTCAATGTAGGATTGTTCGAAATTAATTTTATTCCATCTTAATGATGAACAATAAAAATCAGTATTTGATAGAGACTTGCAAATTTAGCTGAAAAACTTTCTGCATACTCATAATATTATAATGACGAAATTCTTATAAAAGTTTGCTTGCTGTTTGTAACACAACATCAGAGAGTGAATAGGTAGAGAGAAGAAAAAAGCGTTATAGAACAATAAGCGAACGCGAAACTGACTATATCTTCTCTCATCAAGCAGCTTTTTAAATAACGACTCGTTGGCATTCGTCGTATTAAGATTGTTTTCCAAAGTTTTTTAAAAGTTTCCAGATGAAATTTCATTGTAAAGGTATACATTCCTTCCGTGATACTTTTACCAAAACAAGCGAAAATGTATAAACATGTTTGTTTTTGTAAACATACACAATCAATAGAAGAAATGAATCTTACCTGTACGTTGTCGTGTCGTTTGTTGCTCTTCTATCGAACAATGTTCCACACAGGCCGTCTTCGGTCGGAAGTAATTCTGCAAAAATTGCCAAAAATTAAAATCGAATCGTCAACGTCACATTGACAAAGTTACGATTAGCCGACAGGTAACTGAATCTGGGAACGTGCGTGGAAATGTTAATGCAAGATTCCATTTCCGGTCACGCACAGTCAGTCTCAAAGAACAATAAAGACCGCCACTCTAGAACTTTTCGCACAGAAATCCCCCCAAAACTGCACGAACACTGTTATTGTTAAAGTGTTATAAAATGACAATTTTTATAAAATTCTATCAAAACGTGAAGGAAACCTGGGAAGATCGGGATGAATTATTCCAGTTAAAGTACATTATAATCATAAAATAATAAAGATAGTACCTTACTCATACATGTTTGTGTTTATAACACAAAAAACGGCTTGTATCGAGAGCTAAAGAGCAAGATAAAGCGTGCGATACATAAAGTAGACAACTTGAACGCCTGCAGGGCTCAGGTTTTTACTGCATTTTAACACTACGTAAGCTCAGCCAAGCTGCTTTATTGGTTGTTTAAAGTGTTGTTACATTAGTGTATACCTCTCTATTCTCCTATACGCTCGATAATTTGAAAATTCAAACTTTAATTCCACATTTATCACTATCAGAGATGATAAAATAGTTTATATGGATATAAATGTTACATGTACAAATATTTTAATGATTGAGAATCAGGTGCCGACCTCAGACATTCAATCATCCCCTTATATAGATGATTGAATAACTAAAACCTGATCAATGGTTAGTTTGAAAATGATAAAGCACAGGTGCATTAGTGTCAGCGAATGGTTGTGGTTGAAATGTACGAGGTCTTGGACTGCCATGTATTTTCTAACTTAAACTATTGTCTGTGTGTGTATTATGATTCAATGTTATAATGTATACGATGTGTTTGTGTCCAGACAGCTAACACATGTCTACGAATTTGGTTGTCAACTTGAGTTAGTATCGGCATATCTCTCCTGCCCAGATACATTATTTTGCGTCCTACTCCCTGAAAGTCTCTTTAATCTCTCGAGCTTAAGTAGCTCCGGATTACTTTATCAAAATTATGATTCTAACACTAAAGACTTATTTTAAAAGTAGAAAAAAACCGTCATTAATTGACTTTTCGATTGATGGTCGATTATTGTTTGATGTGCCGAAAGATTATCCCAAGAGATGGCCAGCGTCGTTTCGGACATCTCTTGGGACTTTCACGTGACGTGGGCAAAGTCTGCGTGACCTCTGCTATTGTCAACGTCCAATATTTTCGATTGTGTAAAAAGTATCGAATTAGTCACGTAAATTTCTATTGAAGACACAACAACAACAACAACAAAGTTCTATATTGTTTGTGAAACTCAACTTATACTATAAGGATAGCTAACGGCGTCCGACATATTAATGAAGTAATTTAGTTATATGACAAGGTAAATACAAGAAGATCCGTATGAGTTGATCCTGTTGTGCACAACGATATGGTCTCGAGGGAGTTTCGGCCTAAGAACACCAACCGACTCATTTATCCTACGGATCGAAGCCTGCTCTACTATAGCCCCGCTACGACATGGTCGTATTGCCATCATTGATATATGTATACGTATTGGTAAATATACATTATATCTATATCTATAGTATAGTAGATGAATATGCCTATGAGGCTCCATCAAAAACAAATTAATTACTCAACGGGTAAAACCTTGTCGAAATCGAGCCGCCTTGTCGACCTCACTGGGGAGTATGATTTGTGTGGCCTGTTATTGCCCTGCTCTGTAACATTTCTAACAGTCGTATACTATACCCCGACCATTGAGTTTAATAAAAAAATAAAAATAAAACTAGATAGTTCGCCCAACATATTTCCATTAATCAAAATATTGATAAATTTTCTAAATCAATTCCAATTCGACTAATTGTAGTGTCACATTTTCGTAAATTTTCGATTCTTTTAAAGAAATTGCACTAAATTCCCATAGGTAGTGCCGATTTTTATTACTTCTGTGGTGGCAATAGGACATTGTGTATTGTTGCAGTCAGGATATATGGCCTAGGGACACTGGTCGTATTCTCCAAATAAATCGTACAAATATCCCAGCTTTGTAGCCCCCCAACAATCGATATTTGCAGTCGCCAGAATGGAGTATTATTAAAAATTGCCACCAACCACCACCCAGCAATACAATGTTGATTATTTATTTAGTTTTACTTTTCGCTATTGTGTTGGAGTGTTCGAAACTGATGAGACAAAGAGTTGTTTACCACAATAGGTCTTGATTTGATAGAAAAACACAAAAAGACCATCATTTCAAAAAAAAACAACAAAGTAAATTTAATTTTATACATCGCTGTGGGACACATGTTTTTTTAACATAGGGACCAACATTTTTCAATTTCCACAATTCCTCTACAGCAACAGACAAACAAGCAGAAAAACATGAAAATACACACATACGGCGTCAAACTGCCAAAAACTTTTCCCAACAAACAAGATACGAAACGCATTCGCCCATTGTCCATTCTAGTCCGACCGCCATCGTTGTTCTATTGCTTCGATCCCTTTCTATATGATGATGTTGATGGTAGATTTCGATGCGATTTAGAATTCAAAACGCGTCCAACCAATGTTTTATCTGTCATTGGGAAATTTAATTTTTTTCCCTCTATCGTTTGTTATACCATCAAGATGATATTGAAAGATTTCCGTAATATTCTAATGTGGTTTAAGTGAAAGTCATCAACATCATCACAGCTGGGTGAATTAACGAACACAAATATCAATTATCAAATATCGCATCCAAAGGACAGATGGAATATGGGATAGAACGGGCGAAATGATGGGAAACGTCAAGCTGACGACGATTGTAATTATAACAATTTTATACAAAAAAAACTCTATCTGGTTGTATTTTAAATTAAACATACACGTCTAACAGACGTTTATGTATGTACGTGTTAAAAGTTGGTTGTTGAAAAACAGATAGAACAAGGCGTCGTATACAGTTGTATAAAAACAAAGTTGTTATAGTAGTAGTGGTAGTAGCAGGACGAGAGCCTGCGGCAATGACGCCGACTACAACGACGAGAGGCAGCAGCAGTAGCAACAGCAACAGCAGTAACGCTCTGTTCGCCTAAAGAGACGATAAGATAAGGTACTGCTAGGTTATGGAATGGCACTTTAATTACACTAATGGGAGAACCAAATGTTAATTACAATTCAAAGTCGAAAAGAGAGGAGCTAGATTGCAATTTATAGACAGCGGATTTCCAAGCAAAAGCAGTAGGGAAGGAAGATTGGCGCAGCTGTGCGACCGTCGATATTATTAATGGAAAACTGGCCAAGTAGTCATTGTCGATGGTGATTTTGATGTTGGCGTTGATGACAGGTTGACATTATGGACGAAATTTTCTATTCAATAGTCGACTATAGTACATTATAGGGGCTTGGAAAAGGAGCGACTTTAAGGCCAGACGGTTCGAAAATGAGAAAATAGGGTACCTGAGGCGTCCCAAGAGTGACCAACATTGCTGCCATCTCTAGATACTAACGAGCTGCCTTTGTACTTTCTAATGGCGATTTGAGAACCCTTAGTCCGTACAATTGTAATAGTCCAGCTCTCGTTCCTATCTACATACGTTAACGTTTATCGAATTTCATAATATTCACAAATGTACATACAACATACCGGCATCTTTTACTATAATATATAGAAAAGTAAATAATAATAATAGCTTAAAATGTGCTCGAAACAGGAAACAGAAAGTCAAGATTCGCAACGAAATTTACATACAGAGAGGACAACTGGCGTCACATCGGCCGACATATAAAAAGACGAATAACCAAAGAGATGGTCGGTCCGTTCGTATAAAAGAAGCGGTCACAACACAACTGTCACCATCCGCCCTAAAGAGAAGAAACTAACATTGCATACATATGCAAAAATTTATATGTGTACGTATAAGGGTAGATACACTGTTTACCCTTATGTAAATTTCCAGAATGGTCGTCACATATAAGTTATAAGTATTGAGAATGGTGACATAGGTCTATTAGGGGGTAACTTTGAATTATTTACAAGGCGCTTCCGCGGATATTCCTATGTAAATGGACACAAATATCTGGACGTTGTGATATTTTATCGTTCGACAATGTTACCATAATTTATACGAAATGATCTTTACATTGGAAACTTGCTAATACATGACAAATTATATTATCGCAAATAAAATCTATTTTTGTTATCCCCCCAGTGAAAACAAACAACACTTTTAACTTAATTACAGTAATTGAGGAGCGATTGTGAATTCAATAAAGTTTTCAAAGCTGAAAATCGGTGTACACTACTCTCTTTTAAATGTGATTGCATTTAAAAAGTTTTCCTCAATTTGTAATAAGGATTTACTACTGCTATACTGTTCCAATCTTTGAATAACGTAACATAAAATTCAACGTCTTTATTGTAGAAGAAATCGAAACAGGTACGCATACCTCAATCAAACAAAACAAAAAGAATCGAAATAAACGATGGTGGGAATAAAATTGAAATTGGCGATAAAGACAGAAATCCCAATTGTATAGACTATTACCGAACAAATTTTACACCTATTTAAACTTTAAACCGTATTGAGGATAAGCAGAAGCCCAAAAAACGAACCAGTCGTCAATAACAATAGGTATATAGGAAAGTAATAGCGTGAGCATAGAATTTGGCCCCTTTCCTCCAGTTGGTGATCATGTCTATAAGAATTATTTCAAATCCATTTAACATTGCAACTGTAGTCACGAAAAAACTTTACCATCGATTCAAACACTAAACCGACATTTGTGTCAGATTTCGTTTTTTTTACAATAATAATAAACGAATCGAATTAACAAATCAAATCAATTTTGCATCGACAAATTTCCACTCTCGCCGCCAATTCCCTATTCTTTATGCCCGACAGTTGGTCTTTTTTGTTCCGGTCGCGGGTGTTAATTTGTCTTGTCGTCGTGAACATGCGAACGAGCCTTTTCGCACTAAACAACGCTAAAGGATGGAGACATTCTACCGTATATATGTTTATGTGTTGGGGGGTAAACTGTAAGGGTGTCTCTCTTACCCAGATTTATGGCATTGTAATGGGGCCAAGTGTTTCACAAGTCGCCGGGCCATCACCATTTTGTCGCCTCCAAAAGGACTTCTTGTTGGCGCATCAAATAAATTGGGTTTAGTTGTTGTTGGGAATGTATTATTATTCTGTTTTCCCCCTCTTGTTGTTGTTTTTTTTTTTGTTGTCTCCCAACTGTGTGTATTATTTAGAAAAATTGTGACAGTAAATGGAATCTTGGTGATGCTGTTTTACGACATTATTACCTGTGATTGTTATGGTTGAACAGATTTATGTATGTTGGGGATAGAATTGTGTTTGAGGAAAGAAGAAAAAGATCAATTGTAAGTTTACGTCCCGGCTCTTGGAATATTTGATGCTTATTTTTATTACTTTGTCTATTATTGTAATAATCAGAGTAAAAGGCCTGTATGGTAAACACATATAGAATATTATCGGCGCCTGAAACTTTGCTGCTTTATTATCATCAATAGTTTTGTCCAATATTACCAATAATATTGTCTGGAATTTTATTTGTTCCAAATGTATGTATGTTGAAGTAATAAGTATTCGTTAGAAATTTCCAAATAAATAATTTAAATAATTCTAAATAATCCTGGCAGAGTACAAAGTTGTAGTAAAAGAGGAATCAGTACAACGGCTCTTTCGCATATTATTAATATTCAACAGTTCTAACCCAACAAAACTATAATATTTGAATATATTTTGTATTAGAACGGATAAGTGTACATTTACTAGTTAATATATAAATGTAAGACAATGATAGAATGATAGAATAGGGGGCTAGATTTGAGAAATCTGGCCAAGGTACCTATATCATATACAAAACAAATAACCGCAAGCGTTCATGTTATTTCACTCAATAATATGTTATCGCGCTCGGCCGACCTGAAGTAATGCAGTTGTAAGCATCTGTTAAAGTACTGGGAGTCGAATAGCCAAAGGCCATCTTGTTCAGCTTACTTTAAACATGAACAACACCATGTGAGCAACAGCATTATCATCATCAGCATCATTAAAATGTAATAATGGCATGGAATTTATAAGAGATGAATTGTATTTTGTGTTAATATTTTGAGAACGCACACATCTACAAGAAATAATATTTTATAAGAAAGTGGATACAAATTGTAAACTTTCTCAAAGCGACCGCGGAACTTATTCAAAGGCGAACCGTTTAACAACAAGATGCGGCTTATTCTTCCTAAGTAGTTCTGCCGCCTCTTCCGGCTATAAGTAACACTTTGATGCTTCATTGCATCCGTATTTCTATACATTCACTTAACAATAGAGCTAATGAATTAAACATGAATAAAATATAATCACTATTTAAATAAATAAATAAATATAAATAAATAAATAAATAAATAATGAAGGAAAACTTAGTTGGAAATTTATGGTGGTATAGAAGAATGCCCCCTTCTATGTCAACAGTCAAAACTAGATAAAGTCAGCGACGTGCGACGTCATGGTTTCGGTTCGGCCGTTGTTTCCGCAAAGACTTTTAACAATAGATACGAACAAAGGTCTCACTCTCTATGGTTCAACTCGACTAATGGGATTAACAATGCTACGGGCCAGGATGTGTGATAGACAACTGCGAAGGGATTCAGTTCCTAATGCTGTCACGGTCTATTCCTATTGCAATTAGATCTGTACAATACTCTTCCGTCTTTCTACAAGTCCGTATTTCTCTCCCTTACTAATTCGCGATTATTTTTTTTTATTATTTTCAATAATTATCAGTATTGTTGTATCAATTTATTTGCTACTGGTTTGTATTTCGCTTGTAGTAAATCTGTTAGTAAATAAACCGCTGGGTTAATTGGCAGTAGAGCAACAACGATGAGGCCCTGAATTGGCTATTAGTGCTAGCAAATACGCACACATATACACATATCAAACACAGGACTACTAACTAGTAGCACGATTACTGGCAGTATAAAGACCTGACCGAGAACCTCTGGACTGGCTTCGTTAGTTGCCCTACAAGTATCTTCTATGTCACTCTATATTTGGTGGTGGTTACAAACTCTTGATTTATCCATCCCTTATTCCCGTGTGACTTATATATTTCGCTTGATGTATGAATAGCCTTCATCATCAAGCCGTAGATCTATACAAGATTTCCTTTTCTTCCCAAAAAATCAATCAAATAACCAGTTAATTTCGATTTTTTTTAGTTGTTGATTTATTTGTGAAATAGTCGAATACTTTTAGGGGCGTAGTAGTTTGATCACTAACACAACACATCAATACTCAATATCTATTCGGTCAACGTTCCCATGACACTTTAAATATTTGATGATGAGTTTGAGTGGACTTTCCGCGCTTTTCTTCGGTTCTTTTCTTCCCCCAAAAGTTTAGTATGCCCACCCCCAACAATAGGAGGATTCTTGTCCAACACACAGATTTCTTCAAACGTAAACAATAAATATTTAATTATCACTACGACAATCTTCTTTATAGTGGCAATAAAGACTAGTAGTTTGTAATATTGAACTGCTTTTGTTTAAATAGTATAGGTTGGTTGACGGGGGTGGTTTAATTAAGTTTTCAGGTTGCACACATGTCGTTAGTGTGGAAAATCGCCGCAAGAGGCGCATGTTTGACGTAGGTTCGCGGTCTGTTTGAGAGGATAGCAATATAGTTGATGATGATGGCATCAGTGCCAGGTATTATAGTACAGCAGTCGAGGGACCAATCGCGTTTACAACCGCTTACAAATGAACCATTCTGAATTTGTACAATGCGAAAACCCCCTATCGTCGCCGTCGTCAACGTCATTGTCACCACAACCACCCTCCAATGTCATCATCTCTTTATCTGTTCATCTAGAGACAAAAATTAATTTGTAAACAATTCAACTGGAGCTTTTTCATAAAACTGAAACACTGAATAGTTATCGCCCACATACATACGTTTCTATAGTCGGTTTTGTTGGACTTTATCGAAAAGTTTCAGTATGTACAGAGATGAGAGTTGGAGATTTTGAAAAATGGACTAGTGCTACCCACTAACCAACCAGCCAA
Source organism: Mylabris phalerata (assembly GCA_020740385.1). Classification (NCBI taxonomy): domain Eukaryota; kingdom Metazoa; phylum Arthropoda; class Insecta; order Coleoptera; family Meloidae; genus Mylabris; species Mylabris phalerata. The sequence goes on along the minus strand of JAJEOX010000223.1, from coordinate 5,144,113 downwards.
CGATTCTCCGCTCGTCATTCGCTTTTGGTTGGGCAAAAGTTTTGCAGTTTCCTCTCATTCTCTCTCTAGTTGTGAAAGCTTCAAGTTGTATATTTATATATGTATGTGTGTCTCTGTGCGTGCATGTGGATGTGTGTTATTCATATAGCCGCAGGCGGTACATTAGTGAATCAGGATGAAAGGGATTTGCATGTGTGTCCGGTCGGTTGGATTGATGCTGCGACGACATGTATCTTTAATACATCATGAATGGACTTGTGGACTCCTTACCCCACATATCAAGATTTGCATACGTTCAACTTCTAATGAATCGAACGTCTTAGTTAATATAAACCAAACATTTCCGTTCGCTTTTAACATTATTGGATTATTCCATCTCGTTTATTATTAAAATATTAAATGTATGGTAGTATAGTTGGTATAATATTAGGAAATTGGAAAAAAATTGTGCCTTTACAGGAATGTCGTGTCCGTAATTTCAGGTTTAAATGTATGGTATTATAGTGTGATTAGCTTGCTTCTTTTGTTGTGGAATAATCTAGGGATACAAGGCCGTCAGCTGCGCAGGATTTTAATACACGTAAAATTAAAATTAGGGGTTGATTTGCATCTCGTAATGGGGAGAAAGTTTACGACAAGCTTTCTATTCGAACTGTCCGAAGCTAGACGGAATCCGTTCTTCAAACGGAATAATGTCAACATCAAGAACGAAATAAAATACACATACACAGGAAAAAATTAATAAATAAACGAAACCACTAAAATCCCATCATTTCAACTAGACAATAAAACAAGAAATTTTGAATATATATCGATAAAGATGTACGCCTGACGGTATTATTATAATAATGGTAGCTGTTGGTAATTGATGTCGTATTGTCTACAGACGACACGCACAATTCTTGTATTTGAATAGTGACGGTGAATTGGGCACCTCCTATTACAACTACCTGGTTGTGTGAACGAGAGAAATTTCAAGAGAGAAAGAGCAATTCCAGCTAAACTAAAGGGATGCGTGATTTGTGTACCAAGTTCTTGTGTCGCCATCCGTAGACATCAATAATAACAGCTATGGTAAATGGGATCCACCAAGACACAACTATTACACGACCATAACTATAGGAAGAATTTCAACGTGCCGCTGTTGCGACTACTGCATGATCAGTGAAGTGAATTGGGGAGGAAAGTCTTAAGTGGCTTTGGCTTTTGGTTTTACCCTACAGCTACCAACATACAAATGAATCTCTTTCGCTCTATCGATTTGTTTACGGACCAGGTCCTCCTTCTTTAATCATCTACTACAACAACAATACCGATAAATATAAAATAAAACGACAGGAAGAAACGAGAAGATCTCCTCACCTCAGATACATTCAGAAACAACGTTACTTGAGCGATAATTTATGCTAAATAGACACAAGTTAGCAGCAATGGTAATTGTAGTAGTAGCGTCACCGTCGCAACATGACGCGTCGTTGACTGGGTGTAACTGAGGAAAAGCCACATAGTATTTAACGAACACCGCTAATAAATCAAAGACCCCGACACACCGTATATTTCATATTTTATTTCACAGCGTATAACTTACACCTGCATCGTTTGGATAGAAGTGAGATCAGTAGGGGGGTAGCTACACGACTACAACGTTTATGTTTTCCATTTACTTGCAAGGAAACCACCCTTCTGCCTATTCTACAGAGAGAAAAACCCAAGAAGAAGAAGTGTATAAATCTGCCATCTGGCTGTTACTAATCCTATCGAAAAAGCATCTAGTACTTATACGAATACAACCGCCACTACCACTATAATTCCGTCTCTCTTAGTCAATTTTCATCTGTAAATATTGGGTTAATCCGTCCGTATTCTCTCTGTTTCCCTATATACTATACGATAAAGTGTGAGTGGATAAGTGTCAAGCGATTTTCCTTCTTTACTCGAAACAGCACTTAAATTAAAACAAACCCGGTAGTGCTGATATCTTGTATTATCCCGCATATACAAAGTTCCTAATTAATATGACATCAACCCCTCTACTTGTTTGAATATGATGGAAAAATTAGAAATTCACCTGGCGCCTCCACCAAATTTGCACTAAAAGAAAGATTTCGCTAATACAATCGATTTAATAGTCATTAATAGAAATACCAAGAGTTATTGTTGCTGATGGTGATGATAATAATTTGGGAGAGAATTAGTAACGTTTCACGTTAATTCAAGCAGACTCGTCTTGTGTTTGCCTTTAATTGGACGAAAACCAAAACAGAGGTCGGAAATCTAGGAGCTTGTATTTGGTTACAAGCACAGACATTTCCACCTAGCTTGCCCTATACTCATATATGTGTCTATGTATGAGTGTATATGTATAATAAATTAAAGACCACTATAATATAGTTGTAGTTGTTGGAATATGACTGGCATTTGTATTGTTATTTATATAGGACGAGAAAGTTAATATGCACGAAATTGATAGTTTAATTTGTAGCTTTCTACTATTACCTCATCTGTCGAAGTATGATATTAGATGTGATGCATTAACGTTAATTTTCTGTTTTTCGGTTTGGCTACAAATTGAATTTGATAATATTTCAATTAGCGACTGGGAATCCAACAACCGCATACCACAAATTAATTATCGTTACTATATAGATTTAGAGACTAATTTTTTTTGTTATTAATAATCGATAAATGGAATTGTTTCAATTCTAACAAATTCTCAAAGTATTCCAAGATTCAATTCTATTTCGATTTGACGGTTGCAATATTTTCTATTAAATTGATTCTAGAGCACATTAAACCCCACCGGATTTCGATGAACAGTTAAAATAAGCCATTGTACAGGACCCTGGGCTTACTTTAGATCACGAAATGGCTTTACTTGAATTGTTGTTGTTATAACTGTTAGACATACGAAAAGAGAGAGAATTGTAGTGAACGAGACAAGTATAATTTGCTTTAACAATTATCGATTCGTTTTTACAGAATTATTCACATATAAAATTAATCTGTTTAGAAGACAATAATAATCTATGAATTTTACAATAACCACCAAGTTGCTGGTTAGTTTAAGGTAGCAATTTTGTATAATTGTAGGCCGATTTGATGGTCTACAACTTTCTTCAACAATGCACTTATTTGTTATTTATAGAAATCATAGAACAAAGCCAATTGACGAACAAATCAAACGACTTAACCAACATCAATTATTAAAATACAACGAAAAAAAGTGTAATTATCGTTCATTTAATGACCGTTATATAAAGCAATCTAATTAGATTTAATGATAAATAGAGGAAAGAAATTAAATTGGGTAAAATTATCAATCTATTTAGGGACATTTTTCCGTTTTCCCTTTCAAACATAGACTATAACGGTCAATGAATTATAAATCTGGAAAGTATATTTGATCAGTCGATCTTGATAACCGCTCATTAAAAGGTATAAAGACCGTAACCAATAATGAAAGAGAAATAAAGATAGATATAGGGATATAGAGGAGACAGTCCCGTGCGCGCTATCTTTAATACACGCAAGCCGAAATTACCAGCGCACTCGAAAATTAATTACTGGAATATTAATAGAGGAAAATGACTGGTTTAGTCCTTGGCGCACTTTGTAAAGAGGTAAGTAAGTAACCGCTGAAAGGTATCGATTTATAATTAGGCATAATACTGTCTCTTTTATGCGTATGCGTATATATACACATTTGTCTTAAAGTAGATAGAACTGTTTGTAATTATAGTAATTAATAAATAATTTTCGAGAAAAGTGGAAAATGGAAAATCTCTATTTATGGATACGTTCGGTCCGTTCAACTATAAGATATTTAGTATTAATACGGGGCAAAATAACGCCGGTATTATTATTTTACAAAACATCAAGTTTTAGTTAATGATACGATATCAAACAACTGACGAGATGTGCATGTTATATATATACATAATGTACTCTACCTATATACAAAATTGAATATTCCCGAGGTTAAATTACTATCTATTACGACTTGTACTAATTTAACATCATCACCGTTTAATAACTCATAAATCATGCATATACAGACACACTCATATTGACATTATTAACTCTAACTTTCTTCAACTTATCCATTATTACTTTTCGTTAGAATCTATACGAACAACATAATAGATGGAGGAGACAAAACACACTTGCAAATAGTCGAATTCAATTAATCTGATTCCAATGAAATTAACATAATTGAAACAATTGTTTAATCGAAATAGAAAATTTTTATGAAAGCTTCAAGCTTGATGTGCGTGCATAGAAAAGCAAGCAAAAAGGAAGCGATTGGAGGAAAAATCCGGAAAAAACGTGTACCTTAATAATTATCGAATGGGAAAATATCGAGCACGATACGTTTATCTTTGAATGCACGAAGATTTCCACAGAAGGTCAATTCTAATATTTTCACATATATTCTAATTATAAAACCTTACATGCAGGATAATTGTTTTCAATTATCCACTCTACAGGGTGTTTTATAGTATTTTATATTTTATTATTATTATTTTGAGAAATAGAAGGGTCTTTGTAGATCATTTGATAAAAATCGGAACTTTGTAGTTCATTTAGCTGTCAAAAAACGCTCAATTAAACGACCAAGAAAGAGTCCAAGCCACAAATGTTTTTTTCGTATTTATCTATTGGAATCTATGAAGAAAATGAAATAAATAAATAAAATAAAATCAATTTTAGGAAGATCTTCGAGTCATTTAGCTTGTCTCGAAGTATAGCCAAGAATGTTCTTTTAGGTGGTAACTTTAAGGCTTAATTTCAATCTCTTAATGTGAATATAGGCAGCTAAAAAAATGTGGACGTCCTGTATATAAAATTCTTGTAAATTACTTGTTAAACTTGCCAAATTTTGAGCGACTTTCAAATCATGAGGTTCTAATTTTGGTGAAGTGATCTCTGTTCGACTAAAAGTTTTATAAAACAGACTACTGGTATTCTTACAAATCAGAAGAAAAGGATTAATTTTATTCATAAATGTGTTGTTTGTTGAAAAAATAAGTTTGTGCTTCTCTGCTTCAAAGACTGTATAAATAAAGCCATTAAAGTATTAAAAATGAATATGTCAAAAATCTAAGTTTTTCTCCCGATAGAGCTTGAGAAATAAATACAAAATGTGCCCCACTGTTTTCCATTAGGTACCATTAAATACTGTATTACACCTGGATTCAAGTGAACAGTTTTGGGGAAGATTTTTTTCTTTTTCAGCCGGTTATTGTGAGAGATGGGTACTTAATTTTACGATTCCTATTCTCTCTGTTCTAACGGCGTGCGTTAATATAACATTTCCGCGTTCTCATTACGTGGATGGCTGGAAAATAACTGTGCGTTGTAACTAACAACGGATGTTCCTAGTGAAGTGTGTAATTAATCCGAAAATGCAGGTAATTTATGTGTGGAATGTTTATTGTAAGTATGGAGCTAATTTACGGCCTGTCACCATGTAGATGGACGTATTCTAACACTTCTACAACAATACTAATACTAATAATAATATGGAGAAGAATTGTGAACAAGTTTGTTTTAATTCCATAGATATTGAATCAATTTATACGATGGGAATATTCAAGTTGATAATGACTTTGGATAAGGTGGGGGTGTGGGTGAGTGAGTTAAGTGAGTGGAAATATAGATGCAATAATTTCGAACGTCATCGACAATGTAATTTAATTCTGTACGGTCCAATAAGGCATAGAGCTGCTTGTACTATTATTACTACTACTACTGCTACGTTATTGTGGTTGTACTTTGTTTTAATAGTACCTTGCCGTAAGCAGCAAGCCTGGCCGCACACTCATTCCTACTCACAAACAACAGAAGGAGCTGTGTGATGTGGTCTGTGGCAAGCTTCATATAACCCAACAAGCCCTGTATACTCCTCTGTCTGTCTGTCATTTACCGACAACATTCACCAACACTAATATATAGAAAATTTAAATTGTTCCTTAAAGCTATCGACTTTTGCTAAGTACGAATAGAAAATTGTTAATGTTCAAGTGTGTACAGTTTCTCAACTTGGATATCTCTAATATGGCGACAGTAGCGTATAATGTGCACCGTTTGCGGGTTAATTAGACGAGAGGGGTGATGGTAAAATTATTCAGAACCGGTGGGGTGGTGGTTTGTAAGTAACAACGTTGGACTATTCACTGGCATGGCACCGGGTATCACCAATATTGGCGCTATGCAGCACGGTTTCACGTGTGTACGTTATGCTCGCCTCCACTACCACTACTACGACTATATAGTATTAGTATTAACGAGAGTACTGTTTTAAACGTTGCAAGGGGGAGAGGAGATCAATTAACAGCGTCGGGGCCCCATCGTCTTACCCTACATAGACACACACAAATGCACAAATATACATAGAGACTAACAGAGAGACGATATTAGGATTAAGAACTACTAAAATTACGAATCCATATGTAGATTATGGCTAGCCAAATTAAACTACCAAACTGTCCTTAATCTTTATTAATCGCATAATCCGTCTTGACTGTTCAAAAAGAAAAAATATAACTCGAAAATCCCATCATGAAATTGATTAATAATTTGAACCGAAACCAAAAACGGTTGATGTGCCTTGTCTACATCTTATCTAATATCATCAGCCCCTAAAGCGAATGTGATCTATAATAATACTACATATATACACACACACATACAACACATCTTCAACATCTCGTCTTTCCCTATCCTAATGTTCACGATATGTTCAACATGCATCATTAGGACCAGATCAGGAATATGAATGCTATTATCCTTCCGGTTATTTACATCAGCACGTATCCGTCCAATTATAAGAGATTCATTATTATTAGATGAAAATGAAGAGAATGTTTCTGTGGGTAACTATTAACGAAAATTTTTGATTTTAATTAACGATTGATGATCCATCTATTTCGAAAAAAACCGAACATCACAGAAAAGAGATGATATGAAGAAATGAACACAGGAAAAGTTTGTAATTATGAAGGACAGGCACAACTATATATTTTACAATGAGAAATGAGAAGAAAACTTTAGCCAGATGAAATACACGACAACAAACAAGAAACAACAACATTAAACAACAAAATGTTAAAAGTTAGTTGCTTATTTGCAAGTCTAGCCGTTTCAATTATCCTAAAACAATGGAAAAAATTGCCATAAATTTGTCGGTTAAATATTTTAATTTTGCATTTTTGTAGTTAGATGACGAAGAATTAAACAGACAACTATTAAATGTTTTTATGACGAAACTTTGATTTATCTTCCTATAAAAATCAAAAGATAAATAGAACAACAACAAAAATAAAGACACTAGTGCTCGTCATAATCATAAAGATTTTTATATCTTTTTGATCGTGAATATTCCAGATTTTATAAAAATAATAAAGTGCGCATCTGTTGCACAATTGCTTCAATAAAAATGCAATGTTTTTCTTTATATTAGATTCTTCTTATATATAAACAGATTGATTTCGTCTTCTGACTGGTAAATGGTTTAGAAGAATTGATTAGTTGCAATAAAATCTAATTTGAGCAATACTAATAAATAATCATAAGTCATATTAAGGACTAGTTGTTGATCAACGATATGGTGCGTACATCCGATTTTTCCAAATTATATCTACCCGCCGGAGTCGATTCATCTTACTATTATTGCCACTGTTAACGCATCAATTGCGATGAAATTTAGGAAGACATCGAAGAAAATACAAGAAACGAAATTAACTGAGCCTCATTTCTGTTTTACCAAAGAATAATACAAACTCGATCTAGTATGGAATTAATATAAATGAGTGTTCGTATCTCCGGTATAAAATTTATAAATACAAAACTAACAAGATCAAGTTTATAGAGCAAGCAAATATATTTTCTATGAATGCCATCCAGAGCTAATTTAATAATTGGCGAACAATTAAATGCACTTCATCAAATGAATGAAAAACAGATTTAATTGGATTATTGTTGTTTTAACAGACGAACACAATTATGAAAATTTACACAAAACATTGATGAGATATTCGTTTGTATTTAAATAATTGCAACTTACTTTAGCGATTTTTCCCCGGATTTGTTGCCAAAAAAAGAACCCAACTCACTATTATCAAAAGTTATACTGTTTACTCTCAATTCTGTTGTTCCGTCCACGGTTCACTGATATTATATAAGGACGTCTATAGGTTATCTATATGCGGTAAAGGCAACAGCAACGATTATAATCGAGGGTAAAGCGGCGGATAAGATAGGATCAAGGGCACAATAAGCAACGTATGATGTTTATGTGGTTTAATTTCCCAGATGCCATTAAAATCCGTTGTACTACGATCTAATATGTCGAAGATCAGAGTACGTCGCATAAAATTCATCAAAGTGGATAGCGTCGAGACGTTAACATATTGCATATATAGCAAAGAGAGATGGAAGAGAGAAAAGGTTTTCCAGTTGTTGAAAGTCGATCAAGATTCCACCACACAACCACACTCTCGCCTCTTTATTTCTGCTTCTTCATTATACGATAAAGAACAGTATTTCCATACCCTTGATGTTGGTTTGCAGATGTCACAAATTACAATCAACGATAGTGTAGTAGAGCAATTTATAACGACGATTAACTCATTATTATTATCATCATCAAATTTAATCAATTGTTGTATAATAATTAGAATTCGCGACCGAAACACAAGTTAGCGATAAGACTTGGAAAAGATAGCCACTGATTGTCTTCTTATGTTGGGGTATATTCATTGGACAAATGGTTGCGCAGAACTGGATTACCCAAAAAGTGGGAGAAGTATGGATGGCCTTAAGTGAGGCGGTGCCGTTTCCAGAAGAAAAGATAGGAAAAAAAAACTTTCCAAACTGCCATAAACTTAAAAAGAACACCGAAAAGTTCAAGTCAATGTGTTCACGTATCGATCGCAACAAAAAGAAACTAGTAAAATCTACCCGAGGTACTATCCAAATATGTTTAAAGAAAAACAATCCTCACCAATAATAATAATAATAATAAAGAAAACAACAAATAGTTAACAAGAATTTTGTCCTACCTGAAGTAGAAACTGTGAAACATTTCAAACGTAGAACGTCTTCTTCAACTAGTAAGTTGCTGGACGCAGGATTTGAACTTATTCGTCGTTGCCGTATGCTCCTGCTGGCAAAGAACGCGATGGTGGTGGTGGTGGTAGTGGTGGTGAAGGTGGTGGTGGTGATGATGGTGATGGTGGTGGTAGTGGTGACGGTAGATCGGAGGACAGCGATTTCTACCGAAACTCAACGAGGGGTGGTACTGCACGTCTGGCCGCTGCAGACGCCGAGCACATTTTGCGGCTCCTGAAGAGAACTTGGGGTGGACGCACGAGCGGCCCGCCCGCCGAAACGACAAGGACGATTGCCTTATATTACACACATACATATATATTCTATCGATTCGAAGAGGACAACGACAGAATCGAAACGAACTTTTATAGAATTGACCCAACATCCATAGAGGTATCTTATTTTGAATGTTGATATTTAATGGAGTTTTACTCGTAAAAGCTAATGAAAATGAATACGGATTTGATATGCCGTTGACAGTAGGGGGATCATCATCCGGCCATAAAATTTATGTACGACGCTTGCTTTTTCACGTGATGATGGAGTTTGACTTATTGGATCTTGTGTTAACAATGCTAAGCCGAAAGGGTTGGGCAGCGTCAGATGCTCAACCTTGGACAGAATCTATTAAGCGGATTACGTCCCAATGAAGCCATCTACAGCTTTTCCATACATACATACATACATAGAACCAGCTAAAAAGTTCGGCTTCCGCCCTACCACATAATCCCTGGTCGAGCTTTTATATTACAATTGATCAAAATGTTCAATATTACAACGTAATCGAAAAGAACTAGTGCGTATTCTATCGGAAAATGTCGATATAAACATATTACAAACTGTCGTTTTCATTGTTGGTTGTGATATGCCGAAATCTTCCTTCAACGATATTCAGCATCATACTGGATACGGCGCAAGCTCTTGAACCCTTCCACGTACTTTTCGTATTCCACGCCCCGGCCACTAGGCTTACTAACTCACTTTTTCTTGTTTTTTTCCTCTCTGCTCTCCTAAAGAAGCACAAAACTTTTTCCATGTAATGTATAGATGAACGATTTTCCCTACTTTGATATTAAACCCCCACATAAATTGAGGTAGAGCGTTACGTGAGCAATTATGTTTTCCTTTTTTTGCTTCTCGTCTTGTTATATATACATAACTACATATAATTGAAGCAAACACAATAAACCTAATTGGTAATGGTAGAGAATAACTGGTATATGTATATTTTTATTATTATTGAACGGAATCACAGTTAAAGTTATAGATTTCGTTTGAAGAAAAATAGGGACAGAAAAGTCTAACTTGTTACTTCAGCGATTACGTTAATAAATCTAACAAAGAGATTGGAGTCACAGTGCTCAGGGTTGGAAAAATCCCTGAACTGGGGTTGGCGTTAACCGATCACTTATTCCAGAATTTATGTAGAAAGAATTTGGAATACAAATACAAAAGAATCTGGAGATAGATAAAAAGAGAGGGTGAGGAAACAGTATAGGGGAAATTATTTGAATTGTCTTATTATTTTTTAATATTTTCCCCAAATTTAGATTAATATCAATGTAGTGTTGTAGAGATTTTATTGCCACCCTTTCAGTTTGAGTTGATTTAATATCGCGAATTTACCTACAATTACGACGATTAAGTCAGGACTTCATATAAATTCAGGGGAGCCGTGATCGGCGTCAGTGGTGGCATTGGCGGTGGCGGCACAGCCAACAACAACAACGACAACGACGACGTCGACCGGGGCGCGACTATAATAAATCACCTGTTTGTGAATTCACCTCAGCTAAAGTCACCAATTGTGGAGGTAACTAATTTTCAATTTGAATCTTTTCGTCCTTTATCGTCGTCGTTGTCGTTGTCGTATTGATGGGTAGAGGTGGTGTAAAAGTATAGCGGTAGTAGAGTAGCTAGGTCTGAGACAGTCTGTCGCGCACCAACATTACATTATTCATGAAAACTGCACCATACTTTGACTTTAGCAGACGCACACACACAAATTTATATCTCTTAAAGACCGGAAATCTTCTTTCTATGATCAAAATACAGGAAGAATTCCCAACTATCAATCATGTTTGGTTTGTGTTTAGTATTTATGTCGCCAACAGTATCCATGTATCTATCAATATTGATATATTTACGTCGGCTTTCTTTTTAAATTGTGAATAATAGTTTCTCGTTAAAGCTGAAAAGCACTCGGCGAAAATCAATTCATTTCATAGTGTCTCTGTATGTGTTTGTTGATTTTACCTTAAAGTGTAAAGAGGGTATATACCACCACTACTACTACTATATAGTAGAAATTTGATTCTGACTTCTCTTTCAGCATCTGCTCTCCAAACTGACCGGAGGTCTCTCAATTGTGTCCTGATTTGCATGAAATAACGAGGCAAGGGCCGCAATCTCACGGACAAGCACGTGACCCCTGTACTAGCGATAACAAACCGATAATACACAAATACACACATACAGAGACCGCATCGGATCGCTTATCGTGGACGCTTCACGTGTTCCACTATTGCACACAAAGCATTCCTAGAAATATTCCTTTTCGTGTCGATTATACACAGATAAAGAATTTTAACATGCACACAAACTCTAACCGTGACTAATTATTAATAAACAAGTGAAGTCCCCAATGGTGGTAGTACTGATTAAAAAATATTACTAAGAATATTGAGAAACACTGAAAGCAGGAAATTTTATAAAGAACGAGTGTCATAAATGAGTTTTGCAACGAATTCCCCATACTATTTTGGTTATTCTACACTCCCTTATATTCTCTTTTAGGAATTTAGTAGTTGTAATCTGTTAGAGAACGCTAAGTAAAAAATACACTAATAGATAATAAAGCACTATTTCTATTATAAACTAGATTTGTTTTATTTTATTATAAATCGCACATATTGCAGAAGAGATATTGCTAAATGAGAAATGGATTGTTGTATTTCATTTGAAATTTTACGTGACTTTGTTCTTATTTCTCTCAACGATATTACATGAGACGTCTGCATGTGGCCCGAAATAATTCGCTAAGAAATTCTATATGCCCAACTTATAAACTTGCTCGGATCTGAAAGTTTGCCATGTTTGATGTAAAAGGAGTTGACATTAAAATTGAAATCCCTATGGTAGAAGATTTTAACACGATCAAAGATCGTTTTAATTTAATTTAGTATTGGTGCAATTCATGATATTTACACATACACAAACATAATAACGTAAAATCAAAGTAGTAATTCTACCGATATTAGAATAAAATATGGATCAAAAACGAAAACTTTGTTAGTATACAATTTGTTGAGTTTATTAGAAGTGAATCGTAACCAATAACAACGAAACATTTGTAAGAGAGAAAAAGAGATTGCCATCAATACATGATGATTTGAGTTCGATAAATAAGTAGATTTGGAAGCATTCACGAGCCAGGAGAGAAATAAAGAGGAATTGCCATCGTAAATCAGGGTGGCGGCCCTGCTTGTTTGTTGTTTGTGCGTGCTTCCAGCGACATCTCTACGACTTCTTCTAATCATCTACTTCCTGTTATCAGCCTCACTATGATCACTTAGGAGTATCGAGATAATGAATTGCTTGCTCAGTATTTTATGCTTAGAAAGAAACAAACACCCCCATATAATTCCATCAATATCTATGTTTATGTAGTTAGTTAATAAACAAGAAAAAAATAGAAATCTCGCTGTTGTTTAGTCTTAAATCATTTAAATGTTCGATAATCGGAAACAGAAAAGTAATCTATAAAGAAGCAACTTTTCTTCCTGACTCCCTCTTATCCTTAAAGATCGTCCTTCCAGTCTTATTTGTGATTTCAGAATTCCGGCCGCAAAACTTATACACCGGGGCATTTCAATAAACCATTCGTCTACGTCCCCATTTATCATAGATTCAGGGTTGAATACATGTATGTGTATATGTGTGTCACATCCCCTATATCCACAAACTAAAAATCAAAACAAATATGCAGACAGTTTCTCGCGCTCGCCCTTTGCAATGTTATTGAATTGACGGGAAGTTCGAGGGTGTCCTAATACCGGAAAGGATGGATCAAAATGGAACGATGACCGATGATGCTGGGATACACACAGTTATCTGTCGCCAAATATTGTTTTTCACTAGATGATTTTGACATTGAAGATTTCCATCTCTAATCGAAATGATAGCATTATTAGAGTTGAAAATTGTTGTTATAACGATGAAATATTGTGAAATTCTTTTTGTCTGTAGAGTTTTTCTTATTTCTATATGTATATATTATACTATAAGTAATATAATTTAATAATTTCCCCTCGGCTCCGCGCGAACGGCAGCCACCGTTCCACACCACTGTACCGGAGGGCTTCGACTTTCTGTCTCGCTTCAGTTGAGTTTGTCACAAATATCGCAATAGGAAAAGAGAGACAGAGCAGAGGAAAGATTTATACGGGCGAAGTACATTATCTTGTAGTCTCAGTCGGCTAATTACAGCCTATGATACCACATTAGCCTTGGGGCGGTACGCGAATGATAACCGGGACCGGATTGGAGATGTATCGCCTGCAGCAAGGCTGAGCAACGGTTTGCATCCCGATCTATGAAGACGATGAGAAGACAACCGCACAAATGCGGTATGTACATGGGTGGTGGAACCTTTTATACTACTCATCTACCAAATCCTGTATTTCTACAACAATATAGTTCGATATTTGTTCTTTATTTGTTTAATAATTGATCATCGATGCCATAGATTGAAGCAATAGGGGTACAAAATGAGGACCATCCCGGATTTAATTAGTGCAGTATATGCAAAAGACTACTACTGATGTTTCTCTCCGCTCTCGACGACTCCACACACATTTTGCACTTCCTTAACAAATGACACCCGGGCGAAACAAATGAGCTCTGGGTAATGACGGGAAATAAGCATCGTACACGCTACCACCATCATCCCCGTCTACGAGTCGTTGTGTAATTTCGCTATGCCGACTTCCTCGGGAGACTGTGAAGATTGCGGTCGGGATGACCTAACACACTAGCTATAATTTCATTAACCGGACCAAATAAATGTGTGTGTCGTTAAGTGAAGAGATTCTAGAGAGGCAACAGCCGGTCATGTAGCATACAAGGAGATATTCAACAATAAAAACAACAACAATCATGATGGAATATAATAAAAGTCATCCGAAAGTGACCATACGGTTACAAAAAGACTTTCAAACTATTGCGTTTATTAAATAAGAACAAAATAAGAAGCGAATGAGGGATATTTTGTCAAGCATCCTACATCCCTATGTTGTGACAGTAGTGGTAAATACAAGGGAGAAAAAAAAACAACAGCTTTTCAGATGAGTTTATAAAGAAGTGAACGATGATTAGAGTGAATCTCGTTAAAAACAAACACCCTCTTAGTACAGTTATTCTGTAAATCGGCCGTTTCCCCTTATGTCCCTGTTATTTTCTCTTTTTTCCATGTTGCTTTAAAACAGGTTCTTTTTTAGTAGGTGTTTGAGGAGCACAACGATGCTCATTGCCCACACCCTCTCATGTCCTTATAATGCAGCAATCAACGCCGGCGACTAGATGTTATTCTCGTTGATCGTCTTTTGTTTCGCACCCCCCAACCAGGGCGGTTTTTTCTTCGTTTTCTTCCTGCTCGTTTATTCTTTCATTTTATATTTTTAATAGGAAACTTTTTAAAGAGCCAATTTCCTTAATAACAATCAAAAATTGAGGAATCTAAGCAAATTTAGACAAATTTCAATTATCACAACTAGAAACAAAAGGTCTAGACTTCTAAGTAGTACGGTTCGAATATAGAAGCCTCATAAGATAGGAAGAGAGAATCCACGAAACGAATCAAACAATATGGTCGCATTATTGCAGATGGCATAATAGATTCAGCTTTACGCGCGTTACGTAATGTGTTGTGAATGTAACTTGAAGCGAACGACTGTTTTATTCGTCTCTGACTAATTTTGGCTTTGTTAATAGTTTGAGGATAAAGTTTATGCCTTAATTATTGCCGGGATTTATTAAATTGATCTTCACAACATATATGTATAGTTATGGTGACGGTGTGTGAAAAGAAGAATATAGAAGCCGTTAAAATTACTCTCACCCAATGTACATACAGTATAGATTGTATATACTTCTCCCATTTCCCATCATGACTAAATATAAAGCATCGTTTGGTTGCCATCATCAATTATCGTTAGCCCGCAACGTGTTCTTGTCAAATTTTCATAATTAGGTTGCGACACCGTTGAGTGCTATTGTATTTTATTATTATTATTATTATTATTATATTTATTACGATGTATTTCGGTAGGGTCGATAGAAGAGACAAGAGTGAGAGAATAATGGTAAAGAGATGAGAGGCTTTAACGAAGTGCTAGTTTGTTAAAATATTCGTTTTCAATGCTACCAGATTGCCTACAGTTTGTGTGGATATGCCCGTGAATCGTTCTGACTGTGCTAATTATTTCACACCTCCAGTCGCTCTAACTTTGCAATTTAACAATCTGTTGCAGGTATAAAGCCTTTTGTGACAGTCTACTGGATTTACACATATAGACATAAACGTGTGTAGATATAATGAATTGAATTATTACCGACATCTATTCAAATTGTAAATAATGCTTGCTAGATGATTATAAAAAATAACACAGCAATAACAATGTTGTTGTTGAATCTATACAATTTGACAGGCATATTTATCATAACGTTACCTTTAATCAGTGCTAATCTGCTTCGTTTGCTTTCTACAACATAAATGCTGCGTGAAAGATTCTAAACCAAAGGTGTTTACTCATA
Source organism: Mylabris phalerata (assembly GCA_020740385.1). Lineage (NCBI taxonomy): Eukaryota > Metazoa > Arthropoda > Insecta > Coleoptera > Meloidae > Mylabris > Mylabris phalerata. The sequence goes on along the minus strand of JAJEOX010000223.1, from coordinate 5,128,189 downwards.
TGGATTTCCTTTAACTTTCCTATCAAACTTTAGTTTCCAACCCCTTCACCTGCCACCTATCAACATTAAACTAAAATACAACAGAAAGTGATAGTAACTTAACCATACGTCTATATAGTTTATAAATAATGTCATCTCAAATTTCTAATAATAATAACAATTATTGTTTTTGTTTAATATATCTTCGCCTATGATCAAGAGAAGTTTCAGTTGAATTCTTACTTATACGTTACAGATATTTGTCAAAATATTTGCCATTAATCAAGATAATCTTGTGCCTCGTTCACTCAGACTTTGTGTAAGAAAACAAATAAAGTTGGAAACTCTCCTAGGTAGCTAGCTACTTATAATGATTAAAACATCACACGTTCCCTATAATTAAATATGGCGTCTCAAAGACCATCCGACTAGTGGATCGATCAAAGAGACATTATATAAATATTACAACCGGCATCTTATTTTAAAATACAACAAGAATAAAAATGAATAACATAAAAACGTTCAGTTTCTCCTTTATAGTTTTCTATTTTAACAATGATTAATTTGAGTGCAACTAGCGATTTATAGAAGGAAGTTTGTTTAGGTTTAGATAGCAATAATTGTAGATTCGCTTTTTTCCGGCACGTGCTCAAAATCTAATGCACATTTGAAAAGGGTAATGCAATATGGTACTGTTTACTATTTATCCATTGTGAATCAACTTTACGTTAAATTTCTAGTAAAGTAACAAATATTTGGTTGGTTAGTTGGTGGATATCAACGCCGTTGATGACGTGTTGAACATTTAGTAAAGGTATAGAGAGGTCCAACATTGCAAACATTGCGATATATCTGTGTAATGTTTGCTGATACACACATACACATTTAGTGTCTATATAGATAAAAGGAGGACAGAGAGAGAAGAAACGTTAGGCGATGACAAATTACGAGTCAAGGTGGTCGGTGATAAACGGTCAACGTTTAACGCCGACCAGTGGCTAGCTAATGATACCCCTGTCCGCCCCTTAATGCCCTTATTGCGCCTTTGATCTAGTGCCGACACCTCACTACTACTATTAGAGTGGGCCAGATTTTCTAAGGGGATTGCTCAAGTAATTGAATAAAGTTGAATAAATTTAACAATGAACGTTCTACTGCTAGTAGAAGTTCATAAATAATTGGAAAAAAAACAAAATTCTCACCATCTGGGCAGGTTTCGGACAATTCTTCAAATACAACAACCGCACCCATTGACACCAAATTTGGAATAGTAAGGATAGAAAATTATGAACTTTAGTTATACCAACCAAAGGAGGAGAGCGCAACTCAAAATTTCCAAACTGACCAATAACAATCAAAAATTTTAAATTACGCACCATGAGTTGGTAACAAAACTTTCTAGATGAATTTTCTAAGTGTGTTTATTATGACGGTTCCAGTATTTTGAAGAGTTGGTGAATTACTAATTAAAATTTTAGTGATTTTTGATTAAAATATGGTGTTTTATTTGGAGAAATTTTTGATAATTTTGGTTTTCAATATAAAGAATAATGGACCATATGCATAAAAATGAAGTAAAGTGTTTTACTTCGAAATTAAAGTAAATCCTTAGATTTGAATGCATAAAAAGCGTACTAGCTTTTACTTAAATATATGACTTTAGTGATGTAGCATTTGCTTTGGACTTACTTTTTAGAAGTAAATCCATTGATCTAGATGCATAAAAATGTTTGTATTAAAGCAAATGCTTCGAAGTTGCGTAGTCTGCTTGGTGTTAAACTTTGCACTTTTCAAACAAGTTTTTTGGTCGCATTCATGGATGTTAATGTTCGAAAAAAATATAAAAATATGGCTTGCTCATTAGTTTCGTGGGCAGTATTTAGAAACAAGAGATGAAGCTCTTTCTCCAGAATAGCAGATGAAAGTTTTCTTAAGATATGTAGATGATCCAGGATTCCAAATTGGTGTTGGAGAACATATTGGAATCCATCAGTGTACAGTTTCTAGCATGGATAAAATTTCCTAGTAACCAAGAAACTAATACAGTGTTTAAACAATCCTAATTTTTATTATTTTTTCATTTTCGTAGAAATAGACCAAAGCTACCTTTGTTTAACTGATTTCAACGAAGTAAATGCTTAATTTTTTTAGTTTTTACTTCGAAGAAAAAGCATTTACTTTTTGCATATGAAATGAAGTATTTACTTTTGCTTTTACTTTTTCTAAGAAGCAAAAGCTTTTGCTTTTACTGCTTACTTTTAGATCTTACTATTTTTTATGCATGCGGCCCATTGTCTTTAGTATAGTGGGACAAATTTCTAAGGAACTGAGTAAAGTTAAGTAGTTTGATCAGTGAAGTAGCTCTTTGTAATTATTTGACAATGAATTTTTATCCAACAATTTAATTAAAATTGGTAATAAAACTGGCCATTGGAATTGTCTTGTGCGGTCATGAATCGTGGCTTACGACTTGTCACTGGAATGTCCAGTCTTCTATATATAGTGAGTGAATATGGGAGCGGCTATAGGGCTGTTAAAATTCTTCGTTTGAATAGTTTAGTTGTTGTTATTATTGTTGGTAGTAGTTGTAGTGGTGGTGTTGGTGTCCAGATTGCTTCACGATAGCTGAGAAATTGGGTGGAAATCATGAATTTCACAGACAACAAACACATATCCACAGACACATACACATAACTTTCCAACAATCCATACTATAGTACGATTCTTTCCCTAGCGACATTCTACAACTAGAAATAAAACATCCAATTCCATGGGTCATATATTTCAAATAGACTTAACGAAATCTTTGCTTTCTAGTTTCGACTAGGATGAAAAAAATACAAATCGTAAAACGAAATCAATGATTGATTGCATCCGTATAAACTGTAAATAAAACCTTGTGTGAATAGTAAATGGAATTGCAAGAACGGGGAAAAACGTGTAATTCAATTATCACACTATCATCGCCATTGTCATCATCATCATCATCATCAAAAACGACAACCAAAACTTCTCCCTTGTGGTCATTAATATTAGTAGCCCGAATATTAGTCATATGTTATTGTAAACAATAAAACTCGTATAAAAATAATTACCCAATTCGCAATTGAATCAAGAACTGCATTAATTACATTATATCGAATTGATACTGGCTTTAATTTTCATTAAAATATTATTTCAACGATGGGGAAAACTTTAGCTGTAAGTTGACGGGTGGTATATGAAGGAACGGTTGAAATCAGGCTAGGTAGATTGGTGAAATGAAAAATTATCAAGACAATGAAGAAAGAGTGAAACATGGTGTTCAAAATGTGTACCTTCAATTAAGACTTTTATAAAATACACGAGAAAAAAGCCACTTTTCTCAACTTGTCTCACTTTCGCTCAGAGAAATTGTAGAAAAAAAAACAACGAAGAATAATTACAAGCGTCAAGTGGACTGTGAACGAACAAATGAAAATAATAAAACAAATGATGCCTCGTTTGCTATTGTTGTGGTGGTAGATTGATAATTTTTTCTTCATTTCATTTTTCACCCTCGTTTAAAACACGGTATAACTTGAATCAAATTTCATATTATCATTAAACATAATCAATGGCGTGAAATTGTAATAATAATAACCAATATTGGTAATTTATTCAACTTTATTGTTTTCATTAGCTCGTCTCTCAACCCCACAAAACATTTAACAGATGATTTATTTTATTGTTTCTTTAACTAAATTGTGGAAAAAAACCGGAATATTCCAATCACGCTACTCGTGCAATCACGATTTCTTTTTAAATAATAAAAATTTGTATCAAATCCTGAATGATATAAGGATATTTGTGTGAAGCGAGAGAACTGATAATAATTCGTACACAATTGAAAGTTGAGTAAACACGTGTCTGAAGAGAGTTTCAGACCTTTCCAGATAAACTCCTACTTGAATATTCCGAAACTATTCCCTTATAGACGCAAGTTTATATCGTCTTAAATCTCTCTATGTGTTGTATAATGCGTAACACCTTGAAATGGATAAAACAATTCTTTAAAATTCGGTCAAGTTATAAACACCCATCCATTAACAGAGAGGATTGGTAAATTGCTAATAACAAAGCAAATTTGTTTCGAAATCATTATCGATCCATTAACAATGCTTGATTGAATAAGATGGGAAAAGACTGTTTTGGTTGGAATATTACCAACAAAGAAAAATCATAAATGTTGAGCAAGTTTATTAAATTGAAAGGACACGATGTCGCTATTATAAGTGACCAAGGGTCGACCAAGTTTTCAGACAACAAAGGGCCTAATGTGATCTACGTTAATGAGTTGTTATTGATGTATAAACTAACAGGAAGCCGATATATGTATGTATGTATATAATACAAACACATACATATTCGTTGCAATATTATTATTATTATTATTATTATTATTATTATTATTATTATTATTGGTCCAATGTTGTAAAGCAGCAAACGGAAACCCCGAAAACTTAATTTTCCTCCAACTGGACGAGTAAAATAATTCAACATTCGCCTTTGATGCCCACGTCATTGTAAAAGAGGAACGTTTGAAGTGGATTCAACAAAATGGAACAAATTTAGTTTTTAGATTGAGCAACTATTTGGGAAAAATCAACCCTATCTACGTATTTCTAATTTCTATTCAAATTTATACCGAGTGTTTCATCTGAGAGTTACCGGACGATTTGAAAAATATTTCAACGAATTGTGGAATTCGTAGCTCATTGGAAACTTGGTGGAAAACTGTTTTAATCCGACAATATTGTGATTTTCACCAACTGAATGTGCACAAAAACAATCAAGAATGGCTGCTTTCAAATTAAAGCGGCTTTTCAACGATTTTCCAATGAATTGCGATGTTCTAATTTTGCCAAAATCTTCCCTCGGACTGCCCTACAAATCGCTAAAATATTTTTGAAATTGCTCGGTAATAAGAGCGAGGACTAATAGAATAGAATATTGTGGAAAATTTAATAATCACCGAATGACAAATCTATAAATCTGTTGACAGTCATGTTATTTACGTTGAAATATAACTATAGAGAATGTGTAAACGTGCCCATAAAAACAACAATCACTTTTTTAACTACACAATAAATTTTATAGGCAAATATCAGGTTTTTATGATTGTAAATAATATGAAATGTACAAAGTATTTGTGGGAATATGTGTGTGTGTTTGTTAGTTCTTCACCCTCATTTTGTATGTGGCTGCCTTCACAAAACTATGTAAAAAGTAAATTCAGGTTTCTATAACTTCATAAAGTATAAAATGCACGGTCCGACCACCTTATCACCTTTACAAATATATGTAGATTCAGTCGGTGCGGCTCTAGAATTTGTGAATAACAGAAATTCGATTTGAGTTCTTCTTCTTCATTCAACGACAACGCCTTGTTATCATCATCTTTCACATGCAGAGGATAGTTTCGGACTTTTATATCAACAAGAAGACGAACGAGAAATAATAAAAATAGAAAAAAATTTTGTACCTAATTTGACTGATTCTTTTCTCGTCTACTCTTCTAGAATTCCAAACGAATAAAAATTGCGCCAAACAATTAGATTTTAACGTTAATCCATAAACACTCTGTCTGATCCACCGTCGACCAACATAATTTTAAAGTCAAATCAAGCCACTAAAGAGGACTAAATATTCTAGGCTAGAAGCTAAACCGTACCAACAACAATAAACCGTGTGATAATTGCGCTCACAGTACAAGAGGATACCGTTAAGACTAAGGCTACTAAGCTTTGTAAATGTGGGTGGTTGGGTGGTTACTGACTTAAATACAGAATGTGAGGTTTTAGTTGTGGAGAGTCCATCCCTAGTCATTAGGGTGCAACACATTAACTCAAGGCGTGCGTAGGCCGGATCAAGTCCGTCGTTGATCCTCAGACATACCCCATTACATACTAATGTTCACATAGTGAACAAGTATTTCTTGTAAGGTATTGAACTAAGCCCCCTTCTAGGATCGCCTAATAAAACTCCAACTATTAAATCGCAGTAATATCGCATCACTCTTATCTAAATGTTAATAAATACCAATATCTTTGTTGAAAATATGCTACTTTTCACATAATAATAGAAACTGACAAGTTTAGGCTTCCTTTATAATAAAGGTAGGGGTGTAATATTGATTAAATCTATGTCTAGAGACCTACTACTACGACTATAACTAGTTGGTTGGTTACTTGATGTATTTCTAGCGTTCTTCCATTGTGTCTAGAACGGTAATTAGTAAGTCAGTACCGATTAACCACGACGGACTCATTCGTCTAATGCTATTATGATTATCCTTGACAGCAAGAAGGAGAACCATAAAGGGGATAGATGCTCCTGTTATTAGTTCTGTGGCCATTGTAACATGAACACTTTAATCTTCCTTGCCTTGTCTGTAGAAGCCAATTTAACATTCATCCATTATTATAGAAAATATCAGCAACAAGGAAAAATACTTAATAAATTCATCTTATTCTGATGACTTAAAATTGCACAAAAGTAGAACTTGTTTAGTAGATGACTGTAACAATTTGAAAGAAGCCTTGTTCTTCACCACCGTGTTATGTTGTATGTAATTTCTTAAGCAAGATTGCTGTTAAAATAGAAACAAACGAGAAGGAGAGATAGAGGGAACCCTTTATCCTTCATATTATACACCCTTTAACGCACCGCCACAATGCAACGGAAGCGCGAGGAACTGTATTGTGTCCAATACGATGATGGTGTTCTTTGTTTCGGACCAAGAAGCGGCCAAGCGTAAGTCTCCTCTATTTCGCAAGGAGTTGAGGAAATTGCCTCAAATGTAGCTGATACACAAAGGAACGATGCTAATTAAAATTAAAATCTCTACCGCCACCACGTAATAACGATAATGACTATGATGACGATGATGATGATGATGACAATAACAAGGACGATGACGAACCTTTAGCGCAACGGATTAACCAACAGTTAACCCCTTCATCAGGACACGGTGATATTATATTAAATTAAAAGAAAAATCGACAGAGCTTTCTGAAATAGGGACTATAAAAGGATGGAAATGTATATAACCCGGATTATCGGAGCAGATGAATTTAATGAAAAATTGTCCATAATTTCTTACGACTTTATTATAAAATTAACAAACCCCTTTTATTGTGATCATCAATTTCAATCTGTGTAATGAACAACATAAAAATTTTGGACATTGACAACCGGCCCTGTAGGGGCTACAATAACTTCTTGATTGGGTAGAAGTTGTGTGTGTGTGAGTGTGGTTAGTTTATTTGCCAGCGTAGGTGATTAGTCTAGACGGGCGAGTACCTGGAAAGTTTCGCGGTCAGAAGCAAGGAGCGCGGAATGGAAATGGCGCAATCCAAAATGAATCTGTCCGTTCCAGCTGTTCCCGCACTTGCGGAACTGTTAAACTACAGATCCTGGCAAAATGCTGCTGTGTTATACTCTACTATTTATATAGGTATATAACTATAGTAGGTGTACAGGTTGAGACTTTAATAGAGTTCAAAAAGACGAGCGAAATTTTCGATTTGTTAGAGAATAAGAAAGTTGTATTTCGGTATTTCGTATCTAATCAACAGTAATGTGTTAATATTACGTAAGAATAGATTAGTGATGGAATAATGTTAGGCAGAGGAAAACAGATACAGCACGTTAACACGTCTGTACAAGTAATCTGTGGCGACAGCTTGGAGCGTGACCAGAAAACATTATTTATATATAGACATAGTTGAGAGATTGACGAAATTGTGACTATACAACAACTACTACAAATAGTGATTTCTGTAATAATCATGCTTTATTCATTTAATACACAAAACCGACTAGTAATCATAAATATTCATATTGTAATGATAAAACAACAAATGTAGCATTTAACATTGACGAAATTTGACCCACATTATACAAAATGTACGATATTTTGTAAATTTAAATATTTCCAGATATAGTTCAAAAGTGCACATAAATTAGTGCCGTTTTCGTGTATTTTATAATGAAACTACCTGTAGTTGAGAAACAGACCCATGTCGTGGACTATACGCTTACCCAGACAACCAAACTGGAAAGCATCGACGTGGCAGTGGTGGTGGTGGAGGAACCTGAGCTTCTCGCGTAAAGCAATTAGGGTCGCTAATGTCTTGTCCGGCACAGCCCACACTTTACTTTCCAACCTAAATGCCTAATGATGTTAGAGAATATTGGACAACACAAATTACAGACACTAATGTTGTAGTTTTCCTTTAATACTACTACTAGTTAGTGGTACAACATCCAAAATGCCATCGTTTACTATTTTAAACTCGTATAAATTCACTTTAAAAGTGTAATGCAATAGTCAACAAGAATGACGAACCCGCGTCACCTTAAATTTTTAATGTACCACTACAAATCCAACTTCCTCTGACACATGACATAGTCAGTCTAGCTTGAATTAGTTTAGCAAATGTACAAGACAAGAGCATTAATTTTATTTAATTAAATAATTGGTTGTTTTTGTCGATTATGAATTGTTTATGAAAAAATCCACGGTTGTGGTGCGTAAGATGAGTTGGTGCCGATAAAACTCTAGCAAACAGAAGGGAATCACCAAGGGATCTCGCCGATAGGAGCTACCGGAGTAGCAAAACATATTTATAAATATCTATGTATAGAAGAGATATGTAAACCGAATTTCCGACAAATTTCCTGTCGGATATTTTCTACTTATTCCATGTTATTCATTCATTCTCCCTGTTTTTATATTCGATTTTCTTTACATTAAAAGCAATACAAGCCAAGAGATAAAAGAAAACACTGGTCCCAATCAGATATACATTAGTATATGTGACAATAGACGGTTCCAGTTGACAAACGGAGAACAGCGTTTGTCAATCTGTACGTTTCCGCATCGATAAGTAAGGATTTCAACTATACGGACAGTCGGCTATTGTTATTCGTATAGTCATCCAAATCCGGAATATTGGACCTTTAAGATTGTGTCTGTATGTTGTGCCATATTAAATGCCCAGTCAAACTCACCATTACAAGTTCAAAGCAATAGAATTTCTAATTTCAAATCAGAACTAGAGATCAAGAATCGCCGTTGATTTTTCAGCTTCTATCAAACCCAAGAACGAAAAAAATATGGGAAAAAATAGCAGTAGCAGCAGAGTAAAACGAAATCAAGTAATTAAGACAAACATTTGAGTGAATGGTATCGCTTAACGAATCAGCCAACCGTTGCTTACGCTTGGCGAGTTTTCTGTTGCATATTAAGACTACCCTAGCTCTTAAGACTTTGTAATTAGCAATCCCAAAGTAAACAGCAAACCAGACCACTATAGAGTCCGTTGAATACCGCCCAACAACAAGAATGGACACACAGCAATACTTTAAATGTGTGCGTGTCAGTCTATTGTCAGCATCATTTCTCTATCGTGTTGTCGTGACTGTTAAACAATTCTACAGCTTAAGTAAATTGCAATTACTTTTGTTAAAATATTCCCACAACAATGTCCGTCTAAATTCCCATTTAATAATGACCATACTACATAGTATAATATAGAGAACAATTTCTAATAAACGATAAAAATAAGCAGCAGCAATATTACCTGCCAATATTGCTGGATTAACGGCCGGGATTGTTCGATAGATAAAGCTATTTACTATTGTATTGGAATGTCTTTAATCAGTAACAAACAATAAAGACTGTCATGGAGCGATTGAAGAATCTTCATAATGTCCGATAAATCATAAATGAATTTTCTTTCGAACTTGTTTTTTTGCCTCTCCCATTTTTGTTCTCATCTTCGTTCCTATCGAAAATTAAAGCTGTAGAGCTCATTGTGCCACTTGATGTTTATTCACGTGTGTATAATAAAATAAAAGCCGAAAATGCATCTCGAAAATGCCAAAGGCTGCTAAAATACCATAAATCAAGCAGTTATTGTTCGTGCAGCATTATTAAACTTTACATTAATTAGGCGGATAATTAAACGAATTTCGAAATTTTAAAACTAGCAGCACCAGATTTATCGATGAATCTACACAAGTTGAAAAGGGATAAGAGTATGTATGGTGAAAGAGAACTACAAGTTGTCTGGATATGCATGTAGAGTATAGGAGAGACGGTGTATAATGTTGAAGGATATAAGAGATGTGGAGAAGAAAGAGGGTGAGTTCGGACGGGAGGGTTGATAGGGCAAGAACTCTCTTCGAAGTTTTCAAGTTTAATGAATGACCGCACACACAGCAAACTTTACTAGTAGTAGTGAATGCTGATTTAGTAATTAGACGGTGTGCAGGTAAGCAGCTTGAGGCCGAGTACTGTAAGATCAACTAATTCAAAAATAAACTACTCATTCTTAATTTATAAAGTAATAAAACGCCAGCCTTATATTATAGTATGTTAAACTTGTTCTTCATCCATCCGTGATAGCAATTCACAAATTAATTAATTATTTATTATACGTAAACTTGGTGAATTTCGAGTTTTTATCAAGGCGTAGTTATTTTTCAAAATAAATAAAAATATTGCAGTTTGGATCGAGGCTAAATTGGTATGAGTTGAGATTGAAGTTGTCCTCGAGGGTGGCTATCTGTCGATGTGTGTATGCGTGTGTTACTTTTGGAAAGCTTTGCTAATGTCTCTACGTTCAGTGAGATTAAAGACGCGTTATTTAGCCTTTAGCTTAGTGCTCCGGCTGCGGATGGAATAATTCGATCAACTGAAGCTGACTCCGGGTTAATTCGCATATACACAAACACATACACATTGATATAGAGAGACAGAAGTGCAAACTTATACATACGTATCTAGTATAGTAAGGGGGTAATTATGTATAAAGAAAAGAACCGATTTAATTTGCTACCGGACGTACAGCTACGTCACTTTTGGACAGTTAACTCGATTAAGCCGTTTGAAAACTCCCCTGTAGAACTGAAATCTGAAAACCTCAACGGACTTTCATAAGTGAACAGGCTCACACATACATATAGAAATAGAGATAGAGTCAAAACGTTTCAAAGTCCCTTTGCAGATCAAACAGTTTTAACGCAAAAGTTTTAAAATAAAGTTTCCGTGTAAAATTATCAGTTTGACCATCAAGAGATTACGGTGGAATTTTCCACTTGGCTTCACACTGATTCGACGGAATCAAATGTCAAGGATACAAATATCAATTTTTCTCCGTGCTAAATTTTTACAGAAACAGTAACAGAAGGGAAAAGATAGAATTGTTGTGTTTCATTAAATCGAATCGAAATTGATAAAGTTTTAGCAACTCAAGTATTCTTTCTTGTCTTCCATTCTACATTAACATCCAGTGGAACAACACTCGTTATATTATTATTGTTTGGTCAGTCCTGTTGTGTAATATCTCCCTTTCTGATCAAAATATCCGCACACATTCACATATAAATAGAAAACTCTTATATCTCTCGTCTCTACATACCACATGTATAGATACAAGTTGAGGGTTTTGCTTCGAACGCGAAAAGATAAGAGCTTTAGATATTACAAGCAAAAACAAAGTGCCTATCCTTGTTTTAGAAATATCGTCTACGTATTATACCATTTATATCAAACATACGGGAAAACTATACGAGAACACACCGATATATTTGTTATAGAATTTATCTGATGATTTAATTGTAGGATTGATTTATTCAATTGGACGTCCGTTCACAAATTTGTATATAAAAGGAAACAAGATAAGAAAAAAACCACTACCACCACCACCATCAATTGTCGAGAACTTGAACTTTCCATTCAAAGACAAAAGTCTTTAGTGGAGAAAGAGTAAAACTTTTGTAAAATTAGGTCGCCAAAAAGTTTTATTTACGACAATTATCGATTGTGTCTGCCGCTACACGTTTATATTCTCTTGTATTTTTACACTTTCCACCAAAAAAAGGTCACTGGAATAGTAATAACATCAGGGAAAGTAAAATCCATACTTTCTGTTTTAGAAATTGTACCCTAGTAGTTGTGTTGGATGACTTTAGACCTACTTGTTATACTTGTAACAACAGTTTAAAACTTTTACGCGGGCCATAACTTCTACTACTATACTTGGTTGGAAACTTTTACCTCATCGTATTCCCTTTTCAAAACTTACAAACAGAATTATTGATAATAAGTTTACTTGTTTTTTTAGTTTATTGTCGTTTATTGCTGTCCATCAAACTTTAATTAGTTTAAAGTTATCTAATTGTTGGTAATTTAGGTAAATTTGATTCAATTATGGTTGATTATACCGAAAAATTGTCAAATTTTAAACCGATCATTGTCGATTAGAATAGAGGCCAACGGTGTACATTTATTTTTTCGTATTTTCGATGAAAAATTTTTCATTTCTATGTGAGAAAAGTGTAGCGTGCGTCGACGTGTACCGCCCAGGATTGTGTACATCAGTAGCGCCATTGGCGTCGTCAGATCCGCCTCCAGGACGCCTAACCGTCAGAAATACACTTTCACACGGTCCGTGGGTGGAATCACGGCAAGATAACGCCTCTCTATTATTTAATACACAATTCATTTTTCATATTTCTATACTGTCATATGAAAAAAATCTATATTATTAACGAAAAATTCCATCAAAGATGGAATTCTATCATTTTCTATAACAATAGATTAGAGTGAATTTTCAACTTGACAAACTGTTTGGTACAGTTTCTGTTTGGTTAGCTCGAAGTTAATCGACCCCTCGGAAAGTTTCACCAAACTTTTTCCCAACATTGAATATTGCTGTTGCACACACAGACACGAATAACAGACACAGACAACGCTCTACACACAGGAGGGAAAGTTGTATCAGATGAGAGATATTCCGGTAATTTTTCCCGATGAACCTATCAAATATTCAACCACAACAATTATCAATAATGTTACACGTCAGTAATGTCAGTAATTAATTTGAAATGATTCAATTTGATATTAATTTCATAGATCGTTCGCCCGGCGCATCCACCAAAATTGAATCACAAAAATATATAATTCCATTTAAAGATAGTGAATTGAAATAAATCATTCAATATATTCCAATAGAATAGTTGAATGGATAATTGTCGTTTTCTGTTCCAATAATTGACCGACAATTATTAAACAATTCAAAATGATATAATTATAGCCCAATTACAGAACCGTTATTCAATTTATAATATTCTCCTTATTATTAAGGTAGATTTTTTCATTTTTATCGATCGTATTTTATATAAGTGGGTGTGTTGTAGATATGTGTAAAAAGCACATCATCAAAACTAGTTATTTACGGTGGTCTGTTTTTGAAATGCGAAAGGTAAGGTGAGACGGTTATTAATGAATACTGCCGGGAACTTCCGAGCTGCCTCCGAAATTAATAAACGACTCTATATTAGCTGTTATAAGCAACAGACAGCGTCGATTCGTCATTATTTTCTGCTACATTAAACACATACTTCATGCCGTTTCCTGTTCATTTTATCCAATCGAAAGTTTCTCACAAGTTTTGTAGTAGTAAAAGAGATAGAGGAGAGCAAAAGAGAAATGTAGAAATGGCAGTTGCTCTGGGTAATAGAAACAGAAAATGTATATAAGAATCGATTTATTTGACTTTTAAATAGAGTTGGTTGGTTTTTTTGTAATATTCCTGTATTGATAGAGTTTTTTTATCGTCTTGCAGTGCTTAAATTTTCTAGTTGAAATTGTCAATACATTGAAAATAAATTAATTAGCCTGTTTATGGTGTGTAGGGATATTTGACTTGGCTTTCGTAAGCTAGCTACCACGTTTTGGGTCAGTTGAATTAATTAGTTAGTCAAAGCTGTTCTAAACAGCTGACAATTTGAAAAGTTCCATTTTGGAAACGTGCAGATTTATATTTAATAATCAAACAATGTGTTGCTATTTCCCTTTCAGAGATATACGTATACGAACAGTGAAACTTTGTAATTAGTGTATCTTTAAATAAACATTATCCGTTAACAATTATTGTTAAGTTTAACAATTGAAGAAAATACAAGCTAACTCTATTTTACGTATATTTTGGCTTTTATTGCAGAGTGAAGAAAATATTGAAAAGATTGAAACTTGAATTGTGCATTTATGTAAAATGTAAAGTGTTTACCAAATATACAGGGTTAGATATTGGCTATTCACTGACTCTATAGGGAGAACCCCTAGTTAAATATTAATATCTGTTTACTCTGTCCACAAGCAACGATTGATTTGGTCGTGGCCTCTATTATTTGTTCTCTTTTATTTTACATTTCATCATTGAATTAATATTGGAATTTCACCCTTTTTATACTCTCTTTCTATTATTTTATTGCAATAAATCCAATATTATACAACGGTATTATTTACATAAAACAATAATCATTCTAATTTTAAAATCAGATTTTCCATTACAATCGAAATTTATTACAATCCAATCATTAGATAGAAGGCAGGATTATATCTCGCCCCTATAACAAAACTACAAGATCAATCCTATAAGATCAAGTATTTAATTGAATATCAAACAAGAGCTTGTTAAAATTTCTCTATTCTACAATATCAATGTTGTTATTAAAGGTGAAACTTTTCAATGAAACAGAAACACAAGGATATCAACAATAATATATTTGAAATAATTTTAATAATTATCACGTACATACGAATGATAATAGTACTAATAAAATATGAAATGCATGATGTATTTCATTTTAAATAGCAAGTTTTCAACTACAATCCCTTTTAAAGCTTTTCGAGAGAAAGTTACAATAAACTATACACCTATAGGAGAATTGGAGAAAAGACAGAGATTTCCCTTGTCTGAACAAGTTTCAGATGAAATTCGCATGTTTCATCTCATATCATTATTATTATTGGTATTATTCCTACAAAACATAAGAGATTAAATTTTAAAACTACAAGCCGGCGTTAATAAATATGGACGTTAAAAAATTTCGCTTTAAAAGTTTATAATTTTCATGTATCTTTTAATAGGGAATAGATTTTGTCGATCTTATTTTTGTAGATTTCCTCCATGAATTTTGTACAATTTGAAATTCTCTTTCATGAAAAAGCCGAATTTTCATGATAATTCCACTAAATAAACCCGTTATCAAATTGAGATCTGCAATCAACGGAAAATGAAACGACATCATGGTACTAATTTAACTTTTCCGCTAGAAAGGGAAAAAATCAAATAAACAAACATAAATTATAAAATAAACACCACAATTAGATAGTTTTTCTCGTTATCATTGCCAAAATTTCCACTGTTATTATGATAAATAACCATTAACATTGCAGCGATAAGCTGTAATAAAAATTAAAATAGGCAATGGAATTAAGTGATGAAAGACGACAACAATCAGGGTGAAAAAAACAATCCCTAACTTGATTAAATCGGAAACAATAAAAACGAACTTTAACAACTTTCGTCACGCCTCTGCAATGAACAAGGCATAAGATATAATCAAAGTTTACATTTAAAAAAAAAAATCATAGAGAAAAGAGATGCGTGTTTGTTGTATATTTCATAGAAAAATGGTTTCGTTTCAACAACTCTATTATGATAATGTAGAAAAATATTAGGCATTTTACTAGAAGAGAAAATTTAAAAAATAGGGGATGAAAAGTCATAAAAATAAATACATCTATAATAATAACAATAATATAAATTAAATTGGTTTTTTCCCTTCGTTTTGTTACAAGTATCCTTTCATGAATATAGTTCCATGTTCAGCAACAGCAAGCAGGTAGAATCGTTTTTTTTTTTTGCCGTGACTAAAGAGAGTTAAGTTTGATCCTGGCTGAATTCGTACTCCTGGTGCTGCTAATATGGGCATACATACAACTTTTGTGAAACTTCTCCCGAAACTTGGCCCCGTAGTGTTTGAATTTACGCATCGTTTCACGCATTGTTGTTCATGCGGGCCTTCAGACGTCAGCTATTTTATAAATAGGTAGATGATTTTAAAATTGGCAACGAATCGACCGACAAACCACGAACAGGAAGAATTGCACCTCAATAACAATTATTTTTTTAGATAAACGAAAAAGTTATGGGGACTTATAGCAATTCTCCATATTCGATTGGATCGGACGGTAAATCACATTCGAATCAATATAGAAAGAAAGATATCAGAAAAGTTTTCAATATTATTAAAATATCAAGAAAATTTTCGTTGTAGAACAAAATTCGTTCAGTTTCGTTTTCGTTCTTCTTGTTTGGAATCTAACATTTGACGTGAAATCGTCCGGACTCTAGAGAATTTCTTCTACTTTGGGTTTTATCCATATTCAATTTTATCTTGAAAAGTTGTGGCAGTTTGCTCCTCTAGGGGTTGTCCTGACCGTGGCATATCGTTGGCGTATCGTTCTCGTGAAAATGTCGTTTATTCCAATTTCGTATAAGCGAAATCAAAAGAGAAAGACAGGGATAGAACGAGGGAATGCAAAATAAATGAAGAATTTGTAAAGCTAACAATTAATTAATTACACTACTGAATACATTGGAAATTCATTAAAGAGAAACTGGATCGATATTTAGAGGCATTTCGTTTTGTAAAATTTCCTATGATTAAAAGAATCTATAAGCGTAGTTTATATTTGAAGATTGCTGTTATAACAGCAGATGGTGCAGGTGCATTTTACTATATGCGAGTTAACAGCAGGTACTCCCTAAGGAGATCTTCCCTATGAATACAATATTTCATTAGAGTAGAGAGCCGGACATACGGGTCGTAGGAATAAATCTCAGACTACAGCTGGATACGGCACCCGCGGGTCAAATTCAGCTGTCCTCGACTACTACCTATTCTCTAACTCGCCACTCTACATCTCACTAAACACCTATTCTTACACTCATTCTAATAAAAATAGAATTCAAATAATACAACTTGAAAACGAATGATTAGAAAACTAATTAAAAACCACCACCAAGAGATGGAATTGGAGAAAAAAACGATAAGAGTAAGAAATTAATCTATTTTATGTTAGAGAATTGGAGATTTACAGATTGGGCCACCTGGGCAGAAGGTAATTATCATCATAAAGTGGACTTTACGAGCTCTCGGGGCCACCGTAAAGGAATGCTTCATTTCACTAGGCCCCTGAAAACAAACATACACCTCTCTCATTCTCTTTATCGCACTCTACTCTCTCTCAATTTTATACTTCACCCTCACCCTACCTTGGACAAACGTTGTACTGAATATACGGCAACTGTGCTGTTAAGAATAGGAGACCTCGTTGTACCCAAAGGACCACTAGGAGAGCACCTAAAGTAATTATGAATGTGATGAATTCACCTCGTTCCGTTTTTAAACTTGTTATTCTTTTTTATGTTAATTAACATTTAAAATGAATAGTTAGATAAATTCAATAGTTACTTGGATAAAACGATGGAGGGCAAACGAACAACAATAACAAAATAAGTGTAGAATAAATTTCTTTCAAATCAAAAAAGGGGAAATAATTAAATTATTCTGTACTTGAGAGTATAAAGAAATAAATTCATGTTTCCCTTTTATCCTTAATAATAAAAGAACTTAGCATCTACAAAACCTGTGGTTAAGACAAAAATGAATTATATAAGGAGAAGCAAAACAAAGAGATGCCATCAAGTTGCGGAAAGACTTGTAAGACGGTGTTTCGAAATGTAGAGGGGCACGGTGGAGGTTTTTAGTTAGTTACCACAGGAAACTGTAAGTGGAAAGTTGAGTTATATGAAAGTGCAATGGTCACGGACATAATTCTTGTATCTCTATTGAAAATTCGTCTATCGTCGTAGTATTAGTATTAGTATTAGTGTTAGTGTTAATATTAGTAGTAGTAGAATATCATCGATAAATAAATTAGATGAGTTATTTTTGTTATTCGATGTGTCTCTCATGCTATTTCCATATGCATGAGAATTGACATTCACAAATGTCCCTGATCATATATGCTCGTCACTTGTACTGGTCATCTGTCTATGTTTCAGTCGATAAGTCCAGGAAACTTTCAGTCCTATGAGGACGCTATTTGTCTATGTATAAGTATGTGTATATCCCCATATAGCTATATGAATGTTATATGTGTTAGTTTGTTATTCCGTATCGTTGTATAAAAGTAAAAGACATTGCATGGCACTCTTGATTCGATAGATGTGTTTAGTAGTAGGCCCCTGGCGAGATGGATAGATCGGTCCCATGTCCACTTACGTGTTTTCCATGTTCAAAGGGGACGGATGGGACGTGTCTTCCAAATCTACCCGGCTGATAGCTAATAGTCTATTTCCCACGGGAATCAGTCACCTTATATCTAACATTGTACAGACATAGACGAAGCAAAAGAAATTAATCATAAACTAAAGGAAGCCGAATTATTAGAAAATTGAAGTCCAGTCTGGATCGATATTCAAAGTTTGCAATCTATTAAAATGAAAGCCTCTTAGTAAATCAGTCTCCTTAGCAACACATTGTAGGAAATAATAGGGCCTCCTTCTCTGTGTATCGCAAAACTATATAATAATAATAATAATAGTGATAGAAAAGCAAAATGTTTAACTATAAGAGTCTAGGTGGTGGTGGTGCCGGGTCGCATATGCTTTCTCCAGCTTCGCATTTAATCATGAAACGTTCCGGAGAGTGGCCGGAAGTCAAGTAGCCATTGTCGGACCGGCACACAAAGCCGCTATTTGTCACCAAAGCCACGGTTGTTCGATGAAGAGGGATGACGGATGAGGTTTCAACACCACCAACCACCCCCCACAAACCGTCAACTCCTCACCCCTTTCCTTTCTCTACCTTCAATTCAATTCTCCGTTTAATCAACGTTACACAAAAATTAACCAGGAGAAAAATATAGAAAGAAGCAACAATAGAATTATCTATAACATACATTTTAACCTTATTAAATTGTATAGAGGCACAAGTAAAGAACAAAAAGGGAATCAAATCTCTTTCTACAGGCAAAAACAAATCCCTGAATTTAATTAATGACGTTTTGAGAAGGAATGCTTTGTGTGTCGATGGTAGTCGATGTTGTAGTAAAGTCCAGACAGTCCGAGAGTGTATGGTAGTAGCTTGGATAGGGGCTTGTTGCCTTTGAAATTGGGAGAAATAGAAAAGGAGAGTATGATCGTTTGTCTAAGCAATCAATTCAATTACACTAAAGAATGATTGTGAAATAGCAACTCGTTTGACATAGACTCACATACCATTCGGACTCTGGCCTTTCATAATATAACACACAACGAACATTCCATTGAATAGTAAAGATCGTCCTTATTCCTTCTAATACTATTGACATTCTATCAAACAAGACAAACAAATTTCGTCGTTTATTTCTCTTTACAAATCAAATTATTATTAGTCTACTATTCATAGTGTAGAAGGTCTTGTTGAAATTCTCACGATATGTGATGATATCGCGTGACATTAATATTTTGTTTTCGAAATGACGATTTAAGTAAATATTGGGTGTTGTATTTAATATCTACAATAGAGAATATAGACGAATGGAAAAAAAATCGTCGTGATTATATGTCTGGGCAATGGGGAATAAAATAAAAATTCTGCCACACTTTTACAAAATGCAATACAAGTCATTTTATATAAATAACAAAATTATATGGTTCATTCAGTTACAATTCCATATAAATCACACAAAATACAATACAATATAGAAAGAGAGAATAATAGAAAATAAACTAACAAATAGTGAAAAACAGATCAGAGAACGCCTACTGAATTACAGTTGTCACGTTATAATTTTTAAACTACAATACCAACTTATGGGAAATACAACACAAGTCATTACAAAATTAATACACTTGAAATCACTTAATATCGTTTTAGATTATTGTTGTAAAACAATAGTGATACTCAATAATCCCTCTATACACCCCCTTATTATTTTCTTCTATTCGTATTTAGAAGCGAAATAAGTGGATACGTATTTGGATGTAAGTGAAAAAGAAGAAAAACAACAAGATGTGAAAAAAAGAATTAATTGAAAATAATAATGAAATGAAATTGCAGGACTAAAGTCTGATTTAATGAATGGCAATTTAGACAAAGTCGACTTCCATTACTTCCAATAATTAAACGTTTTAACTGAAGGTATTGTGTATTTATCAGCTGCAAAACAGACAATTATTTTCATTCATTCTATCTCTCTTCAGTCTTTCTTTAACACTATCACTATTATTATTATTATTATTACGATTATGTCTCGATTATCATTTTCTTGTAAAATTGAAAACGTACAATCTGACAGTCATGAATAATAACAATAAACATGATAATCTCTTATCCATCATCTGTTTTGTTGATTATTGAAGATAATTAAAGTACCAGATGGTTTTAGGGTCTTGTTTAATAAGATCGTTTTAGACTAATTTTTTTGCAAAGCAAAGATTTTCCATACTTATATTTGATTTGCATTTCTTCTTGCCCAAAGATCTGAAAAATCCCTTTAAATAACTCAAACTAATCTCCAACGAGATACTTATGGAACAATATTTGTGTAATTAAAAATATAGAAAGTAAGAAACAAGATATTTTTCTCAAATTTCTTATATCACCTGTTTCATTTAAATGGTCTTAGCGCTTATTTGACGGCCGATTTGAAAAATATTTTAAAATTTTATAGGGAACACGCTATAAATGAACAAAATCTGAACCATTGGGAAGTTGGCCCAAAAAAAAACCGTTTCTGAAGATGTCACGGCTTTCAAAAACGAGTTAAAATAACACAAAATGAGTCAAAGATACTTCTAAAATTGATTTTTTTCGCTTTCGAGGTAGGAATATTTTCGCGTTTATTCTAAAATGCAATGGAGAAAAATTTCAAAAAAATATGTAGGGAGCATCCTTGAATCATTTGAGGTGTTTAACTTGTTTACAAAGAATCGCTTTCTAAAATGAGTTTTTCGACCAAATCCCCCAATTTTGCTAAATTTTGGCTCATCGAATAGTGTTTCCATAAAAGTTAGAGCGATTTAAGTAAAGCACGAGGTATCTCTTGGAATGCTTCATCTTTTGCTTCGTTCCTATATGCGCAGAGAAATTAAAGCTTCCAGATTCGCTTAAGAGGACAAAGTAATCTCTTTCCAAAAATAATGGGTCAGTCGAAAAGAGTACAAAATTATCTACATATCTGTAAGTAGATATTTTAAAGCAAAATAATTAATTTTAATAAGTGAAAACAATGCCAAAAAACTGCTCGATTTTTCACGATAATTCAGTCAATTCTCCGCTTTTGTATCAGTTTTGAATGCGGAGTTGATCAATGCTGTAAAATCAAAATTGTCCAAAAATTTGCAGAAAACTAACAATGCAATCGGAAAATTCCTTAAGATTTGAAAAGTGCTTTGAATTTGCTATCTAGTAATAGAAGAATTATTGCAAATTTAACAATATTGTCCAAGTTTTGAGGAAAAATATAAGAAATTGTACAAAACATGGAAAAAACATGCTGCTAGATTTTTGTCTGTAAATCAAAATGATATTGTTCTGAAAAACGGAGCCGTTGGATGCTACAAGACATGTTCTCTTCAAAAATTTACCTTTAGTTTTCGTTGCCCCAAGGACGAGTGAGAAATGGCGAGTTAAAATTAGCATCTTCACATCGATGCTCCCTTCAATTTCTATGTCCAAATTATTTACAAATTTCTATAGTTTTTGATCAACTTTCTATCATTTTCTCAGAACAAGTTTAGAAAATTTTTATTGCGACATGCGCTCTTTGAATCATTTTCTTTACATAGATGTTTATAATATTCAGTTCGTCTTAAGGGATGACATCAACCACCATGCAAGAGTCATTCCCTACTATTGTACAATCTAAAATAAAGGGCTTCAATGGGGGGAGTGCTTGCTTTTCTTTGCACACGCACCCAAATAGAACTATAACATCCTACATAGTCTGCATTGCAATAACTTTAAATTCAAAGGGTATACATTATATACACGTATATCTCCTCTAATTTTCGTTATTCGTCTATTATTCAAATAGTATAAAAGACACCAATTTATATTTAACTCGCTCTCTACTGTAAAATATGAAGATAGTTATATATTAGAACGTAAAATTTAGAGTAATAGTTGAGAATTTTTACAAGTTATAATGTTAACCCATTATCATGTCCTAGTGGGGTCATTCATTAATTATAAGAAAGGGGTTGTCGGCCATGTCGGCCAGCTATATCAACAACAAGTTACTGTTAAACATTAATGTAACTAATGTTGGGATAATGAAAAACTGCAAATATGTTTTATTTTAAATCGGTTTTTCTCCCTCAGTTAGTGAGTGTGTACTTTCAAATATTAATCGTTAGCTGTACATTTCTATTCATCGTTTTGTTAGCTATTGTCGTAAGCAACCGGCTGGTATTGTTTTTGCCTCATTTGTCATAATGTCTCTAACTGTGTACGCCTTTATGGAGTGATGATTATTATAACGCAATCTTATTCATGACTTGATCTTAAATGAATTTGCTACAGGCAATGCATTTGAATATTATTACTTCCAATCTGAATTATTTCATTTATATTGAAATAATTATTGATGTAATATTTTTTTGTAAATATTTATTTATATTTTTCATTTAAAATTTCCACTTAGAAAACTCTATGAATAAGTTAAGTTAAGTGCCAACGAAAAAACGGGTTATCGTTCGTCTGGCGAACAATTTGATAAGGAAACACTTTGCGATTCTAAATAAGTCTTATAAATAAGTCATTTTGTGAATGTATACGTGTATATATGTGTGTGTTTCTTTATGAAGAAGAACTTGTTAGTTGCTGCGGCCTGAAGGGTTAAAGGGAAAACGGAATAAGGGGGCGATACTCTGTATAACAAAATGCTGCCCTCTCCTTTTACTTTACAACCATCACATCCTGAATGTATTTATGCAACAGCTATACTGTATATAGATATATATGTTGAAGCACGTCTTATACGGGTCTCTAACAACTACTACCCCACAAACCACCACCGCCACCGCCAACCGTCTTAACTCGCTAAGACATCGGCCAAAGGAGTTGCGGTTAGAATTGTGATCAGGTAACGTCTTCTACTAAGTAAAACTCTCCCTTTGAACAAGTTGTTTAGGGGGTGGTAGTGGTGTTAGCGGTGATAGTAGTAGTATTACTAATAGTAACAACTTTCTCAATGTGGATATATTTAGTTAGAAACTGATACGTGTGGACATTAATGTTAGTATCCTGTCTTCTTGACTAGATTTTAGAAATTGTTGAAATTTTGATAATTCCAAAAGGGTCGTATAATTGATTGAAAATTCACTACCGATAATTATAAATTAACCTGAAGGCAACAATAATGGACAGACTTGAAGTCGGTAATAAGGGTATTCGGCCATGGATAACGTCAACAACAGAAGAGTACACACTTCGCTAACCTGTCAAACAACCCCCCAAGGCCCTAACTGTATCCTATCTTTCTGTAAATGAGAACCACCACCAGCATCATCACTACCAACAACAGTTTTCTAAACGTTGATTTTTACCATACCCTTATTATCAATCAAATTTTGAAAGAGATTATGCATTAAAAATACAAATAATTCGATTAATAACAAAGTTTCAATTAATTAAAATTTGATAATATGACCGTATGTTGATTACTGTTCATGACAGATAATATCTGTTGATGATATGTGTCTAATCAATTAATTCCTATTATGATTTTAGATTTTCCATTGAAAACTCACCCTAAAGGTATGTTCATATTTCATATCTTGTTCTTAACAACATGTAATATTATTAAAGTTCTCCACCTCCCTATCCTATATACACGTGTATATATTTGGAAATATGTCATGTAAAGAGAAAACTTGAACCCCTTCTTCATATACAGAGATAACAACAACACTTAAAAATCGACAACTAAATTGTATAAAAGAAGCAGAAGATGATGTTGATGACGATTACGATGATCGAGAAAGAACGAAAGAAGCAGAAAAATTTATGGGAACGCCACAGAAAGAAAGTCTGAATAAAACTCTACTGCTGATATAAAAATGGATAACATCTTATAGATATACACATACACATTATATCTAGGAGGGTAGGTCAAAATGTTTTGTGGAGCGTATTATTCTATTTTTTCTCGTTTAGTAATAGAGTAGTAGTTTAGATTTATTATTATAATAACTACATAATAATGTTAAGACTACCACAATTTTTAGGGGGTGATTTTCGTTTTTTATTGCCGGATTCACTACTCGATAACTCTTCAATTCTGATTTATCATTTATGTTTTTCTTTTCAATGATTTATTCGACTATAAATAAATTGAAGAATCTTTTTATAATCGCACCCACACACAAAAATATTTGTGTAAAGGGAGAGTGGCGGCGGCGGTGGTCGTAATGAAATCTAGATGGAAAACCATAAAGTGTACCGGAATCTCGGACATATTTGCGAGAAGCCCGAGTTCGTTTCTCTTAATAATGTTAGCAAATTGCACCGACTAACCGTAAAGAACACAAGAGCCAACCCTTCGCTACATTTTAACTCTTATTAATTAATTAACAATCATGGTGAGAGTGAGAAGAAAACGTTTCTGTTAGAAATGAAAATTAAAACGCTGGCTAAATTACAACAATGAATTTTCAAGTGAAAGAAACTGTAAGAATGTACGATTGTAGTGGTGGTGGTAATAATAGAAATTATATTTGCAATTTTTTCAGTTTTGTTTAATAATTAAAAATAATTAAATTTTCACGTTGTTTTTTTTTTTTCTATCGTTTAAACGTGTATGTGAAAGAAACTGGAGATGAGAGAATGTTTCAAAGTTTCAACAAGAGGTTCGGATAGTGATTTAAGCAAGTTCTAGTCCTAGGATGAAAAGAGATTTGCGAAGAGAGGTCCCTGAAGTATCATAAATGGAACGAGAGTCCACTAATATATGCAAATGTTTCAAAACTAATATTACTACAAGTACTACTAATAATAATAAATAGAGACGCAAAATAATTAGAATAATTAAAAAAATATTAATAAATAATTCAAGTATACATTAATTAAAGCAAATCGTAATTAAATCGTAATTAAACTAGATTATCTTTACAACAAAATGGACGGATACTAAATACCTTGATGAGAGACTACCACTTACACACGGATCTATGTTGAGTTTTACGACAGTTCGTAAAACACATTATCCCAATACAAGTCCTTTCTAATTCTATCCTATTTACTGTTACTATTATTATTATTTAAGAAATAAGGTCAATATGTGTATTATTAGAAGAAAATTCTGATGGATTAAGAAATGATTTTAAGATGGATTAATGGAAAATCGCAATAGTCTAATTAAGAAATCTGTGTGGGTTCTTGTTACTTACTTATTCTGCTGGCATATTTAATTATGCATATAAATATCAGCAAATCCATCAATATTTTAAATAATACAGATGATCTATATTCAAGACATGCCCCGTATACTTTTGTTTTTGGCTTTACCGCTATATCTCCAAAGCCAGATAAGAAAAAATCTAATCTGGATTAGATTTTCGTTACTTTTGCAAATCAAAAATTAATTAGAAATTTTGTAATTTTACTAAAACTAGAAGATAGAAATTGTAAAAGATAGAGAGACGATTTAGTAATCTCATGTTGCACGTATATTATTTGTTATACAAGTCCCTCTAGAGACTGTAGAAAACAATGAAAACATCCCCGCAAATTGCTTGGAAGTTTCACTTTGCTACACTCTCACACATACAGCTAGATAGACAATTTTTGTAAGAATGTGATCATTTCGCGGATTTATGGAGAAACAAACGAAATATATGAGGCTATTCTAGTCTTAGCTATTATAGCCAAGGAAATAAAGAGAATTATTTGGGAACATTTAGGATTGATACAGACCGTTTACTGCATACGAAGGTGACAATTTCGATCGTTTTTCGCACACCTGACTTATATAACGGCATAAAATTGAATTTAAATGTTGTAAAAATGGTGGATGCGCCGGGCGAGTTTAGCGCTATCTCAACTATAAATTAATATCAATAAATAAAATCTATTAGATATATGATAAAGGGGTTAATGTCTTCTTGCGTGAATTCCTCAGGAATGTACAATGACTATGACTATTAAATGCAACCAAACAAGAGAACAAGAGCAGCAGCAGGGGTAGAGAACATTTGTACTTTCAGGTTAGAACCTCTCCAGTGTGAATTGCTAGCTAATTCCAACTGACTTATTATCCTATGCCGATTTACCTAACCACTACCACTACTACTATTACAACAACAATCCACCATGAATTTGTGTAAATTTGTATATGTATGTGTGTTCTACCCCGTTCCTGCCACCAAACTGTACTCGTGTCTTCACTGAACCTTACATTTTATACCGCCCTCCAGTGATGTTAAACTAACCCTTATATTTTACAGATCCTATTTACGTACATACTACACGTATATCCCTATGGATGGATGTTATTGCAATAGGTGAAATAGAACTATGCGAATTCTTAATTAAGACACTTGAGATTTGCAAATTTGCAACGGAGCTTTTTCGCTAGACTACTATCTAACAAAACAACTAAAAATCATCAGTTATATCAATAAAACTCCACTATACCTACTATGTATGTATAAGTTAAGTTATTATATAGTAAAGAGAGAGTAGAGATGATGAGGATGATAATAGAAGGAATGTAGGCGCTCGAGCGGAAGGCGAACTAAGCAAAGTGCCAGATTACAAATTCAAGATATTTATGATAGTCTCGGTGGCCTGGGTTCTTCACCTCTATTGTTTACATCCTGTTACGGACATCTTGAGATTTATATTCAATAGTAAGCCATTTGGATTCCATTAATGATTAATGCACACTGTACCTCTCACCTATTACAACTGTCTTTATAATCGTGCATTAAATTGTATATATCTACAATTTAATACTTTTCAAATTAATTTTAGCAACGGCAATCGAAAAAGACAATTCTCCACTCAATAAACTTTAAATCAACGAACATCATCGAAAATTGTCGCGATAATTGAATAACACAATCGAAAATCAACACCTATGCACAAGTCAAACTAAAATTGCAATCATCTTCCGAGTTTATGTTTTTGTTCTAACAACTCTACCAAATTTGTTTTGATTAATTTAGTAAAAATAAGGCTATCGTGTCAAATTAAAAGTGTCCCACACGATCCAATATTTGCCGCCTATAACTAGCAACGTCATCTATCCGCTAAAGGATGAATCGTTCAATTTTATGCAAAAGTTAACTCGACTACTACTGGAAGGCTTATTGATTTTCAATGATATTTATTTGAAATAATA
This sequence comes from Mylabris phalerata, assembly GCA_020740385.1. Taxonomy (NCBI): domain Eukaryota; kingdom Metazoa; phylum Arthropoda; class Insecta; order Coleoptera; family Meloidae; genus Mylabris; species Mylabris phalerata. The sequence continues at coordinate 5,100,930 of JAJEOX010000223.1, read as the reverse complement.
CCCCCATACGTTTATAGCGCGTTTAAAAAGTGTAATTTACTACATACGAAAAGTGATTGGCTTACCTTTTTCGGTGGCGCTACCATTTCTCTTCTAGTAAATGTCGTCGTTGTTGTTGTTCCTGTTATTATGGTTGTAGTTCTTGTAAATCGTCCCGTTATTGTTGTTGATGGTGTTGATTTTCTCGTTGGTGGTATTTCTAAAAGACTCTCAATCGAATGACTCTGTCTTGTCTGTCTGCTAGCCATATTTTCACTGCAAAGAAACAGTAATATATCAGCCTACCAAGTTAGCCCAAAAGAAAAAGTTACATAAAAAACGACTCACAAATACATAGATAGCGGCACGAGTAAAGTTTCGTTTTGTTCTTTTAAACAACGTCATATATTTGAAATCGATATCTTATTAGGAAACTTCCAAAGTATTATAAAAGTTCGATAAACAATGAAAGTTTCATGTAAACAAACTGAATACTGATGAGAAAATCAACGATTTGATGCAAGGAAGTAGTTCAGTAATCAAACTCAAAGCATCATTCCGTTCAGGTGTAGTATCTGATATTCTAATTAATCATTATAATTAAAACAGTTTTTCTGATCTTTATTTTATATAAATGAACGGTAGGCAAATATGGATAAAAGCAAACGAGAAACTAGACTTTTAGAGAAAGTTTCCAGTCTTTGTGGCTCCTGGTAAACTTTTTGTACTGCTTGTTCCTATTTACTTTCTTCAATTTCCAGAACGGATGCTGAGGCAACCCTATTTACTTACTTCAATCACATCAGTTGCAAAGAGAAGACGAATTATTTACTTTTGTAATAATACGGGAGAATTTTTGTTAATATTAGTTGTAAAAATGGTGGATGCGCCGGGAAATTTATTATTAAACTATCATATTCCTCGTTGATCAATCAACAAAATTCCTATTTTGTAGTAGAAATAATTAACTTTGTTGTTCTTGATTTTTTTTTCAATAATTTCCTCGTCTCTCAGACTGCGTGGTTGATTTGCTTTAGCCTGAAACGGTTGGTCGATTCACAGTTGCCGGCAACGATCGGTGTGCAGTGGCAACAACAAAACGAAAACAAGGAACACAAAAAACTTCCCAGAAACTTTCCTGAAAAGTTTTCCAACAGCGAAACAACGAAGGGGTCGTAAAAGTATAGCAAAGTTGTGAACACAATAAAACGAAAAATACAGAGATTCATCTACTACAACGTTGATCTCTTTTCTTCCTATAGTCTTTAACAGGTGGCAAGAAAAGGATAAACTGAATGCATTAAAATAAAATGAAAACGTATTAATTATTTTCTATAATTAAATTTTACAATAATTGAAGATGATTGTTTTTATTAGTACTGCAAGCTATACACGTCGCTAAATTCGATAGTTAATTGAAAGTAATCAACAAAGGTTTTGTAGAATGAGAGAGAAATATGGAACAGTGTTGATTGTCTGTCCTTTACTAAACAATCAGCAATACATAAAGTTTGATTCAACTATACTCTAGATAAAATTAAGATTTAATCACGTCAACTACACGTCAACAACACAAACCTAACCTAACAAAATGCTCAAAACATTGAACAGAATGATGTGTGTTAAATGAACGGCCATATATTGATATGTACAATCGCCCCCGTAAAAACAAAACTTTCAAACTAACCTTCTTTTCATTCTTTAGACAGTTTTTATTAATTTGTTCAATAGAGCTGTTAACACAATGAACGGATTTTAAAATGAACGCGCAAAACTAAATAAGTTAAAACAAACAACAAAGCAGCAAAAAAATCGACAACACTCTGATTAGGAAATCTTTTTCAGACTTTCATAAGTTCGAAGAAGTTGGGAAATGTTGAAGAGAAGGGGGATATAGTAAAACGCGTATAAAAAACTTTTTGAGACATCCCCGGACCCTTACGAGCATGATCCAATATGGTTGTGTAGATTGGTGGTGGAAGTGCACCGATCTAACTCGGCTTTTCATAACAAATCGGCAATGGTGGTGGCGATAGTAGGGGGTGATTATTGTGCGCAACGCGCGACCAAATCAATAATCTACACACCATTAAAACTTCAGAAATAAACTTTACAATTGCACCATATTAACTCAAAAATTGTCACACTTACAACAAAAATACCCAAATCTACACAAATTTTGTACTAAACGATCGTTCAAAACACACCTGTATTTAAATCAATGACAATCGAGTGTGAATATAGACATAGAAATCGAGAGAATTGGGGCGCGTAATCTGAAACTTGTTGAAACTTGGCCGCTTATCTCGTCGAATTTCACACACGATAAAGGAACAACAAAAATTTCATTAAAGACTTTATTTCGAAAATTAGAACAATATTACAGAGATAATACTGATTTTATATAGTAATTTTGACAATAAGTACTTACAGAATATGAATCCTTAACCAAAACAATTGCACCGAATCGAAAATCCGATAAATTGAGCAAATTCGAGACACCTAAAACGAGCTATCATACACCCGGCGCATCCACCATTTTTTCTCATCTACCATATGTTACGCCTCGGGCTATAAATTCTTATGGCAACTGCCATAATTTACGAGCCATTTGAACGATATTTCAAGGATTTATAGAAGGGTCCTTGGAGATTATTATAGCAAAATTTGGACCTCGTAGGTCACGGTGAAGTTGGTCAAAAACGCTCGTTTCTAACAATGTTGCAATTTTCAGAACTATAAAATGATTCAAGCATGCCTTCTCTTTCGCAAAATACTTCCACATAATCTAGAATAAAAAGGTAAAAGAACAACACTTCTGAGTCACTTGATGTGTGTAACTCATTTTGAAAATTGCTACTTGCTCAAATGAGCTGTTAAACTGATCTCCAGAAACCTTCCTAAAAATCCTTTTATTTTACAATTTCCTCGCCGAAAACGGGCAATCACCACAAGAACTCATTGTCGGAGGTAAAACAATTATAAACTTTTACATTTTTTTAATAATAGCTCGCCGGTTAAAGGCACACTGGAAGCTTTCTTATTCTAATACAACACTTATACGTTAACAATACGGGAAAATTCACGATTTATTGTGGTTTAATTCGCCTGTTAATTTATTATTAGCACAATTCCGTAGATAATCATAAACGGAATTGTGTCGTTGTTTTTGTGCAATCTCAATCGGGGTGTGATTCTCTTGGTTGTGTAACGTTGGATCGGCACCTGCATGAATTAATTGTTTACAAACGGATAAACAACCAGAGAAAGCGGCTGCATGTAATGCACTTTCGCCATTCTAATAACAATAATAATTTAATAAAAATTATCAATTTCTTTTCGATTATTACCGCCAATAATCCTAATGATGGTTTATATTTTAATAATTCCCCAACAACAGCCGAATGGCCTTTATGTGCAGCCTTAAAAAGCGGCGTGGCTCCGTCCTAGAAACTCATTATTGTCAATGATTTTTCGTTTTTTAATGATAATAATTACATATCGTGCAGCATCTACATGAGCGCCAACTTTTAATAATTGTGCGACAATATGATCGTGCCCCATTTGTGAAGCGATCCATAATGGTGTCGCGCCATCTGTCCGACTACAATTCACTGCAGCACCGTGTGCTAACAAAAATATTAGAATCTTATAATGGCCATTTTGGGCTGTTATAAATAGAGGTGTAGCCTTATCCTTAAAAATCAACGTTAGAATTTGATAAGATTACCATTTAAAATTAAATACCTTCATATTTGTGTTGATTTTAGCTCCTCTTTTCACCAACTCTTTCACCACATCCATATGGCCACATTGACATGCCACAAATAACGGACTACCACCATCCTATAAATTTAAGAGTTAAAAATTCGCTAAAATATCGATTTTTAAGTAATTTACAACACTTATTGAATCGACTGGAGCTCCATTATCTAATAGAATATTGACGATATCCAAATAACCGCCTTGTGAGGCGAAAAATAAGGCTGTAGTCCCTGTCTGTAATCGCAAAATTTCGCAATAATTTGTAATTTAATTGAATTTAAAACCGATTACAATTCTTTTAGCACACGGATCGGCGCCTTGTTGTAATAATTCTTGAACACAGTCTGAATGGCCATTAGCTGCAGCTAAAATCAATGGAGTTGTCCCATCCTACAATAATTACAAAAATCAAATTTCGCGCCTCAAATATGAGCTACAATTAGACAAAATTTCAAAGATTGTCAATATAAATATTTTCAAAATTATAAAATTATTATTAGATTGAATATTGAAGAAAGAATTGTTTTATTTCCGTTGGAAATTTTGAAATTTGTAAGAATATTGATTAGAGGTAGGTTATAGTTTAATGTTGGTAACACTGTTGTTTGACCGCCAATAATTAAAAATGAGGTTATGTTTTTTTCTTGTGTATTGTGTGCCCGTTAAATTTGATGTTTAATGTTAGAAATGGATGAAGATCGGCAAAATCGTATTGAAAAATCATTAGAAACCCTTCATCGTATATTACAAAAGAGTGAAAAGTATTCGAAATACTTGGAATTGGTAGCTGCACCGTTTGAAAAGGAAAACAACAGTATCGACATTGTTGAGAAGATCGATGAAGAAGATTTTAAGTTGAATTGGAGGAAATATATACAGTATTTTGATGGTGCATTGTACCCGTATCAAATTGATGGTTTAATATGGTTGGTAATGTTATACGAAGCGTCAATCAATGGTATTTTAGCCGATGAAATGGGTCTAGGTAAAACTATCCAAATTATCGCATTAATTTGTTATCTGTATCAGAAACAAGTAAACGGTCCACATTTAATCGTTGTTCCATTATCAACATTAACAAATTGGAAATCTGAATTTGAAAAATTTGCCCCTCAAATTCCTGTGATAGTCTATCATTGTGATCGATATTCAGCTAAGAAAGCAAGTAATTTAATACAAAGAACTTACAAATTCAATAATCAATTAGTGTATCCAGTTGTTGTAACAACTTACGAAATGCCTGTGATGTTTACAACGTATTTAAAAAATCACCGTTGGTCGTATTTAGTAATCGATGAGGGACACCGTATTAAAAATCATAATTCAATGTTGGCGAAAATTCTACGTGAATTCACATCTTATAATCGTCTATTATTAACTGGTACCCCATTACAGAACGATTTAACCGAATTATGGTCATTATTCAATTTCTTAATGCCGAAATTATTTAAAAACGAAGAAGATTTTTCAACATTATTAATGTTAGATGATATAAAAGACGAACGAGCATTCTTCGAAAACGAGAAAGAATCGGAGATTGTATCGAAAATCCATCGTGTATTAGAGCCCTTCATGTTGCGTCGTTTAAAAAAAGATGTTAATATTAATATAGTACCGAAGAAAGAGATTTTAATTTATTGTAATATGACAAAATTCCAAAGTGAATTATATTCGTACGTTTTAGATAAGAATATTGAGAAATTAACAAATCCATTCAAAGTCGATGAAATTATTGATGAAACTGACACAGGATCACGGCCTAAACGACAATGTCGTGTTGATTCTGTTAAAAAAAAATCAATGAAAAACAACTTAAAACACGAAGAGTACGTATCGCGGATTACGATGCAAAATATTGTGGCATCATTAAGAAAAATCGCCAATCATCCATATTTATTACATTTCCCGATTGATCCCAACACAAAACAATTGAAAATTGATGGTGATTTAATCAAGGCTAGTGGTAAATTGCTTGTCCTCAATACTCTATTAAAAGAATTACGAAAACGCGGTCATAAAACACTAATATTTAGTACATACGTTATGGTAATGGATTTAATTGAGGAATTATTAATAATGAACGATATGCAGTATTCACGACTTGATGGTAGTCGTTCTATAGAAAATCGCACCATAAATATAAACGAATTCAATAATAATCCGGATGTTTTCGTTTTTTTAATATCAACACGAGCCGGTGGTTTAGGTTTGAATTTAATTGGTGCCGATACTGTGATTTTTTTCGATCGCGATTGGAATCCACAGGCCGATCTTCAAGCGCAAAGTCGTTGTCATCGTATTGGACAAACAAAACCAGTCGTTATCTATACGTTAATATCGAAAAATTCAATTGATGAGAAAATTTTAGACTGCGGTAGAATGAAACGACGTTTAGAAAAAGTCATCTTACAGGATGGCCTATTTAAAGATATTACAAAGAAGCAAGATCGGAATGCATTGCAAGAACAATTGATTGAATTGAGAAATCTATTGAATGAACAAGATCAATCGGAAAAAATACATTCGGATGGTGGATTGAGTCGCGAAAATTGGAAGAGGATTTTAGATCGGAACAATATGAGATTCGATGATGAAATTAACAGTAAGGCGAATAATCATTGACTGATTGTGATTTGTTTTTTCTAATGTTACCGTTGTGTACCTTTTCTAATAAAATTTTGAAAGCATTCAAGACAACATTCAACCACAAATTTAATCTCACCGTTGGACAACAGTTAAATTCTAGTTCTACAAAATTTTCCTATTTAAAAAACTTGTTTATGTTAATATAATATGCATATAATTAACTAGCGTTGATTATTAATTAGTTTATTTATTTATTTTTAGAAAGCCAAGATTCCAATTTATCGACTTTCTATAACAGTTCCATTAGAAAAATGATTAGACCCAAATAGAGCGTATTTTTTAAAGAATAGTTTTGCTTTTCGAAACTGTTAATTTGTCCTCGATATTTTCAACGATTTGGAGAAAATCTTTATAATAATTTTGTTTTATATACGCACCTTATCTTTACAATCAACATGTACTTTACCACTATCTAAAATTCTTTTCAACAATAATAGATCACCATTGAGGGCGGCTAAATGTAATTGAACATCTGATTGGGATTCTTTCTGGAAAAATAAACAAATAAATGGGAAAAAATCAAGAATTATCGGGAAATTGAATTTGCTAAAAGTAGGCAAATGATCCAAAATTAGATTTTCTCAATAATCGGAACTAATTTTAGAAAAACTAAAATCGTAGAAAAGTAAAGAAAACTGGATTTTAATCACAATTCTGATTATTAAAATATGACGATATATTTTTCTATTTATTACATTTAAATTAAGCAAATTCTTATCGCGCAATTATGTGTTGCAAATCAAAGATATGTTAAGCTAGATATAACAATTCAAATTGTTGATATTTTATTTTAAAAAAGCTTACCTTTAATGACATTTTAATGGAAATTAGGCGACCTTAATTTCCATATAAAATCACGGTAATTTTGATCGTCTTTACTTGTTGTTTTCCTTTAAAACACCAACAATTAGACTTGTTCGACTTTCAAATACCTTCTGATGCTCCGGTATCCTATATACCATCTTAATAATTTTCTATTTTTTCCATCTTTCACAACACTACAGCATCTATCTTACTCTTTTAGTACCGTTAAATCTTACGTAACTGTTTTAGTAGAAATCAAAACAACAAGAACAACAACATAAACAACAATCTCTCTCGATTTAACAATAATAATAATATTTACACCATAATATTAACATATTGTTGTTCGATTTTTCCAATATTTTACGTTCAAGCATGTATAGATCGTCGCAAAATATTGAGCGAATTTTATAGCCGCGTATTTTTAATCAAAGCGCAAGCGTGCGTACTACCGTATCAAATAAATATTTCAAATTATCCGCCTAAAATATACAGACAAGATCGACTAAATGTAGCTTAAAAACTACTTTACAAAAAGTTTGATTTAAATTTCCCGCTATGAACGAAAATTCAGGTGTTTAAATGTAGCCTATAAACGCCGGTTGTAATTTGGTCAGTGGCATTACAATTTCGTTTTCTTGACCAAAGCGTTTTAATTCCGTTTACAGACCACTTTTTTATTTAATTTAAACACTGAAGAGAAGAATAGTATATTGAAAAATAAGTTTCAGAAGTCCATGATTCCTGCACGAGACCAAAATTAAAAAACGAGTGCGGTAGCACGAGTTTTTTAATGGTCGAGTGCAGGAATTGACTTCTGAAACGAATTTTTCATACTATTTTTCCTATTTTGCGCCCCTTTGTACCCTTTTTTAATAAAAATTGAACCCTTCAAATTTAGGGAATTTTGTAGAAGTTGGTATTAAATAAAACAAATGAAAGTTCTACTTGACGATATTCAACTTTTTGTTTGTAAACAAGTTGATTTTCAATTGTTTAAGTCTCCATCTTAATTATGACTTTTAATAAAGTAAAAATGTGTGACAAATTATCGTGTACTCCACCAGAATTACGTGATATTGTTGAAAATGGTATCAATGATTTACTTCCCGGTAAATCAAAAATAAAATATGAACATTGTTATCAAAATTTTCAAGAATAATAATTTGAAATAAATAAAAGTTGTTTTCACGTTAATCAAGTGGTCTGCATTTCTGTCAAAGAATGACATTTGAGATAGTCGACAGTGTTACCAACTTCGAAAAAATAAATTATCCCAGATTTTCCACACTCAAAGTAGTTGGGAAATCTCCATTACATCACTACTTTTAGTGTGGAAATGATTTTATTTCCAAAGCAAAATAGGAAAAAGCCATTTCCAAATTGTTGATATAGTAAATCTAGGGATGAATTTGAAAGCGGGAAACTTAAATAAACAATAGTAAAACGATTAAAAAATTCAATAAAACGTAATCAAAATCAACCAAACAAAGTAAAGAAAGTCTTTTAAAACAAAATTCATCATCAATAAGAGAGAGGCATGTTTAAAAACATAAAATTTGAGGTTACATTGTTGATGTATAAACAAACGAGTATCGTTTAGTTCCTCGGTGTTACTAACGTAAGAATATAAATTTCACCGTACGTTTCTATATAAATGTTATTAGTCTTTGAACTACAGGGTTGGCAACAAATTTAAAACTTTCTACTACATGAGTGGATTTACTATAGTCGTAATTAAAGTTCTCTTATAAAATTCGACTGAAAAGCCTTAAAAATTATCAGAAGTATTCGAAATTTATCAATTGATGTACACGAATGTATAGAATGTATCTAAAATGAATTAATACATTGGTCGGGCTTAAAGTTAGCATTACAGAAAGCTCAAGAGCTTACAACTTAGAATTTGAAACTTTCTGAGAGTTTGCCAATCGCTGAAATTGATGTACAAGAACTAAAAAACTTACCTTAAGATTAGTGCCAAAGATTGCAACATTTTCCTTTTTCACTAGCACACTTTTTCACTCTATCCACTAATTGACAGACACTGTAATGTTGCAGAATTTTCACTTCATGAAAAACTGAAATTTTCAGACGCCAAGAAGCAAGGAGTCGCACTAACTAATTGACAGACACTGTAATGTTGCAGAATTTTCACTTCATGAAAAACTGAAATTTTCAGACGCCAAGAAGCAAGGAGTCGCACTAAAGCGTCCTCTGACGGACATTTTTGGAAACCACTCAGACATTTGTTGCAGTGTTACCAAATTAGAAGTTTTTCGGCAGAAATATTTAGAATTTTCTTCAATTTTTTATTTATTGAAAATTTGGAAATACGCATTATATCAAGAAATTCATATTAAAATGTACGACACTGGTTTTAGCGGATAGAGCTACAATTATCTAGTTGAACATTGCAGTAAACCGCCCTCTTGTCGACCTTTCTGGAAACCCTGTTGACGTTTGTTGCAGTGTTTTTTGAGTGAAATCGAAGAAAATCTGAAAATATTGTAAATTTTACATAAATTAAACAAATTTAATAGTTTCAATTAACTAATAATCCGCTTTTTCAGCTAGAACATGGAAAACGACGCTGGTGAATTCGTCGACTTGTACTGCCCACGTAAATGGTAAATACCACGTGTTTCCTACAATTTCCAAAATTCGTTATTTATGAATGTTTATCTGTAATTTTAGCTCAACAAGTAATCGAATTATTCATGCTAAAGATCACGCTTCGATTCAATTGAGCATTGCCGAAGTTGATCCGCAAACCGGCCGTATGACCGACACATCGAAAATGTACGCATTGTGTGGAGCTATCCGGCGTATGGGTGAATCCGACGATTGTATCGTACGATTGACTAAAAAAGATGGCATTCTTGCAAAGTAATTTGGTGAAAATTTAGAAAGTCAATGATATTAAAGATTGTAAATTTCAGGAACTTCTAAATCGTAGGAATTACAAGTCATCTCTAATTTTCTAATGTTACTTTAAATATAAGTACAATAAAGTCTAATTCTTAAGTTATTTTTTTTTAATTTTTTCCATAACCAAAGAAATCGTCTTGCTTGAGGAACTTTCACAAAGGACAATGGCACCGATATGTGCCGCCCTCTATACAATTTTAATGAAACTAAATGGTTTAAATATCAGGAGTTTAGTTTAAAATCTTAATTATTGTAATTTTTTGTGTTAATTAATTAATAATAAATGGCAGAAGGTGGTTGTTGTAGCGTTATTATCAAAAATAATAAAACGGATGAACAAAATTCAACATTACAGGATGATGGACACAATACAAGAAAAGGTTAGTAAACGTAACCTAGAAATTGCAACAAAAATTGACGCATATGGTAATTTAAATCGGAATTTTTCGAATAATTTTCGAACAAATTAAAGCGAAATCAATTGAATTTGTTGTGCTAAATTGTCGATTTTTGTAAATTTCCATAAATACACCACAATTATTGATAGAGTAAGACTATAAACAATAGATTTAGGTTAGGTATCGACAACAATAATTAAAATTTAAGGAACTTCCCGATTTTGCTACTTTCTTTATAGAAGATTAATCAATTTCTATACGAATGAAGATGCCAATCTTACTATTGGAAGATTACAAATACGATGGACAACCACAAAGTTTAATTAATCTGATTGATTACTTTAAGAAAACTCATTTACAATACAATCGAAACGATCTGCTAGCTTGTTTGGTTTATTTATTGATGATTGAAAGTGGATTTATACCGTTCGATTACGACGATAATTTGAAAGATTTTGACTGTAATTTTAATTATTTACAAGTTTTGGAATTCACGCGACAATTACCGAGAAATTGGAAAACCAACAATCAATATTGCTTTGAATTCTATTTGAAATCGAAACAGAATTATTGTAAAATCATTGGAATTGTTATCACTGATGATTTAATTATCAATTGTTTATTGAATGGGAATAATTTTAGTATTGTTCTAGATTCGCTCTTGTATTGTATCAATGTAGAAAAACCGAAATTTCAAAATTTAAAACAATTATCAATCGAATTTAAAAACCAAATAGTTTATCCGACAAAATGTCGCCTGATTAATGTCGATATAACAAATCTACCAGAAGAGATTTTATTGATTATAATCAAATATTTAAAAATTAACAATTTAATTAATTTAAGTACAACTTGTAAACGTTTTTATACACTTGTTGAAAATCGTGAATTGTGGCTAAAACGATTAAAATTTGATTTTAATATGGAAACAACACGACGAGATTATTTAGAATTAAAGAATCTTTATGTAGAAGAATATAAACGTAGATTTTTAAGATGAATAAATTCTGCTAAATTTATTATAAAATTATTATTGTTACCTTTTTGTTTTATAGATAAAGAAATAGCACCGGTAATTACAACACCAGAGGCTACAAATTTCGGTACAACAGGCAAAATTCCCGATTTTCTCTATAATGGTGATTATGGTAAGTATTTAAAGAAAATTCCAACTTGTACTATTATGGAGACTATTAAAGAAGCCCTATTAAATGCAAGCTTTAACATTATCCATACATAAAGACGAATTAGTCTGTTTTGTTCCCATTAACCATACACAAGTCTATAAAAATATAGATTTATTATTAACGAAAAATTATTAATGATAATTGTGATAAAATGATATAAGATAAGATAAGATTGCGACAAATTTTGTGAAAGGCGTTAATTGTCGTGTAGTGAATCGGTGTGAATGTTTTTTTCGGGTTTATTTAATTAATTAGAAAATGGCATCGTTTATACGTAGAATATCGAAAGGTAGTCGTGATAAACCGAAATTAAATATTCAAAAATCACAACAACCACAAATTGAGGATAATTGTGTAAATGATGATATTAGAAAGAATTCGGGTAATTAAAATAGAATTGTTAAACAATTATTGTAAATATTGATAATTTAGTTGGATAAGGAGGTGTTTAAATTGTGTAAATTTCCCCAATTGAAAGCAACAATTTTAGAAATTTATTTAGTAAATCTTATTTTTAATAACATTGGCATTTAAACTACGCTATGACTTTTGAATTGTTGATTTAATAAAATCCAATTTGTCCAGTTGACTCATGTTAAAAATAATTTTCGTAGACATTGAATTCAATAAAAATATACAGACTGTTACATAATGATCGATACAATTCTCACAATTTAAAATGCAATTAATAATTGAAATGTATTGTACATAGTGTTCCATTTTATTTAATCACAATGATTTACGATTAGTAATTTTACACAGTACTGGCGTGAATGAGGCTTTTTTCTTATAATAATTTAAATTAAAACTACGTAAATCTATCCTATTTTCCTAGTTATTGGTCAAAATTTAACTTAATCATCTATAATGGAACATTCAGTATACAAATAGAGTCATTATAAAACAGTCTACATATTGGTAAAATTGAGCTAATTAGTCCGGTAATTATTTAATTATTCAATTTTTTTTTAATTTTTTTACAGATACCACACCACCAGAATTACAAAATAACGATAGTAAGTACGAAATATTATTTCAAAATTTATGAGTGTACTTAAATTTTAGAATAATCTATTACTAAACTTTATTTTTAAACTAGGAGTGATTTAAATTTTGCGCGTTTAAATGCTACCTTCCTATTGGCTATTTTACAGACATATTTACACAGCTTAAAAATAATAGGAAACTTTGGATTTTGAAAATTTGATAGTACCCTAACTTGTATTACTTGTTAATTGTAAAATTTAATTCTCATCTGTGGGCTAAATATGTTAGATTTAAGGTAAAAACGAGTCATATCCATTTAAATCTACGACCAATTAGTTTTGTTTGTAGTGACTTTTTCTGTGTGAACCTGGCTTTTGTCATTACTCCTAGTTTAAAAACAAAGTATACAATGATAAAGTTATAATTACGAAAATCATCATTTAGATTGATCCAATTATTGAGTAAATTCGTTACATTTCAATGTAATTCTAAAAAAATCGACCAGACTTTTTAAAATGAAACATGCCGTATAAAACTGTATTATATCAATTTTCTTCACATTTTTGACAAAATTTTAAAATTATAACTAAATAAAGGAGGTTCAAGACAATACAATAATAGATAATAAATAAATAAATATTTGATGGATTTTCCATGTACAAGTCAATGTACGATATGTGTTATACATTGACAGTTCAATTACAACTCGACTAGGTAATTAGTTAATTGAAGTTAATTATATTAAAAATTCGCAACAATGCATTCATTATATTCTAAATAATACGTACAACATAACGGAAGAATAAATAATTTGATAAATATCAATCAAGAATTAACCATTTCCCTGTTATACTACCGGAATTAATAATTTAAATAATGTAACCAATACAAATAATTGTTCTATTGATATTCTTATAAACTAGATTTCTATTGGTTGTTCGATAATCCAATAAGAATCGATAAATTTTCAAATACACCAATAAAATAACGGCTATTTTTATCTGTTTTGTTTTGTTTTTTTAAAAAAAGAACAGAAATGAGTGATCCGTCTAGACCGGATATAACGAAGAGAATTGAATTTTTATAAGGGAAATAACACCAGATTCATTCATATTTGCAAATCTATTTATAGATAATGAGTAATTTGATAGTTATCTGTAATAAATCATTCGTTTTCATTAATTATTTTACAATATTAATGATTCATCTTATTTATAGTAAAATTTAATTATAAATAATTGAGCGATTCTATAAATAGGGGAGGGAATATTCGTAAATGTACAAGTATAGAAAGAGGGGTGTATACATGCGTATGTGTGTGTGTAAGATAATGATAGAATTCTAAGTGAGAAAGATGGAATAATTCAAGTCAATTGCAGAGCATCACCATAGTTACAGCCGGAGAGTGAGAGAACGTACGAACGACTTCTGTTGTGTGTGTACGTTTTTCCTTGTTTTTTTGTTAAACATCACAATACTCTATCTTCATTCAATATGTGTATTTAAACAGAGATAAATATATATTTTTCTATTATGCATGTGAAGAGTATACTCGTTGATACTAGGGGCATTGAAACAAAAAAAAAGAATACGAGTGGGGTGGAGAGTAGGGGGAGTAGAGTATTGGATAAAGATAGTGAATAATATTGAAACTATATAAAATTATCTATCTATCTTTGTTTTGAATTTTGTGAATTGCATTGAAAATGAAATATCGTAAGGAGAGTCAGTGTTGTTGAAGAGAGGCGAGTTGGTATAACGAGTGTCGGTGATTTCGTCGTAAATTTGTGCGTTTGTAGTGAAGTGGGTGATTGATTAGGTCTTATACGATTTTTCATATTAATTCAAAAATAAATATCAATATGTGAGAGGAAATATGAATAAATCCAAGTATTTCTATTTTTTCCAATCATAATATGTCTGTTGTTATTGTGTGTAGGTTTTTAAATCCACCTGACTTTTGAGTGTATTTTCTTGTTGTTGCTCTTCTATTGTTGTCATTTATTATTATTTTGAAAATGTTGTGATGTCGATTCGTATAAAAGAAATATGTCCATTGGTGACAACATCAACAACAACAACAACAACAACAACAGCAATATCAACAACATCACAAGTGATGCACGAGAAAAACGGCACAACAATTGCTAAAACGAAAACAGTGGCAATTGTTGCACCACAACGTAGCAACAGTTTAGATTATTTGAATTTTGAAGAGAAAAAGAAATTAATTGCATCCTCATTATCGTTAACTGATTTTTTAAATGCACAAACCAATTCACCAACTAATATAAAAGATGGATTTACACAAGTTATCCTTGGTGAGTTGCTTTTCCTTTTTAATTTAAAAACAACAACGAATTTATTTTATAAATTCGATTATTATCGATAGAATCGTATGTGAGTGTGTGCTGTTTCTATAACGATTTAAAATATGTTGATTATTCCAACTAATTCTTTCAACATTAGGTAATAATTGATGATGAATCATTCATTAATGTCTTCATTCAATATTTGAAAGAATCATTGATAAATTCCATAAATTATTTTGAAATTTGGTTACTAATACATAAATGTCACATTACCTGACAATTCAAAGATATATAAACACTTAAACGTATATCAGCTATGATTTCAACTTTAAAAACAAATAACCATTATTGTCGTCAGATAATATTTATAGTACGCCTAATTTATTTTAGTCGAATTGACTTATTTGATTTTTACAGATGTACAAATGATTTGTTTACGTAACGTCGTAGATTGATTCATATTCGACAGGAGTATCAATCTGCGACATGAAATCTCGTACACTCTGTATAATCGTAACTTATCAAAAAACCTAAAGTCGAGTTAACAGGAATAAACCGACGATATAAACAAGTCGTTAAGCGATTTTTTTTTTTTATAAAAAACATACGTAATTTGAAACTACGTAAATCGAGGTATTTAAGTGATTTATGAAATAAATAACAGAAAAATATGATAATTATAATAAAAATTCTTAAAATATTTACATTTATTTTAAACAATAGCCATTAATATTATCGTTAAAAGTGTATATAAATTCTTGAATTATTATATTTAATCTGATGATTTATTTAACGATTTTTGTTTTAGCAAAAAAGCAGAATGGTACAGCATTTAGAACAAATAGTTTAGGTAGTGGTGGCGGTGGTGGTAGTACACGTACACCACCATTAGAACGTAAAACAAGTAAATTCTCAATAGGGAAATTGTTAAGGCCATGGAAATGGAAACGAAAAAAGAAATCCGATAAACTAGAGGCAGTCTCTAGAAGTGAGTATTCGTTTTCTTCTCAATTTTTACACATGACTTCTATTTTAATAATAGTAATAATAAGACAAATAATTGGAGTGTGACTCAATCAAAAAAGAAATTCTAACGTACATGTACTTATAATTCCAAAATAAAAGTACGTTGTTTATTCTATGTAGAAATACAACGTACTTTCGTTTTGTAACAGTTTCTTTATAGAGAAAAATAAAAGACAATAGAGAATAAGGCGAAAAAATTCGAAATTACAGTTATAATTATGGATATAGAAAAAACTAGGCGGTAACAGATTTTTTTAAAAGCGAATATAATCGTTCACTTTCAATTCAATTTATATTTGTTTATTATTTTATTAAAATATCTACTTTTTTTTGTTAGCTTTAGAACGAAAAATATCAGTCCGTGCCAATCGGGATGAATTAATCCAAAAAGGGATTTTATTACCGGATAGTCCCTTAACGCCTCCAATATCCGAGCCAGGTAAGAAATCTATTTTTATTTTATAATGAATTTGAATTGATATAATTTTGAGTACAGGTGAACTATCACCCTTTTCTACAAATGATAACGAACAACAACAACAACAAGCAATAACACAACAACAATTGCCGTTACCCCAGGGACCACCGCCAGCTTATCCAAATTGTTTACCACAAATAAATCATGCCCTTTTACAACAACAATTATTACAAAATCCGCATTTCGTTCAAGCTAGTGCCAATAATAACGTAACCGGTGAGTTGCATTTTTAATTAAAGTAATGTTAGTTAGTAGTTTGTAGTAGTAAAGAGTACCATTTATATTAAATATAGCTGATAGCAGTGGATATATCCTGTATGCATGTCTGTAACAGCAATTATTTTAATCAATACAAGTACCTATACTATCGACGATCAAGAAAATGAGCGATTATATAAAATACTAGAATCAAAGGTCGTTATTTTATAAATAAGTAAATGGACCTTCAATTTTTGTTATTTCCTGTGGGCGAATTCACGTAAATTTTGATGGGAATAATAGAATAGTAGGATAAATATGTAGATTGTCTATATCTATAGAAAATGTTTAGTTAAAAGGAGTATGATGGCGTGAGAAATCGATGTAGACGCCAGGCGCCGCACCACCAGCACCAAACAGTATTGGCGCTCTATGTCTCACTCATTTGGCCGATAGACGTCGCATACAGTGGTGGTTGGTTGATATAAACTAGTAATAATAGTAGTGGTGAAATTTTCTTATAATTTTCACCCCCCTCTTACTCTTTGTCTACATTTCTAATCGCTATACTTCCAATATTAGTGGATATAACAAAGAAAAATCGTATAAATAATCAAATAACAATCGAAATTTTGTAAGGTGTTACAAATTTCTAATTGTGTCGATCAGTGGTGGTGATTGTTTTTGTATATGTGTCAACAATGTATAATTGAACCCCATTTGGGGGTAACTTTTATTATTATAATTAATAAAACAATAGAGTTAACTGATAAAGAACCATTGTGGTTCAACATACGGCTGCTGCAACAAGGCAGCCTATCAACTATCAATGATGGGCTATATCATGGGTTGTACATGCTTTAAAGGTATATTTACAATAGCTTTTTAATGAATTGATTTATTTGATATTGCGATATAGATATAAAGGGCTCGAATTGATTTATAAACAAATTTAAAATAGAATTAGTTGTATTGATAAAACTTTCCGGATTAAATTTGATAAAATTTATCCCTTTTATTCTATCAATTTAAACTTAATCAACTTGATTTCCCTATAGTATTATTGACAATATAAAATTCGAATTAATTTGTTGTGTTTGTAATAAAAACTAATTTCAATTACAATAAAAGTTCTCTCGATCACCATTATTTATAATTAAGAGAGCTACTATTCAATGGAAGTACCTATCAATTAACTCTTATAATTTTAATGGTGATTTTGTTGAAATTAATGAATTAAACCAACTGTTTTTCTATTAAAAATAATCAAGATTGTCCGATATAATTTGAAATAATTTACAAATATGGAAATTCTATTCATTACCACTTATAATTATTTTTGATGATGTTTATAAGGGAATTTATGCGTAATTCTTTGTTCAAAGATCATATAAATAAATTTCCGTTTTATTCTATAATTGTGGGAAAATCCAAGAAAATTACAAGCTTGTTTATCTATTTGCTTTTATATGTAAATTAGAAGTCTTCAAATTTATCGAAATTCTCTTATTTTTCTGGTAGTCTTTCAAATAAAATCCATACATTCATGACCTGACCTGTACAAAATCCGGTTAATTTTCCTCGATTTTTCTTCGTCGTTCTCTATATACGCTTTATAATTTTCGAGTTATTCGATCTTCACAACAGTCCTTTAATTTATTCCACACATACAGAATATTTGTTTCTTTTCAAAATTATATTAGAACAGTTCTAATATAATTTCGATTGAACAAAGTAATTTTTCAATAAAGTGTGGTGAAAATAAATTAATCCATAACACCCACCTAGTTTTCTTTTTTTATTTAATATCGTATTTTATCGAAATTAAATTAACATGTTAATAAGGGTGTGTTCTGTATGTGTTAGGTAAAATTAGAAAACTATAATAATAATGTTTGTTTATGGAATACCTTGAATAATATATCCGTCCATAACGGAAATGTTTTATTAAACTAGATATTATTATATTTTTATTGATGTTAATGCAGGCCATTATTTACAATTATTTTCACTTTAACAACTTTTTGAGGATATAGACAAGTATATTAATATGTATGGAATAATTAAATTTATTCAATTTTTTAACTAATCTATAAATAATCGAAACATAATTTGATTGCAGAATATAATCTCATTTTGTTGATGAATTTTTCAAAGCACTCACTTTTTAAATTAATTATTTTCTTGTGTCTTTTTCCATCTTCTTATCTTGATAACTTTATTGTTTGTTGTTTATATTTACATGGACTAATATTAGGTTTGTAGCATAGTTTTTTTTCCAACATTTGTAATTCGTTCTAAATGTACAAAGAAAAATCGATATTTAGCTTGTATTATTAACATTATAATCGATTCTATCAACGAAGTAACGTTTACAGAATCAACATCTTAATTATTTACGATTTTGTTGTTGCATTCTCTTTCTTTGATATAGGGGAAGAATAAATAACATATATCTACGATATGTCCATTCAACCGTATACGTTTTGTGTACTTTACTTTTCTGTTGGAAAAATAGAAAGAAAGAATAATAAACTAAGCTTGATTTGCTTGCGGGAAAAGGTTGCGTTTGTATTGGATTCGTGCCATTTTTGAGTGCACTTTTAGTTTTTATACAGATAAGCATTAAAATATAGAAATTAAGAAATAATCTCGATTTTTGGTATATGTACATGTTAAATATTGAATGGAAAGTATATTTTTGTTTTCAAACTGACGAGTTTTTTGTCGTGTCAATAAACTGGAACAATTCTACAAACATGTACAATAAAATCGTAACTTTATTGTAATTCTGTTTAAAAATATTTATTTAAAAATTTCATTGAACGTAAACAACCTTCAGGTACTACTCGAGGTGTTTACTATTTTAATTAACAATCTCTAATTTAATTTAAAAATTCTGCTTTGTACTCGAGACGTAGTCAAACAGATTTGATATTTCAAGCGAAATCTAGGACTTTAACTAAATATTTAATTGTAAAACTCTATAAAATTGTGACATAAAGTCGTTTTAGTGGTCTTTATTGTCAATTTTTTACCCTTGTCTGGCTTCAATCAATCCGCCACAAATAAGGTGACAACAGTCGAAATTTAAATACTACCTTGTCAAATCTAATTTTAGTTTCGTCAATTTTCACCGTTACATTCATTTCCTTCAAGGTAATCATAAAAATATTGCCCAACAGTTATTACGATTTGCCTTTTGTAAAATCTGGAAAATTCTTGTCACGAATAGTGAGAAAATTCCATCAACATTTCATGATATGAACAACGTACGAGAATCGAATCAAACAGGTGACAAATTCCCCATAGTTTTTTGATTAAATCATCGGATTTTCCTTATATTATTGAATATTTTAATGGAAAAAACAAGAATTGTTACAGATGTGTATTTATAACGTCAAGTTCAAGTCAAGTGTAGGCGTTTTTGTCGTCCACTTTTATTATCTTTTGTAAAATTGGACAAGGTGATGAAAACATTTGAAAGCCAGAAATCGACTATCAACTGCCGATAATCTGTTTACTTATAGCTTCAATGTTGGAGATTACGCGAAAATAGCCGGATTGTTGAACAGTTTTGTTTTAAATCAGTCTGTTATGTAGCCCTCGTCTATATTTAAAAACAAAAACAAAGAGTCCGTTAAGTAAGCAAGAATTTAATTAGATTGTTGAGAAAAAAATGTGAGAGATTACTTTAAAAGCCACCTAACTGGATTGTAATTATTTTCAGTGAAGGTAAACGATTGATAGTGGGCTTAATTAAACTTTCCATCTAACTTGTTTGGTTGTTGGTGTTTAAAGTTTATAATGCAATGTGTAATTTACGACAAATACAGTTTGAACGATAAACAATTAAATTTGGATCAGTTAATTG
This sequence comes from Mylabris phalerata, assembly GCA_020740385.1. NCBI lineage: Eukaryota > Metazoa > Arthropoda > Insecta > Coleoptera > Meloidae > Mylabris > Mylabris phalerata. The sequence continues at coordinate 5,080,345 of JAJEOX010000223.1, read as the reverse complement.
ACTTGTGGTGTTTTATTTTGCGTTAGATTGTTTTTGTTCGTCGTATATAATTAAATTTTGTTTTGTAGTGGTTCATATCCATCACCCACATATTAAAAAACATTGAAAATTTCGTCGAAATTTTGGGTTTTATTATTAGAACCATAACGTCGATTTAATTGTTTTATTTATTTATTTGTTTTTATTTGGTTTTATTTTTATTCAATGATTGTTCGATCGAAGAATTTTCAATCTTTTATTGTTGAAATTTATAAAACAAGAAAATCATGACGTCACTGATGCTGCAGAGTGGTAACGATCTGGCCTGGGTATTTCGACGACGCCTACGCACCCCACCGACACCACCAACTACAGAGTTGCTCTCTATACTACCGAATTGAAGCGTCGCGACGACGGTAGTAGTAGTCGTCGACACGATTTCTTTATTAACAAAAACCTGTTGTTTAAATTATCGTATTATTTTCTATTTCATTCATTCTTCTAGTCTTTCAATATTTACAATTTAAAGGTGTTTATTAGTTTATTATTGTAAAACTATGAACGATGAGTGGGGTTGGTTTTCTGGTGAAAACATTAACAACAAGCGGGCGTCGTCGTAAAAGATGTGAAAAACAACAACACAAATTAGAATTACCTGGTTATGGTCAATGTCAAACGAATGTGGCTGTTCCAATATGGGATACAGCCGCTCCTATAACACCACCAGCCGCTTTCCTACCACCTGGATATAAAAAAACATCAACGTTCCGCCATCATGGTAAAATCGTTTAGTTTTCGAACATTGTCATTGTTTATTTACTGCGATTTTTTGTTCCTCAATGAATTTTCTAGGTGTAGAAAAAAGCCAACAACTATAAAAAGCTCTCTTGAAATCTGAGACAATAGCGCTATAATTGAGTTTCTAGAATCAACACTCTGGTTTTAGGTACCTACCGATCTATAAAGTAGTTAATTGTCTCGATTACGCTTATCTTCTTCTAGTACTCGTTTTTTAGCCCTTTCACTACTTTAAAACTTTCGTTTTTATACACGATAACAATGTGAAAGTAATTAAAAGGCGGAAATTCTATTTCGGAAATACGGCTTTATTGTGTGTTTTTAAATAACGACAATCGTTTTAACAACATCGTAGTAGAGAATTTTTAAAATAATTTTGCGCTAATAAAAGCTCTTGTTTTCAGCAAACGCAAAAAAACTCTGTCCTTCATTTGCATAGATCTACTCAAAAACATTCCAAAATTAATGAATCACACGCTAGCGCGTGTATTTGTGCATTTGTTGGCATTTATCCAAATAACTTAACAGGTTTCTTTCGACTTTTACACTCTTACTATGTAAATTTCATTTAAATTTCCTCACAATTAAAACAGCTGTATTTGATGTTTATTTCAATATCACCTGTTATAAGTGTGGTTTTTGTTTTAAAAAAAAAGCGAAAATTGTTTCAGAGCCGAAAAAAGATAAGACTGATGGAACGTCGCCACATAATGGCGCCCTTTCTCCAAATTGTAGTGATGAAATACATTCAACAACACAACAACAACAAGACGAACAACAACAAATTACATCTGATACAGTTACACCAACAAAATTAGAAAGACCTAGTAGTTTAGGTCATGGAAAACTCACAAGACGTTTATTATGTTATCATAGTGAACATTGTAATTGTTTTATTATTGATTTTTCTATCATTTCGCTTATTTATTATTATAAATTATAGTTAATGATGGAAGTATGCAAGTAGTACCGGAAAATTCAACTATATCAAATGAGAAATTACAATCACACAATATACCACCACCGCCACCACCACCATTAACCGATCATCATGGTCTTATATTATCAGATTTACCAGAACCACCAATTCCAGTATCGGAAATTGGGCCAATACCACCACCGCCGATGTTTAGTTCACCTAGTCCATTACCGAACCGACATTCACCACTACCACCACCGAATATCGACTATGATTTTGATGGTAATTGTTTTTAATATCTACTACCAACCTTGAGAAAAAATAATTTAATGTATTGTATAGAAATAAACTCGATACTAACTATAGCATTATAGACGCAAAATAGAAAAATAAAATTTATATTTTTGTAGAGAACGATGATGATGATCAAGATCCAATTGATTTCGATGCAAATGATGATGATAATACGTACATGTATAGAATGCCAAGACCGGATCCATCAATCGATACAACACGTATTGATGAGATACCGGCAAAAGAACCAAAATTCAATGCAATGCCATTGAAATCGGCATTGAAGAAGAAATGTAGTAATAGTGGCAGTACAAGTAGTGGTGGTACACCACAAAATACACCAACACAAGAGAATCGACCATTAACCGTTCGTCAAAGTGAACAGAATTCGAGTTTCAAGTAAGTTCGAATCTTTCTCATTGTTGAACAATAACAAATTATTATTATTTATTTTATTATTATTATACGATGATTTTTTTAATTGGTCTTGTTTCGTTGTTGTTATACACACAGAAGGCCCCCGTTGAGGCCACGGATAAAACTCTGGTAATTATTTTAATGTAGTGTGCACTCTAATCGTCCATATTTTTTAAATTTCTATTTCATTTATGTTCCATATCAAAAAAAAATAAAGCAAATCACGTTATTTTCATCGATCGTAATTTGAAATAGAATTGACATGATTCACGACTTTTTCCTAATGGTATTTCCATGTAATCACGCAATATTATTTTAATTATTGATTTTAAATTGACACAAAAAACGACATAAATTTTCATAATTTTTCCAGTTCGAAACCAATGAAATTCGGCATCGGATTAACTTGTACATTAGAGAATAAGGAGAATACAAGACCGTATGTAATCAAAGAAGATCAACAAGGTAGTGACAGCGATTCTAATGATGGTCCTATACATTACAGAGATGACAATAATGGTGATATATCTGAAGAGACACGATTAGCATTGAAAATTGCACGTAAAGAAAGTCTATCATTGAAATTATCATTAAGACCTGATCGACAGGAATTAATTAATCGTAATATATTACAAATACAATCGGAGAATGAACGCCAAGAAGCCAAAGAGGCGATCGGTGCACGATTGATACGGCGTTTAAGTATGCGACCAACACAAGAAGAACTAGAAGAACGAAATATATTAAAAAGTAATCAATTCTATCCAATAGTAATGTTTAGTTAATTGTATTTTGATTCTAGAACAAAGTCCTGCCGAGGAGAAGAAACAGAAAGAAGAGAAGAAACGTTTCCTATTGAGGAAATTGAGTTTCCGACCGACTGTTGAAGAATTAAAAGAGAAGAAAATTATCCGTTTCAACGATTATATTGAAGTTACACAAGCACATGATTATGATCGTCGGGCTGATAAACCATGGACTAGATTAACACCAAAAGATAAAGCCGCTATTCGTAAAGAATTGAATGAATTTAAAAGTTCAGAGATGGCGGTACATGAAGGCAGTCGCCATTTAACAAGGTAATTTTTTTTCAATTGTTGTAATTGTAATTGAGTGAATATAATTACAGATTCCACAGGCCTTGACAATTCCAAGGTTTATTAGTAGTTGAAAAGCTAAATAATACTGTGATGAGCATAGCCGTAGAAAATATGTTTCCCAAAATTAATAATCGCTTAGATATTAAAGAATACGACAGTTTTACATTTTACAAGTTTGTCTTTATATAAACAGAACGAAATGTCTTTATGTAATTATTTTGTATATAAGCAATTTTAGTACAGCAACTTTCGAAAGTTTAATTGTAAAAAACTGGTACTCTATTGTTTCTTTATTTAAGTTTTGTTGAACGTTTAGATCAAAAACTATAATTTTGTACATAATTGTTTCCTTTTTGTTATTTTGAGTCTAAATTCGCTCACTACAACATTGTGCAATATAAGGCACTCGATGTTTTAGTTTCAAAACAAAATTAGTAGACACCAACTACAAAAAGCGCAGAAACAACATTAGTGTACTTGGGTGATATTAAAAAAATTATATCAATCATTGTTGATATCTTCCTTTGGATGTTTTGTTCTTCGATGTATGTTTGAATGAGATTTCGGTCTGGTTGTATTTTAATTGTTTGGTATATTATTAGTTTGTATGATGTAAATATATTTGAACAAAACGAAACAATATCGTTTTATATGTATAATTTATAATTTTTGATTATTCTTATTATTATATACGTAAAATTGTATTAGCTTTTTAATATTTTATTTTTGTTATTTTAACGACAAAATCAAATTATGTGCAAGAAATCAATTGATTTTGGTGAAGAGAAAAGCATGTAAAATAGTTTCTTTCGTCTTATCTTGCTTGTAATAAGGCAATACTATTTTGCTCTGTGTATACTCTTATATATAAATAGTATATATAATTTTAACAAAATGAAGAAAATAATGTATTCATACTCAATCAATTTATACTGGTTTTAATAATAACGATAACAAGAAAAAAATTAAATAAAAGAAAAGAAATGAATGTCTTCCAAACGAACAAGACATGATAGCGATCATTTCTCAGTTTTAAGAGAATTTATTCATTCGAAATAAATAATGATAAGGTTAATATAGTAGAAGAATTACAATGAAATGCCACCTTTCCTAGTCCCTGAAACACCGAAAATTGCACACTGCTGCCTTGAGGCAAGATACGAAAACTATTACATCACTATTATTAGATAAAGCATTTTTTATATTTTCTAATCATAAGACGCAGTTGTAACGCTCGTAAATTGGCCCGATTTAATCGACAAAAAAATACGATAAAAGATAAGAATGTCTCGGGAGGCATTAGAACAAATACAGTACAAAATTAATGAAAAACGATTAGAAGAAAACTAATTATAGATAGAATTGCTTTATTCATTAGTTCTTTAAAAAAATACACCTATAATTGTTCCGGTTGTGCAGAATTTTGAATTTTTATCGTAGATCAGGGCTACCAACTCCTACGAAACTCCCCAAATTAGCCTTTAAGGCTTACAGACAAATGAGAAACAAGGCGACTTGATGTGCGATCAGCTGATTAATGACATATCAGTACAGGCCGACATAACCTCACCTTTTACAACACGGAACAAAATTGTAATTTTTTTCAAAAAATCCATTTTAATAGAACTTTGGAATTTGATACTGTGCAATAATAATTTAAAATTGATGGTTTTATTTAATTCTAATAACGATTTCAAGTGTACCGCCTGCATTAGAGTATAGGTAATTGAAGTTCGGAGTTTCTTAATGATTTGATTGTTTTGGTGATAAATAATAACAATAACAAATCCAACCACTATGCCGAATGAGATGTCGAATAATACAATTCGGGAAGAATTAGTAAGCTTTTTTCATTAAAATCTTGTATTATACACTGTTTTCTTTAAATTATTTTTAGGTTAATACCGCTGTAAAATTTCTAACGAATCCGAAAATCGTGCAAACTTCAGTTGTTGACCAACGGAAATTCTTGAAACGTAAAGGCCTAACTGATGACGAGATCCAATTGGCGTATGAAAAAGCCGGTGTCGATTTTAATCAAACTCAACAACAGATAGAACAAAACGAAAATCAATTACAATTACCGAATAGACCAGTCTGGTATCCGCAAGGTACACGAGCCAGTGTTTTCTACCAAATTAGAGAAATTGTACATAATATTTCTGTATTTAGTTTCGTAGCTTATATTGTATATAAATTTTACAAGGTAATTTTTATTCTTATCGCCGATTGTTTGAGTTGTTTTTAAAATTGTTAACAGAGATTTATAGCGCCATTCTTGTTTGGAAAAGAAAAATCAACCGACGAGACAATACGTGATTTAGATACGACAATGCGGACTTCAATGGACGAATTGAAAGACAGTTTGACTAGTGTTAAAGTGGAAGTTGACCGATTAAGCCATTCATCTGACAGCTACGTACAACGGCAATTAACGGATGTTAAAGCTGAAATCTCTACAATTAAATGTCTATTGCTTAATCGGTAATTTTTTAATTCAATCTAGATGACCTCAAACATTATCTCAGGTCACATTTTTCTCGTTCAATAACGAAAAAACTCTGTTTTATATGTATAGAAATCAATTCCCGCAACCCGGTAAACGTTCAAAAGGCCGCCCGTCTATACCCGAGTGGCAGAAGAGTAGTGTTGGCCAAGATTCGGATGCTGACTCAGAGGCCGATCGTAAAGCTGAGGATTTATTAGAAGTCGGTTCAGTGTCTGGGTCGTCTGAGCCTGAGCACAATATGAAAACTAGCGATTCTAGTTTAGAAATTATGTAATCTATTTATTTAATAAATTTATTTCTTAATTTAAAAAAATAAACAAATTGTAGATCGTATGCTTCATCGAAAGAATGCGATAGTGACTTCCACAAAAATAAAGAAGATCTCGATAAAGAGTACTAATAGGTTTAAAATGATCGAATGAAAGAATTGTAGACAGAGATAATAAAATTTTAATCAAGTCTTTATTTTTTTAACTATTTCTTGTCTAAAATTTGTGTAACTGTAGAAATTCTGTACATTTTTCTTAGAGTTTACAAAAAACAACACACAAACACACATATAAAAGGAACTCTATACAGAACTTACAATTTTAACTAGTTAAAATTTAAAAATAAAACAACACTAAAAATTGTCAAATGATTTGTAGAATTCTCCGATTTGTTCATAATTTAATAACTAAAAGAACATCTAAAAATGTTTACACACAACTTGTCTCATCACAATTTGAGATTTTCTTCTGGAAAATTGTTTTATTATTGCATATAGCAGCACATGAATTCCTAAAAACTAGACATTTTCACTCCGTGTTTTAAGTACTAAAACGAAAAAGCGTTGATCATACATCACCGAAAAACTAATTCCAAATAATGTCTTTAATCTTACAACTATCGATAATTAAACTACAATATTTACAATATGAAAATTTAACAATAATTTTATAAAATTATTGTATTCCTCCTGTTCCGTTTCACGTTCTTTTTACAGTGGAAACTATTTTCTGATACAGAAAACAAGTATCTGCGGTGGACACGATTTATTACCTCATATTAATTACGATTATAGCCACCCAGAAAATCAAATTTACAAACAAGAAAAAACATATTTACAGTATGTTTTGGAAACAATCAAAAACTTGATCTTTGGCTTTACAACCCATTACAAAACAAAAATAAATTAATTGAAAACTAACTGATGAAATTTCGGTGAAGTTGTCTGTATTTGTTTACGTGTCTATGTTGCTATAAGAACCCGAATAAAGTTGAGAGACATCACAGTTTTCTCTTCATCGTTAATTTGAGTACCTGTGTGCGATACGATTGATTGAGTATTAAAGTAATAATAAATTAAAAAATAAAAATAATTAGGAATCAATGAATAATCAAAATAAAAATAAGGGTTTTTTAAATTGTATTTTCTTAATTACACAACCTCTGTGGTATACGCGATTTAATTCTTCTAACATTATTATAACGTGTCGTATCAATTTCTTGTACTTGGGTAACAATATCGTTAATATCAACATGACTATTTGTTGATATTTGATTCGAATTATTATTTATAGTAACAGTACTAGTAGTTATAGTAGTAGTAGGAGTTGGTGTTGTAATAATTGTTGTTGTTACAACATTATTATTAGAAATAGAAGAAATTGTTGGTATATCTGTACGATTTGTACGATTGCTGAAATCCAATGAAAACTTAAATTAAACAAAGTTCAATCAAAATGAACTCACCCGATTCTACCAAAGTCGATGCAGATGTAAATTTCTTGATAGAACAGAACGTACATCAGCTGTAAAACGTAATGCATCCAATACTGGTAATAAATTTAATAATGCTACATCTGTCGGATCCGAAAACCATGATTTTATCGGTATTGCATTATCTAATAATAGAAAATTGATAAAACAATTTCAATTTAAAATGAATTAATATTACCAGGATATGCCCGATAAGCACCGGGACTATTATCCAATATAAAAACACTAGATAAATCATTACATATTGCACCTAGATCTTTAGTATAAGAACCAAGATCTGGTGTACAATGTTGTCGATAGAAACGTCTTTGTAGAATTCCACGACCAGCATCTAAACGATCAGCAACAGCTGCTCCATAAATCTCCATACTAGCTGTAAATACAACCAATTCATACCATTGTGATACCTAGAAATTTCAATTGAGATCCAATTAAAAATTACAATAAACCAAAATATAATCACGTACTATATCTAGAAAGAAATCAACATGTGGCCGTTTATGTACAAAGAAACGTACAGGATGTCTGTCAATAACAACTTTAAGTACAAAATCTGGTGGTGTACCCGGTCGGACTGTTTGTCGTACAACACCATCGTGATGTGAATGAATTAACGTCTCATCCAAATCGAGTACGAGTACTTTTCGCTTAACGATACCTAAAATTTACTTAAAAAATACAATTATCAATTATAGAATCAATACTCACTTAACCGATGTCGTGATAAAGGTGATAACGGGAATAAATCATATTTTACAGACTGATGTGACATCACCTGAAACATACATGAGCGAATAAGAAAAGAAACCAAAATATCTAGTAAATAATATTGGATAATCGCCAATATTTTCGCTTCTATAACAAAATTTTCGTTCACAAAATCGAGTCAATATAAATATTACAATTTCCAAACCCAATATATTCAATAATTATATAATGAGTTGGAATGTTGTTTAATTGTGGTAAATTATTGGAAATTAACTCAAAAATACGTACAGCTCGTGTTTGTTTTCTGATCACATAAGCTAAACACCCCCAAATTCTGGCTGCTAAAAGCATGAATGCCTTCAGGCCCATCTGCAATTGCTTCAACATTGGGATATTGTTTCTTCAATTCTTTCTCAATTAAAAACAACACAAAACACACGAAAATTTTGTAATGTGTCCCAATAAGACTTCTTCAAATTGATAAATTAATTGATTGAATTACGTTAATTTTCGCATTTTCTCAATTATACCAATCTCTCACAGATTCTAAGACTGTTTATTATCGATAAATTAATTTTATTATTTTATAGAATTGTGTTAAAATGTGATTTTCTATTATTGTAACACACAATACAACACAACCGCCATGGAAATGGTCAAACCGCCATTGAAAAATCGACCCGAAATGACATAATTTTGACAGATACTCCGACAAACTGGGCATGCGCAGCATATAACCTACAAAAATTAAATAATCAAAGTTATACTTTAGTGCACCATTATTAATAAAATAGAAGTAGAAATCAAAAAGTCTCACCTTAAAATAGTGTTATAATTTCTCATTCACGGTTATTAAAATAAATATTCAATTTTTTGTAAATTATACTATATGCAAGCAACAATACAGCTATATTTTCAAATTTGAATACCTAGATGGCAGCACTATATTACCAAATTTTATACAGAACGTATAAGTATTTCCTCTTGATATACAGGGTGTAATTCAAAATCTACAGTCCGATTCAATAAAGTATGGACAGTAAGCTATAAAGTCTAATAACTCTTTCATTTTTTAATCGAATGAAAAAAATTATACAAGAATTCGAAGAGCAACATCTAAGATATCTATTGGAATTGGAAAAACCCTTCTACAATATTTGGAAATCGGAAAAATTGACGTTAACTTTTGAGAATTAGTCAGTATTGCAGGGAAAATTGCTAAATTTAAAAACTCGAGGTTAACTAAATACGAAAATAATATCATCTTTTTGAAAAATTAATCTCTCTTCACGAAAAAAGGTTTAAAAAATTTGAAATGGGCCGAATCTAAGAACCGGCCTAATAACTTCCCCGACACATTCCGGATAGTTAATCATCAATTAGAAAAATTTATTAAAGACAAGTATCAGAAGTCGACAATTAATGCAATAGTCCAAGTTTAAAAAAAAACTAACTTACTATACAAATCAAAATCGGGAATCAAGAGCCGTGGTTATCTCACCACCACTGAAAAATTCAATGAGGAACCAGCACCTCGTCAACCAAAACTCTGTTTACTGATCGGTGATTCCACACACACTTTTCAGTTCAACTTTCTTATAAACTCGATACACGATTCAATTGCGAAATTTTGACAGAACCACAAAACTGTCATTTCAAAATTTCGCAATTGAATTTTCTATGGCAACCGATCCCTTATAGAAGGCGGCAAATTTGAATTGGTTGACTACACTATTTTGCCAATTTTGTGCCCTAATTAAAGAAAAGAAAAGAACATCGCACATGAGGGGTATTGTTTCGGACATAAAAGCACATGCCCTTTCGATTGGTGATATCAAATTAATATGTTATCTTAAATTTTTTTCAATCAACCCCCTCCTCCTTCCACCCCCGTGGTCCGATTGGCACCAAAAACTAATCAACTCGAGCGGCCACCAAATGGTTTGTGCTGACCAAATTTGAACTCAATCGGTTAAACCGTTTTTGAGTAATCGTTGGAGAAACGACAGACACACACACACACACACACACACACACACACACACACACACACACACACGGACATCAAGCTAAAAACTTCAAAAACGTGTTCAGGGGACCTCAAAACGTAAAGATCTGGTGAAATCTCGAATTCGAAATTTTGGTCCGAAACTAATAACTTCCCTACCCTTCGGTCGGGGAAGTTAAAAATTGTGAATATTCGATTAAATGGTTCCAAAAATCTAGATTAGCGAATCCCTTGGCCTAGAAGCAATAAATTTGTAAAGCAAGAAAAGACAAAATTTGAAGGGCTGTACAATTTGGTCAATTCAATACACTAAACATCTGTTTCTGTGTTATCTTTTTCTTCTCCGTCTTGTGTTTTATTTATTTCTCTTCAACTTGAGCATTTCTTCAAAAGTTAACCATCGACATCTGTACTGCCCTTCAAATTTTGTCCTTTCTTGCTTTATAAATTTATTGCTGGTGGGACAAGAGATTCCCTGACCTAGATTTTTGGAACAGTTCAATCACCCCTTCGAATATTCACAATTTTTTAAACCTTTTTTCGCGAAGAAAAATTAATTTTGCTATTATTTTCGTATCTAGTTAATTTCGAGTCCTTAAATTTAGGAATTTTCCATGCAATATTATCCAAATATCGTAGAGGGGTTTTTCCAATTCCAGTAGATAGCCTAGGTGTTCCCCTTCGAATTCTTGTATAAATTTTTTCATTCGATTAAAAAATAGAAGAGTTATTAGACTTTATAGCTTACTATTCATACTTTACTGAATCGGACTGTATAGTTGTAATAAGCTGTATCGTAATGGATTATTACAGTGCAATCGATAGATTCTAAGCAAATACAGTTTAATATCAAGAATTTTTATTCGTTTCAAATTTCAACAATTTAATTATTAAACAATAAATATTTTTAGTAAAAAATCGTATAAGAGTTACATTTTAATATATATTTTTCATATTCCAAAAGTTTTAATTTAATTAAAAAAATAGACTTAATTAACATTTACATAGAATCAATTTATCAAAATATAGGCATAAATTAAAACTTTTGTTTACAATAAATCTCCACTTATAAAATAAATTTAACCTAAAACTAATCTTAATAACAATATTAATTCGTACAAGAAATACACGTATTTTGTAAATATTTGTTTCATTTAATTAATTTTAAAATTATACCGAATAAAATAATCAATTCTTTCAAATTTGTATTGATATTTTACCTGGTAATTTCGTGAATTTTCAAATGAAACAATTTTCGGTAACAGAAATCGTTGGCAACGCACATTTAACAATCAAAATAAATACGATAATAATAATTAATAACAAGGGGACAAAATAAACATGCAAATTACAGGGGGTAATGGGAAATCCTTTCAACTTTGCTTGATTTCAAAAAAAATTCACCAATTTTCTCTCGGACTACTGTCCGGGCTGGACGTTGAATTCGGTTTGGAGTTTCGTCGTTCAGCGCCAGGCGCTAGCGAGAAGGCTTTCGAACGTTTATTCAATTCTAAAACGACAAATTCAGTAAAAAAAATTCTCTAATCAAACGTTTACCTGATATTGCCAGCAACATCTTCCTTCGGCTACCATAAGCATTGATGCCAATCGTTATCAAATCTTTTTCATTGAACGTAGCGAATGTTTCTAAATCGACTTCATGCTGTATAAATAATGTTATATATCTGTCTAAGCCTAATGATGTTAATAAAGCCGGTAAATCCTCCCATTTACCACTTCTGATACGATCTAATAATTGTACTGGAGTATGATCGAGAATATTACTTGTATTCATATTAACTGGACTATTTGTAAAAGAATCATTTGAATAATGTGCCGATTGACTAGGGGAGTTCCATACTTCGTCATTCTACAAAACGTAAAATTTTACAAATTTGTTATGGTTTACAGTGGCGGCTCGTCATTTATGTTGAAGTTACTACAATTATGATACTCCTTTATTTATATTGTATATATTTTCATAAACACTTGAAGGAGAATATCTAGGCAAACTAAAAGTAGACGTCAATTTAACCCCTTTCCAAACACCACAAAAGGGCATTTTCACCGACTATAGACTGTTTAGATTTTCACCTTCAAGACCACGTTTTGTAAATAAGGGAGAAATGAAGAATTCACTTTCTATAATAGAATCAGAAACGAACCGCCCATGTCTATTTAATTGACAATCATGAAAAATTACTAAAGATTTCGGTTCTGTTGATTTCAAACTAGCCGGACTTGTATGACTGAAACCGTATCCAGACCAAAGACTGTTCGGTGCACGATAAACATTCGGATTCGGGCGGGTCTGCATCGCCTTCAAACTGGCTAAACGTTTGGCTTCGTAATCATACGAACTATAGTCATTATGACGGTCATAATTTGTTGGTTGATTACTTGCTTGGTCTTCAAATTTATTAACTAATTAACGGATAATTTTTTGGAAAAAAATACGTTACCAGATTTCTCAGTAGTTAGATCGTTTGGAAATTGGATATTGCATCGTTGTGGTGATGATATTGATGATGTTGATGATGAGGCTCCTGGACTTGGCAAGAAGCTCGATATTGTCGATGCTGCTGAATTACTCGATGAGAACATTTTGTATTCGCGACACGAACCAGTTGTTCCAGAAAAAAATCTTCAACATACAAAAAATCAGATTGAATACAACAAATTTGTGGACAGAAACAGAAATTGATGCTTACCCACTGCTAATTGTCGATGGCGGTCCGCTACTGTATGGCGATTTCTGAATTTGTTGCTGTATTTGTTGCATTTGTTGTTGTTGTAATTGTTGTTGTTGCTGTTGTTGTTGTTGTTGCATCATATTAGCTGGAGATAGTTGCCACCCATAAATAGGACTAAACACCATTGGCGATGGTAATAAATCGGCGGTATACTGTTGCAAATTAGAAGTTGTCGGTGATGGTAAAATATAAACTTCTGGTATATCAGCAATGATTGATGGTTCATCAATACTCAAGATCATATTGCGAGCTTGATAGATTTTTGCTATAACAGTAGATAAGAGTTATATTTCGAATTGAAATTGCCAAATCTGTAGTTGAGGGGTCGGAAAAAAGTGTAAGCTTTGATAAATGATTTCTCTTCCAATTTTCGCTCAAGACTCAATTTTTTGGGCTCTTTGGAAAGAGCATTTCAAGCCACATCACGACCTCCGAGAGCCAGCACAGGCCGCGGTACAGTCGCAACACACGGGTCCCTTCTCTATGCTTACTTTACTTTTCACAGTATTGTAATAAAAAATTAAATGAGTGCAGAGCTAGGATGTCTCTGGGGCCCTCAGACATCTGAGGCCCTTAGTTACCGTCATCTCTGCCGGCTAGGCCCGGGCGGTCCCGGGCCCCAGAACTTGACCCCTTTACGCACCCGCTCCTGGGGCCTGAGCCGCATAAGAGGGATTTCACAGTTTTGGAAAATGTTGTGGAAATTTTGAGTTATAGATGAAAATCTAGAAGCATGTGTTTCTATATTTCCCCCATAACTCAGACAATATTGATTTGTTTGCAATAAATATAGAGTTCATTGGAAGAGTATTCCGAAATATTTGAGAAAATTCCGATCGGTTCAGAAATTTTCCAGAAAATTAAGAAAAATTGTGAAATTTTATTTGAAGAATTCAAGCGCAATTTTAAAGATAAAGCGATGATGTCGCATTTTCTTGAAGCTCATATACAAATGCTAAGTGAAAGCAGAAATCATAGTTTTGAAAATTTGAGGAATTTTCCAGCAATTATAGGGAAATTCATTTACACCTGTTGAACATTGATTTTTTTGGATTGTAGACTTGAACTTTAAAATTATGCTATTTCCACAATATTTTCCAAAACTATGCAATCTAATGAAGCCTGAAATGCCCAAAAACTTGCGTTTTCAGTAAAAATGACCCGGCCCCTAAATATACATACATGCACATCGTTCAATTCCTTTAACAATACAGGCTTTAATCGTTTGTCGATTCTTTTGACGTATCGTTATCGAAACATCGCAAGTATTTTGTATTTCTTGTAAATCCTCCGGACGTACTCTTAAATCAATCGTTTCTTCGGGCAAATCAAAGATAATTAATAAAGGTAGACTGCCCATTAATAACTGCCGTGCACGGTAAACATCATGAATATTACTACCTGTTATACAAATGTTACTCTTTTTCAAATTTGGTATATTTTGATCTTGTGTATCGGGTACCAGAATTTTTGTATTCGTAAATTGCATGATACCTTTCAAATTTACTAAATTCTTTCCAAATACAGTCACATGATTTTGGGCGGAAATCTGTATAGACATTTGAATCGGTACTTGAATCTGCAATTAAAAAATTCCTGTAAAAAAAATTCGAAATTTTCCCTAAATAATTTACATTTGCCTCTTGATACATAAATTCCATTAAAGCTAGTGTGGCTTGTTTAACATTCTCCAATTCCCATTCAGGTCCTTTAACTAGTACGATAGTCGAGTGTAATTTTGAACGGGTCCTGAAAATCACTTGAACTTTATATTTCTCTTGTATATCAATGATAAACGGTGTAGATTTATCGATGGGCTCTTGCGTTATCGGCGGTTCAAAGCCGAAAATCAACGGTATCAATTCCTATGGAAAAACAATTAAATTTAAAAATTATTTAAATTTCTATGGATAGTCACTCGAACACGACTTCGTGCCATTTCAACATGCTCTAAATCACCAGAAATCGACACTTGATTGCTTTTCTCAGTTAAATTCGAACGATTCGAATCGGGGAAATGGACATGGCATTGCGTCTCCTCCATAACACGTTTTATACTCAAACCATCTTTACCAATAATATGCGAATGATCCGTGTAACTAATATCCATTTTCATTGTAACACGATTACACTATGAAAACTTATATTTTAGTTAATAGAAATTTCGAAAAATCAACATTACTCTAGTCGATAGAATTGCTAAAATCCTCTCTTTGGCTATTACAACATTCTCTTTAGTGCCGGCCACTTTAACATGTGGATCCTTCTTCGATTTAGCACCCAATTTCAATTTATTTGGCCATATTATGTACGTATCAGTATCATCCATAATCTATCCCAAAATTATCAAATTATCAACCACTTTAGGATAAAAATCTATCATCAAAATTACCTTAGCGAAGAATACATCTGCTGGTACTAGAGCCTCATTGTCACCTAAATTTCAATAAGTTTAAATCTTTAAAAATGGTTTTCTTTGTGGAAAAATTGAAAATAAAGAGTTGTTTTACCGCTGAGCATCTGCTCCAATTTCCTTCGATCAACCCGAAACCGTTCCTGATACAAATCCGCAATATCTTTCAAACCATGCTTTGTAACGAAATCGCGCAATTCCTCCTTAGAGCCCCAATTTGATTCCGATGTAACCGTTGCCGTATCCGATTTCTCCGACATTGTATCACAATCCCGCACCGATAGCACATTATTCAAAGACATTCTTTTGCAGGGAACGATTCTTTGAAAGAAATCAAGCACAGTTTTGTCGTTGACAAATTTTTGTAAAGGATTTCCACATACAAAAGAAAGAAAAAACAACGGGTACAGGTTTGGTGCGACTTATCGAAAAACCATATCAAGTCTCTATCAAGGTTCAGCGATAGAAATTTGAAGTGTTAGCAATAGAACGTCAAAATTTAAAATATGTTTTTAATCTTGAAGTAAAACTGAAAAATCAAATTTGAATTGTGATGCGATTGAAAATAAAACGGCAATTTTAAAAAATCGTAGAGACTCTGGTACAACTACAAATAAAATGCAATAATTAAGAGTTTTTGCGCTTTCAAGCTGTAATATATTGAAGAAGAATATAATTTTTAAAACAAACAATTTAAAAATTTTGAATTAATTTGGAGATCTACATTTAGACCTCATAATGTTTAAGTATTGATGGTTGCCTATATCCACAATTTCTTAATATTCAATGTTGTCAGAGTTCGTTCTTTGTAACAAATTCAATGATTTTTCTTCAATTCTAATACGATAAAAAATATTCAGTTACAATTTTATTTATTAAATTGGTACCAAATAATAAAATTTTGGGATACACAGAAATTTTACATATAATTATTGCTTGATACAGTGATTATCAGGTACTGTAATAAATTTGGCAACCTAGATACGCAGTAACCACGAAAACAAAATACAATCGCTGTCAAAAGAATATTCTAACCTTACTTTTACAATTTAAAAAAGTTGAAAATATTTGTTTATTTAAAAGAAAATTGTTAAATAGTATCGTTAAAAATGACCAATTCGTCTTATAACGAGTGGATTTCGTTATATGACGATGAAATTAATAAAATTTACCACCAAGAGAAAACTGAGTTAAAACGGCTCAGTATGATTTATTTGGCATTTCAAAAAGAAATTGCAAGTAAGAACATCAATTTCAGTGATTTTTTATCAAATCAGGGCCAGTTTAAGTTATAATTTTACAATTTTTCTCTATTTTTTACAGAAATTAAAGATTGTCTTAGTAACGAATATAGTGAGATTAGGGCCAAAATTGAAGACAAAAATTCAAAGAAAACAACAAAATTAGCGACAACCAGCCCGATTAAAGAAATACCAGAGACTGAATTCTTTACGTTGAAAAGTCCAACAATTACAACGAATCGTTTGTGTAATTTGCGTAATAAAAAATCAAGTCCTACAAACGTACAGAAAGAACAAACAAAACCGAGATTATTGTACAAGAAAGATGATAAAAAAGGCACAACACCAATTTGCGATACGACCAATTTGATTGATTGTTCAATTGTTGAAACAACACCGATTGCAACAAAGAAGAAATCTTTTACTAAAAATAGTCGATTGAGAACGAAAAAACGGAAGCCATCGCAGAATGCGACTTTAACGCAAATGTTTGGATCGCCGTCGAAAAAGGAGAGAAGCAACCAAATCGATTCGAATATCGTTTCGATGGGAATTGAAGAAATTTTAGATTTCATTAACGAAAAATCTGATGATAATAAAGAGAACGATCTCGTTGACAATAGTTGTGATAGTGACGAAACTATCGAAGGAATCAATGATGATGGGGATATTACTGAAACTGCAAAGCAAAACAATCAAAGTCTATTGAAATTTGTTGAAAATTACAATAAATTACCGGAAAATAAAGAATTAATTGGCGATAAGACGAAATTGTTGAAAGGATGGTCGTGTAAACAATGCGAGAATTTTTATAAAGGCTTAAAACTACCGGCTGATGAATTGGCGAAGAAAATGGGTGAATGTTCGCGACATCGGCGCCAATTGGAGCACGAGGAAACAATGTCGGGATTTTGGGATATGTCGTTCCAACCGACACCAAGGACGCAGGAGAAAGACGAGGAATCGATGGTGTTTCATTATAAACGTTGAAGATATTTGAAGATTTTATTTCGGTTCGTACATTTACCACACTTTTATAATATTATTTTTTAATCATTTTATTAATTTTGCCCCCAAGTATTTAGTATAATATCAGTAAAATTAACTGCTTTTGTTATTAATGTTTTGGTCATAAAATTGATATGAGTTAAATTACTAACAACGGCACAAAGCATCGCCTCCCTATTTCTGTTTATCACATTATTATCAATAATTGTTTGGTGTTTATTTTTCAAATATTCCTTTATGTTTATGTGCCACAGGGTGGACAAGGCGGTTTCTGTATCTGTTCCCTCACATAATCCTGTACAGAAAACTTGTTTGTATCCTTCTGATTGCCACTCAAACGATATTTCAATTCTCTTCAATAAAATAGAACGATTATTAATTAATTTTGGAATTATAATCTTTTACCTAGCTACAGCTAAGAATGCCAATTCGACATTTTGTCCACTCTTTGCTGATGTTTCCATAAAAGCAACATTATATTCTCTAGCTAAACGTTCACCATCTTCCCGACGTACAGCCCGTTCACTGCCACAATCCGCTTTATTTCCTAAAAAATAATTATTAGTAGATATTTGTTGATTTTCTTGAAATTTTACCTAGAAGCATAATTACAACATCATCTTGTGCATATTCGCGTATTTCACTCAACCAAGCTCGGATATTATCGAAACTTGTTTTATTGGTGACATCGTACAGTAAAAGTAAAGCTAAAATTTGATTTAATTCGAATGAAAATGATTAAAATTATTGGAATTTACCATGTGCATCTCTATAATAAGCGTGTGTAACACTCCTAAATCGTTCTTGGCCGGCTGTATCCCATATTTGTAATTTAACGCGAGTCTGATCGACTGATACGACTTTATTCTGAAATTTTTTGGTTAATCTTCTAATAATTTGTTTAAATTTGGCGAATTGGATAATTGAAATGGCAGTCTTACCCGGAAATCGACACCTACTGTTGATATGAAATTACCGGATAAGAAGAGACCGTCGCGGAATTGCATTAAAATACAAGTCTTGCCGACACCGGAATCACCCAAAAGCATGACCTATTTGTTCGATTTTCAATCAAATTTCTAATTGATTTTATTTGTTTACCTTGACGAATAGATCGTAGACTGGTTCATCTCGCATTGAACTCCGCCGGCGATTATTATAACGATCATATTCTACTTCTATATTGGATTTATTACAACTATTGTCGGTTTTATGTTTTTTTGTCGATTTAACTCGAATAATTCTACGGTAATTCGTTTCTTCACCGTTCATTTTAACAGACTGATAACAATAAGCGCTGTTTATAATTAAGTTTATTTCTAGTTTAGCATATGGCCGATCCGTTTATATTGATAACAAATACACTCTTATCGCGGTTTTTTGAATTAGAACTTTGCCAAGTACCTCGTCAAATTTACATGCAAGCCAATTAAAGCAACGATAGGCAAACATGAAATAGAGATATATGATGATGTAAATTATTGAAGGGGCCAATTGTATGATTTTGCGCCCCAGCAAGGCAAAATGCATGTTTCTATGGCGACCTGTATAAATTTCACCTGTTTGATGTTGGTAAATATACAGAATGATCCACTATGATTGCTTATTTGTAATAACATCAATTACTGGAAATTTATGAGGTTGTACGGTCTCTTGAAATAGTTTCGTTGTTATAGCAACTCCCTATAATGGATAGTGCACATTATTCTGTTGGTTTAATTGCATTTTTAAATTCTATTGTTTTAAGTTTCCCGATAGAACAATTCACAACTCAGATATCAACGTTAAACGTTTGGAATTTGGAATATTTTCTATCAAGATTTTACCCGTTTTTAAGTTATTTGAAAACTGTTATTTAAAATAAGGTGCGGTCTTTCTAACAAAAGTAGGGAAATTTTAGAAATTCCTCTAATTGTTGATGATCCTGAATCTTCCAATAGAACGACTGCCATTTCAATTTTTCTATAAAATAATCGTTACTTACTGTAAAACCGATCCCGACAGTCGCTGAAAAATTGCCGGATTGAAATTTACCGGTATCGAATTTAACTAGAAGGGATGTTTTACCGACACCACTATCGCCAAGTAGAATCGTCTATGATTTTAATAATTCGATTAATTCAAATTTTTGTAAAATTCGCTTAAACTTACTTTATGTACAGTCTGTTCGCAATCTTCAATAATATCCGATTTGCACAATTTCAATACTTCAGCCGGTGGTTGATAGTCTCGATAACCGGTCGGTGATGGTGAATTCGATTTACGTTCAATTTTCAATTGGCTCTCGTTCTTCTCCTGTTCTTCTTCGAATACATCATCGTCCATACTATCTTCCATTAGTCCAGCCATCCGGACATTATTGTTTTAAATTGAAATCGGAATACAGGCAAACATATGCAACGAAATTTATTCCACTGATATTACGCACATTCTATTCAAAAATTACCACAACAAAACAAACACAATTATTCGCTATTTAATATAATTATTGTTATAATTGGTGTTCGTTTCTAAAATAAACGATGGAAAAAAGTTGGGAACCATTAACGGCTGTTTTGGAACGCAGCCATGTTTGATATCCTGACCTGACCTAGTAATAATAAAGGCGAGAGAAAAGGATCAATGAATACACCTACGTCAGGACAAGTCCCCAAAAAATAGCCAAACTTTATTGATTACTTCTAACAGTAGACTTTAATTAGCCAAATTAGTTTTAATTCATTTAGAAAAAATATTTCTGAAACATTATTATTGATAAAAATAACAGATAAAATTGATTATTGTTTATTTATTAAGCTGCCAATATTGACAGTCAAATAATTGCGATTTTTGATAGGGCTGTTTACGTACGTTTGATTATTGAAAATAGCTTTATTAAAAATGTAAATTAATCGATACGGCTCTCCTCTCAAGTGAAGACTTACATTTGTTCTTAGAAACAAGACAGAAATTGAAGTAGAATTTGTGTTCTTATTAAAGTAAACCAAGGAATACTGATAAGCGTTCAATTTAAATACTAACTGCTGTATGGATTTATTCATATG
Source organism: Mylabris phalerata (assembly GCA_020740385.1). NCBI lineage: Eukaryota > Metazoa > Arthropoda > Insecta > Coleoptera > Meloidae > Mylabris > Mylabris phalerata. The sequence continues at coordinate 5,059,393 of JAJEOX010000223.1, read as the reverse complement.
CCTAGAATAATCGATACAATTTTGATAATTAGTAAAATCTATCTGATTTTGTATTGTTGACATCCCCATTTCAAGCGACCGAAGTTGGAAATTTATATTTAAAACTACTTTAAAAAAGAATTGTTTATTAATAATTAATTTGTACATCTCTAATAGGAAGATCATTGAGCAATAAAATAATTTGTCACACTCAGATTTAAATAAAGAAGAAATCCGGCCCTATAAAATCGCCACAAACTGGAAATTTCGTTGGACTTGCTGGGACAATATCGATATCGCCAATTTGTAGAACAACATCCATACCTCGCGTCCAACCATTCGCGTTCTCGTCTCGCAACATCCAAAACCCTTAAAACAGACAAAAATTCAACATTCTACTCGACCAGAAAACCGAAAATATACCAGCATTAGTCGCTAAGAATCTTATCGCAACGACTGAATTCTTTGGTATTCGAATGGTATCCTTCAAAACTGGACTATTCAGATTTCTTTGTTGTTCCATTGATTTAATTTGATCGAAATCCGGTAATTGGTCGTATTGTTTCAATCCAACAACATAGAATTGTTGGCCGTGTAAATGGAAGATTTGCTCCTCTTCATTTTCGACACCTACACAATTTCAGTTATCAATATTATCGATAATTTGATTGCAACTACCTTGATTGACCAAAACGATTTCTGTTGAGCTTCCCAATGGGATTTTTTCAACGTGTACACATTGACAAATCGTCGAATTTTGGCAAATTTCCGGATAATTCCCACTATCACAGACAATTTCAGGTGGAACATCCCCGTATTGTGTTAATATAGGCGATGATGGATAAGTGAATGTTAGATTATTAATCGCGTAAATCTTTGTCTGGAAATTATCTAAAAATATACGTGATTATATAAGAATGATACACTTTCGCTAGAATTTCTTTTATAAACAACTCGACTTTCTCTTGGTTCAATTCAATAATGGAAAATTTAATGGATTTACTACAAGTTGGAAAAAATTACCTTCAATATTGACTATTCTTGACGCAAAAAAGAAATAAATCACTTTATCGACTTTCTTCAATTCATCCGGTATTTTTACTAATGCTTTGATATCGTTCAAACAAACTCTACCAAGTTGAGACGATTCGCACAAGCTTGTATTAAAAATTCGCGAATTTTTCAAATTCTCCCCCAATTTAACGGATTCTCCATCGGAATCTTTATAGCGAACAATAGCCGCAATTTTTTCTAATCTATTTGGACAATTTAATTCAACATTCAAGAAATAATCGTTGATTGGTTGGTTAGTTTTTAAAATAAAATCAATTCGTTCGCCTTTATTGAAAACAATCCGACTAGCTTCGTACGATTTGATCGGATTACCATCTAAATTAATAATTTTAAGCACATGATTATCAATAGTGATAGAAATTGGGCAATTTGAAGGTCCTCCAATATAAGCTGAACGCAACCGATAACGTTTCGCTGGCTTTACGTTGAAAACCATACCGGAAATTCGCCTATTATTAATCAATAGAGAACTATTATAATTCTCACTAATTAACAGAACCATATGATCGTTGTCGTCGATATCGTAAAGTTTCCGGTGCGGTTCGAATTTATCAGCTTGACGAACTATTAAACCACCAAATAGACCGTCAAAACGGGCTGTATTCGAGTGTGTGTGATAGAAATGTGTGCCAGCTGTTGATGCTCGAAATTTGTATTGAAATGTTGTAAAACTTGTAATTGGACATTGGGTTATCATCGGCACACCGTCCATAAATGGTGTTTCATCATTCGGCTGGCCACGCCAATGTATAGTTACACTTTGGCCTGGTAGACGATTCACTACATCCACTACAACAACGTCGTTCTGGCATACTTGAATTGATGGTCCTAATGATTGGCCATTAATTAGAAATTTCGGTTTGATTCTTTCGTCCAAATAACAATGATTTTGGGTGCATTCTTTTAATAAATTTGTACAATTTGTGCATATTCTGTAATGTGGTAGTTTTAATTAATTGATTGAATAGATTTCGAATTGATTACCGTTGATAAGGATGCGGTTCTTCGATGATCAGTTTAATGCGGCAAATCATAGGCCAGTCAAGATCGTGGCACGGTCTGTCACAATTCTCGAAACTGTGATCTGAAAGTTGAAGTCTCATCATTAATCAATCGGACGATCTGTTAATAATGCTGTCTAAACATAAATTGACTTAATAATAAGATTTTCTAAGGCAAAAAACGGTTCGATAACCAACGAAATATGTCTAAATTGCAGTCATTAAAAACGAAATTCCATTCAAAATTAATTAAGAATGTTTTTAAATGATCGCGTTTCATTTTAGAAGGTGTAAAGTTGTATAATTTAGGGCGAAATTTGCTGAAATCTTTATCAAATTTGTACATTTTAGCCTAAAATTTTAGCAAAAGTAATTAAACCGTCTACTTTTTCGAATTTAAACGGACAAAACTAGAAAGTAGGGATTATTAACAACTCCAGAAATTCCAAATAGCCGCATTCTTTCATGGAAGAGCAGAGTTAATCTAATTATCCCCTGAATTTTCGCCTTTTTCTAGCTATTTAGGTCAATACGAATAGATTTTCGAAAATTACAATGAATAAATTGTTTTTCGGTCATGGTCGTGTTCGGACAACTATATAAACATTTCATAATCACTTCCTTAAAGTTTTATCTATCAAATAATTTTCTAATAGATAATATTTATATGAATTTAGTTTAACTTCTTGTATTTTTTTGTATACAACACAGTGAAAGTTATTTGGATGATAATCTCAAGATGATTATCATTTAAACTTTTCCTGGCGCACCTTAAACAAGCATATTTTGTCTTACGTGACTTTAATCGAACAATAAAAACCACAATTCCCTTAAATTTACAATACAAAATGAATATTTAGAATCTTCCGATTTTTTAGACTCACCAGCCAGGGGGGTGAAATATAATACTGTAACAGTGGCAGCTACCATTCCCAAAACAATAGACACCCTTAGGAGCACATTTTGTATAGTTGTCATTCTATAATAAGGCGACTCACAACATTTATCAACCATAACTTAATAAATATCACAATTTTTTTAATACTTAATTGTTAAAAAGAATTCTTGTTTCTAACAAAATTCTACACTGCTTACGATTGGATGCGTCCTACATATGGATAGTTGTAGTATTAACAATAAACAATTTCATCGAGGTCAAATATTCAATACGTAAACAATAAAGCTGACAATAAAAATTTTGATAAGTTGATTTGATAAATGAGACAATTATACTGAAATAATTTTGCTGTAGAATTCTCCTACCTCAATTGAAATAAAGGAAGGTGTATAGGAGGAAGTGTGTCTAAAGAAAGTGAAAGTGTGCATGGAAATTTTGCTATTGTAAAATATGAAATTTCGATAAATTTCAGGTGTAAACTGGACATTTGATAATTCTACAATACGCGAGTTTTGCAGAAAATTTGTAATTTGTAATTAGAAATTGCTTTATTAGTTAGAGAAAGTGGCTAGAAATATAATAGGATTGATTCGACTATGTACGATTTCTTGATACAAATTGTAGTTATAAATAATTTTATATGTTTATTAAAGTTTACTACTATTTTCTACTTTTACAAGAAGAAAGTTAGGAATTTTTGAATAAACAAACTAATTTTAGATGATTTCGCCCTAAAATTATGTTAAATACAACCACTTCCAAGTTTATTGATGGATTAAAATATTTCTAGGAACTAGATGGAGATCATTTTAGTTACCTATTGGAAGAAAAATACTTAGAAATGGGAAAAATTGGCTTAAGAAAATCTGAATAGAGTCCTTTAAAGTTTACGTCTTTTTTTGATTTTATATTTACTACTGATAGGTCAAAAGATTCTAGTTTTAGATCATCTTTACTATTTCACAATTTTTTTAATTTTTTTCGCTCCTCGGTCGTCTTCCTTTGGTCGATTTTTCATTACAAAGATAAATCAGTTTTCACATTTTCGTCCTCTGCCTTCTTTTGCATGCTTTCCTACCTGCATTTATTCTCCTCTTTCGTTCTTTTTCTTCTTTTCTTTACAACGGGAAATCAATTTTTGCAAACTATTTCTATCTTTTTCTCCTGTTTTCATACCTTCAATTATCTTCCTATTGTCCTTTTTCCACTCATTTCCTTCGTTGCTCCCCTGCTTTTCTGGTCAATTTTCCACTGCAAAAAATCGATTTTTTAATAGAAAATATTTTTGTTTTTATTGCATGTTCAGTACTTAAAAGTCGTAATGTTTTCTTGCAATATCGAAATATTGTAGAAAAGCTTTCATTTCCAATGCGGAGCCAAAGTGTTTCCCTTCGAAAATTCTTCTAAAAATTATATGATTCTATTTAATAAGCAGGACCGCAGCGTGCAAAGTCTATTTGGCGCCCCCTCCCTGTGATGTTTCTAAAGAATTAAAAAATCATTATTTTAAGAAAAAATGCGCCCCTAGTGAGGCACACAATGTACCTATGTACGCTGCGGCTCTGTAAATAAGTAAGTTATAGCTAATTTTATGCTTAAAACGGGCTGTATATTCGAGTCGTTTTTTAAAGTTTATTAAAAAGAATAAAATGTATTCGGATAATTGGGTTAAAAGTACAAATTTGGGCAGTTGTGACTACTTTTAACTCCCAAAGTTGACGAAATGAAGTCGAATTTTATCTTAAAGAACCAAACTTATTTAGTGCTAAATTAAAAATTGTTAGCCAGATTGATGATTTTAGAAAACAGAAGTACCTACAATATTCACTTTAGGATCTGGATAAAAATTGCTAAAATTAACGCAAAAATGGCAAATCTATACAATTATGGCTGCTTTTACCACTTAAAATTCGAAGAAGCTCCTATCCAGGGCCTCCGAGAGCCAGCACGGCCCTGCCTTTCCAACCTATGTTTACTTTTCATAGAATCGTATTAAAAAATTAAATGAGCGCAGAGCTAGGATGTCTCAGGGGCCCTCAGACAGCTGAGGCCCTTCCGTCGTCTCTGTCGGCTAGGCCCGGGCCCCAGAACTTTGACCCCCTTACCCCCCCTTTTTCCTGAGGCCTTCTCCTATCTGATGATTTTCTCTATTAAAATATAAGATACGTGTGTTTTTTCAACGGATATGCTCATATATAGGATGAAATAACTCCCCAAAATTTCAAGCAACCAAAGTAATGTACGATGTTGATATTTCATTGAAATTAACGCCAAATATAGGGTAGAAAATTAACGAAATTTACCTAAAAGATGGATCTCGATTCAGCAATTTAATAGAATTAAGCGAAAATACTAAAGTGGATTATCAAATTGTGTTTACCATAAATAACCAATGGATTGGAAAGTAAAGAAACAGAAAACTGTAGAAAGTTTATTTTCGTTTTCGGGGAACAACCGCTCAAATTCGTTTATTTAAGTGCTTAATTACATAAAAACAACAAAACTATATTGGAGAAAAATAACATCTATATCTGCCTAAATTATTGATCATTTACAACTTTATTACGCTGCCGAAGTAAACTTTGTTTCGCTGATAATACCCGGACACTGGCCTCACCTATTCGACTTCCTATCGGTAGCGTTTCTGGTTCTTTACTATCGTCAATATCACCACTTTCACTGTCATCAGGATTCAATTCTGTTTCTATAATGTGATAATTCAGTAATTTGTTGATTTAATAATTTCGACTCTACCTTCTTCAATACTAAAATGAGTTTCAATGGGGTTCGTTTTAGGTATTCGTTCCAAGACTTGTGTTAAATGTTTCTCAACTCTAGTCGAATCTTTGATTTCATCGAAACTTGTATGGGCCGCACGTAGCTTATCTTTATCGGATTTTGCTAGAATTGTCCGCAATAAATAGCACAAACCGGCATCAATTACGTCTTCCCAATTCTAGAGATTTCAAATTCGTTTATTAATATTTGTGGCATTGAGAAGTAAATGGACCTACTTGTTTCTCAACGTCGTAAATTGTCGGCGAAAAGAGTGATTCTATCAAATTCTTGAGATTCTCATCAATTTCCTTTAGTTTAATGAAACTGTTAATTAAATTTAAAATACAAGACAATTCAATTTGGGATTTAATCAAATCTTCTGCTGCACGATCCAGATCTTCAGCGATTTTCATTATATCATTGAGTGTATCGTCGAGTAGCATTTCTAGATTCGTCAAAGGTGTGGGGTTTTTAATTTTAAATTTGGCAATCAAACGTTTCTGAATCAGACGAAATTGTCCGCTTAACTGAGCCAAATCTTCCTAAAATTCAAAAAAATTAGAATAACTTCACGAAATTATATTTGCAAATACTTGAAGTAGATTGTATTGTTTTCTAGCTTCGAAATGATTGTCGATATATTTGAAAATCTCGCCGACAGGCAACGGTGAATTGAAATACAGCTTAAAGTCGGGTTTATTTGCAAATTTCTGTTTTAATCGTAGAACCATCTGTTCGACCAGTAAACTAAGAGAGGCTAACGAATCGGATTGGAGACGATATCGTTCGGATGATTTAGCCAAGAGAATTGTCACGATCTTACTCTCTTCGGTCAGATTTTTAAAAGCCATTGCATTATTTAATGTCGAACTATCCTCACCAATAAATTCTACAAAACAAATCTTGTTTGGATTCTAAACAACAAACAACTCACCTGGAAAGAGAGCCGCCAATCCAACCGGACTTTGATTGAGATTCAGGGTGATTTTGAATTCGGCCTCTTTCTGCGGCTGGCAGTTCTCAACAACTAAACTCAACGGTAGATCGGTCGATTGCGTTATAGTTTTGGGTAGGCCAAGATCTGTCATAAATGAAGCGATTATTTGTAGTTTTAACGCGGACACCTCTCGACTTTCGTCGCGATAAACATAACATTCCATTGGAGTTTTCTCAGCGAGACTGTCGAAGAATTTAATTTGGGGTACAACTTTTAATGGGCGCTGAACGAAGAATGTTATTTGTACTTGCTCAAGTGTAATCTGTGGCGAAATATCAATTTGAACAGTACACATTTGATTATTGAAAGTATCCTTTAGATTATGTTCGAATCTACATAATTCTAATTGCGATTTGACAGTTGTTATAACTAGCTCCCGTTCAGCGGCAGCATTCTTTATATTCATCTCTACAATAAATCGATTATTCTCAAACAAATTTTAAAGTAAATTGAATCGGTTACTGTTATTGTAAGAGTTTCGAATCGTTTTATTTAGAGTTGCTAATTCTGTTGCAGTTTTATCGAAATCTAACGGTTGGGAAATAAGCGGCGGTGCGACAAATAAACTCGGTTGTGTGCCCAAATAACAACATTCAAGACGGCCGTTTTCCGATAAAAACACCAAAGCTCCGACGATATTTTCGAAAATCGCCCGATCCACAACTACCGGTAGAAATTCTAATTGTGCCGACCATTTCAGTGTTGTATTTTCGTAAATTAAAAGCGTCCTTGTTTCGGAAACAATCAACGACATAATATTCTCATCTAAAATTGCAAATATTAATTTTAATTATTCAATTTTGGTGGTTTTTACGAATAATATAATTCGTGAAACAGATCGGACAATATTCCAGTTTTTTCATGTATTTCAAACGGCCGGAATCCGATATTGAGAAATAATTCCGCTCACCCAACACCATGATACTGTTTTCTTTAATATCAGGCTCATCAATTACTTCAATATCGATAATAGCCTCGCCTAAATTAACACTCCAATCGCACACAACTTTCTTCCCTGTACAGTCTTCTTCGGCTGAATTTTGACCAGCTTCCGTTAACAATTTATACCTGAAATTTCAACTGAAATCCCCGTAAATTCTAAAACGAAACTTACTTGAAACTCGTTAGACACCAATTCGGGTTGCACGTAACGAAACTATCAGTTTTCCGGACGTAGACCATCGGTGATGGTAGAAGAAAATCAGGTAGGAAACAACAAAATGAAAAACTCTCCTGTTCGTAGAATGTTAACAAGCCGTCTAACGATTGTACGCACAAGAAATCCCGGTTGTGATTTCCACCAAATGCTGCTAGAATAAAATTGGCAGCAGTCCGGCGTAATTTATGTTCGTATAATTGTTGGATTATATGTTGAGTACCTGGAATTAAATCAATACAATCGAGATTCTTATAATTGGATTGTTACCATGATCGGTGGCCCCCTCTTTGATTGTAAACGAATAGACCGCCAATGAACGCGAGTGCAAAATCGCCAGTTGTTTCTTCTGGGAGCCTCTAGAATTATCAATTTTGTTAATTTTATAAAAATCGAAATAATGTTGTGTACTCACGAAACTAATCGTCCGCATTTTATTTGCAAAATCGGCTGATTTAGTATTTTCTCGATCAATAAATCCGTTGCTTTATAACACACAGGATCATCGTTATCCAACAATCCACCGCACACGGTTTATAAATTCGTAAAATATTCCGATGACTACCTGTTATAATATAATCAGAATCACCATTCAATTTCGTTATCAATAGAGAATTTTGATCGAAATCTCCATCAACACCATCATTATCATCACAAGTTGTTGACCAAAATGTACGAATTTTGAATAGAGACATTTTAATTGTAATTGAAGCAAATTATGGTTAGAATATTTATCGATTATTTCGTGAATATAAAAGATTGTAGTGTTCAAATGGGGAAAATCAATAAAATTAAACTACATTTGTGGGATTACAAGGTAAAAATATCACATATATTCGTTCTCTTGTAAAACAGAAAAATAAATAATCCTTTGGCTGTTTAACAGTAAACAAATGTAAAGTACAGTTGTTCTATCTTGTTTGGCATATCCTTTGTATATTTTATTAATTAGTTATAAGAGAATAAGGCCTGATCAACTTTAACAAGGTAACCAAACTGAATAGAAACAATTCTGTACGAAATAAATTAATAAGAAATTCGATATTCTGTAGATCGTTCATTTTCAAAATGGTGCAAGTTTAAAAGAGAACAATTAAAGCTAGTTTCAGCTTTATATTCAATAATAAAGTGGAAATGATACGAGATTCCTGTGAATTAAATGAAATTCCTCGAGCCTTCTATTTCGGAAATTAAATAACCGGAAGTACGAAACAATAAACTTGTACTAAATTCAAAATAAACGATCCATATCGCTGCCTAACAGATCCTGTATAAATCTAATCAAATTACAACATACATAGAACAATATAGAAATCTCGCTAATAATTTAAAATAAAATAAAATAAATGGAATATAACGAACAATATAAGGAATGTGTACGATTATATTGTCTATAGATTTGATTATTTTTGGCAAATAACCATTTTTTTATTGGACGAATTTAATGGTACTGGTACAATGGCTTCATTATTGTGTTGCGCTACATCATACGGTAAATTTGCATTTGATAATTTCATACATTCTTCTAACGTTTTTATGAATGTATCACAAGTTGCACCTAATAATCGAGCTGCATCATCCATACTCTATTTGAAAAATCATCGAAAATTAGTAATTTTACCAAAATACACCCCAACAACTACAATAAAGACTAATTACAAATTCATATCAATTTATCAATTATATTTAGTTTATAATTAGTCTCTTGCTGTTGAGACATTGTAGGTTTTTAATTTACTTCAACATCAGGGCCGTTTTCATTTTTGGCTGCTGTTTTGATAACATGCACTTGTTGCATTAATAGATCACAATACAATCTTAATTCGGATTTTTTCGTTTTCAATGTAACAGGATTTGTTTCACCTACAAAATAAAACAAATTACCGCATTGTAGATTTATAAAAATGCTAAAAACTGACTGGTATCTTTACGATTTCGATTATTTTGGACACAAGCTTTTGCACTGCCGAGTGCTACGAGCCATTGTTGGCGTTCTTGGGAGGTTGCTGCACGCAAATACATGTGTTGTTCACCCGGTATTACTAAATCCATTCGTGTATTATCTATTGGACTGACTAAAAATCAACAATTAGTAAATCTATCAATAAAATCACAAGTCGTGATTACCGTTAATTTCACATGCTTGTACTTTAATAGATCCTTTACAGCCTTGATTGACTTCCTCTTGAGATTTATAATAACTTAATACACCATTTTCTAAAACGAACCAACGTGTTTGCCAGCCTATTAAAGAAATATTACAATTTAAAAATTACAATATTGAGCAGTTTTAATTATGTTACCATTCCAATAATTTGTCCATTTCCACAATACACCTTCCATAATTTTTACAACATAGTATTTATCGAAAAATTATACAAAATATTTGTTATTTTTCCAAATTTAGAATAATTTTTATTTATTATTATTATTATTATTATAAAATAGAAATTTCCAATATTTGATTTTCTTGCGATGACGTTTCAACAATTTTGACAGGTTATAAAGCGACATCTACTGGTATTTCGAGCAATTAATAATGTTGCCACATCCACGATTTTTCCGTAAATTCCAGCAGACCTAATTTTGATAATCCCATATAAATATTAATTTGTCGTCAAATCACTACTAATAGAAACAAATAAAATTGAAATTAATAATCTGTAATTTTGTGAAGTATAAAACGAACTATATTCTCAAATACTTAAATCCGTAACCAATTATTAGGTGAAATGATATTGTTGACTTGGCAACACTGCGCATTATTTGTAAACAATAGCGCTACAAATAGCCGGCAATTTTTAAAGTTTTACAAATAAAATTTTTAACGATTTCATGAAAATTAACAATAAATCTTCAATTTTAAACTTGTAGAATTAATGACGAATTAATATTTTAAAAATTATTGTTATAAAGGTGATAAAATTCGAATTGTTTATCATCGTTAACAATTGGTGGGTGTGGTTATGTTTACGTCTGATTCATATCGCGATACATATCAAATTAATTGTTTTAAATAGATAAGATTGTAATAAAAATGCATTCCTTTAGTGTCTTATCAGTTTGCCTTATCATTACCATCACAATATCTACAGGTGAGTCAATTTTTACACATTTGCACCAATCATAACCTCAATTGTGTTTTAGTGAATTCTTTGGAATGTTATGTGTGTGAACGCCAAGAGGACAACAGTGATAAATGTACAACAACCATAAAAACTTGTGAATATGGTGAGGATGTTTGTTTGACGGAGATCAGTTGGGGTAGTACCCCGTATTGGTCGCAGGGTGCATTAAAACAGTACTACATCTCGAAACGTTGCTCAACGAAGGATAATTGTGAGAAATATCGTCGTGCTAATATGCCAACTTGTACGCATATCTGGTATCAAGATTGGAAATGTTCAGAGTGTTGTAAGGGGGATCGTTGTAATTATTATATTATTGTAAGTTGGTGGTTAGTTTTTCATTATTTTTTAATACAAATTGTTACAGTCTGGCAGTCAACATTCCAGTATCGCCACTAGCCTTGTGTTCGTTGCAATTCTTCTAAATGTTATCTATAATTTGTTATAGAAAATTATTTAATTGATCGTAATGTAAGAGAATCATGTACCATTAATTCCGTCCATTGCGTACAACAATTTCGACAAATTTTACTTTTTTACATTTATTTTATACAATTATTTTATTATAATATTTAAAGAACAAGATTAGAATTTTAATTTTATCAAATTTATTTACAAATTATACAAATAATAAGTAAAATAATTGTAATCATTGTAGGTAATGTAATAGTCTTCACTGCGATATTTTTATTGCAACCACTTTGGCGACAACAAAAGATACAAAAAAATTCATCCCGGTTACGATTACAATCACCGCCTAATCCTAGACCTTTATTAACCATTGGATCATCGAAACTACACGGACCAAGACCACATTCGCGTTTAATAGAGAACCCTATTTCGGCTAGAACAAACGATTTTTAACATCATTTAATTTTCAATTTAGAAATTTACCATTTTTACTGATGTGCGTAACGCAACGGTCGGAAATTTCCGGACATGGTAGCAAATCTTCCGGGCCACATTCTACGTTTGCGTAACGTACACATTGATAACAAGTTAGATTCGATGCGGCATCAATGTCTGGAAGTTTAATCATATTTCATTTAAATCAATAATTTACAAGATCTATAAGGGATACTTTTGGAATTTTTATTATAATTGTCTTGACAGCTGGATTTTGTCTAGAAAATATCTCAACTTAGATCGACCCCGTAATAGAAGTCGTATTTTAACAGAAAAAAATTTGGTATTTTAATAGCTATTTTCTCCAAATTGTCCTAGTTTTGATTAATCTTCCATCAAAACAAATAATTATAAATAACTATTTCGCTGTCTATCAGAATTTAAAGGGTGAGTTATGTTTTAAATGAGCGAAAAAATCAATTTCAAACGGTTTTTGAAAGAGAATCAATTGTAAAATTGCCTTTGCTACTTGTATATAAATTTATACTTCAACGATCTTGTAGAATTACTGAAATTCCCTAGATATCGGATCGATAGTTATATATTTACATATGTTCCTATACAGGGTTGCTGGGCTAAAAGTACAGCAAGTGTTTCATCTCCGACTATAAATTCTAAATGCAACTGCCATTATTTGGAGAGTTATTCACAAAATATTCGAAGATTTATAGGAGGGTGTCTGCAGATAATTTTAGTCAAATTTGGGGGTCGTAGCTTATTTATAAGTTGGTCAAAAACACTCATTTCTGGCCAAATGAGTTACACAACGAGCCAAATGACTCGAGGATGCTTCCAACATTGTTTCTGTCTGTTTTATTCTGGAATGGGTAGAAATATTTTACATTAATTCTGGAATGCGGTGGAGGAGAATTTAACAAAGTATCTTAGTTTAGAAAACTGCAACAGTTTTTGGACCAACTTCACGATAAGCTACGAGGTTAAAATTTTGCTAGACTGATCTCTACGAACCCTCTTTTAAGTCCTTGAAATATTTTTCAAATGGCTCGCCAACTTTCCAAATAAACTATAATTTCAACTCAGCACCCCTGTATAACCGGAATAAAGCGTCTTAGAAGACGTTCTAAGTCCGGAAATAATATTCAATCTCAAATTTATAGATTCTAATATTAGATAAAATCATGAATGACATTGATTCTCGTATTCGTAAAAACAGAGCATTTAAAGACGATCATTGTAGAATAGAATATCGGAGTTAAATGAATGAGAAATCGAACTTCATTAGTATTTCCTTCTGGTCGTTCATTCAATAATTAGAAATTATTAAATTTACTTTTACTGTGTATAAATAGGGGATGCTGGCAAGGCAAAATCAATATTACTAAAAATAGAATTCCAATAAACGTACAGCGTGCACAATATTTTGAAAATTAAACAATTTTTTTTAATAGAAAATTATTAAAAACTCACCTTTAATTGATATGGATGAAAGTATTAAAATAAAAAGAACGGTTTTATTTAATAATTTCATTGTTTTGTGTTGCATATAAATTTATGGAAATTCTAGGATCTATTCTAGGATTACTACATTGACGTTATCTAATCTTACAGCATCCAACTGAACCCCAGGACATTCATAAGGACCTGACGGTGGGAATAATTCGATTGGGGGTCCGCGGGGATAAAACTGCGCATGAATATACCATTGTAAACATGTGAATACTAATTGGGATAAATCCAAAGGGGTTGTAAACACAAGAGAATAATTATACACGAACAGAGATACTCGAATTTACGGGCGTATAAAGTAAACGAAATTTCTAGGGGCTATCAGATGGTGTAGATCAATTTGTTATCATTTCTTGAATGGAGATGAAGACAATGTTGATGTTTATTTTCTGCATATTGAGATTTTAAGAAAAATCAAGCATCGACTGATCTAGTAACGAGAAGGATCACAAGCCGAAAATTAGCTAGAAAAATCCATATTAGGTCATTAACAGTCGGGTCAGAATTCTGTTACCAAGCGATATTTAGCAGGTTTTAAATTTTTTCCCTACGTCTCAATTTATTTATTAATTATTCACATAAATTTCCTTATGAAACAGGTAATACAAGAAATGTAAATGTGTCAAGTGTGTCAAGACGTACAACACACCTATGAGAGACAGACACACATGATTTCTTGTTATTTTCCATCGAAAATCATGAATTATTTAAATTCTTCTACTGTTGGGATTGTAGAATGATTCTGCAGAAATTCTATTTTGTTTTCACCTATTTCGAAAAATAACAAAAACAAGGTTACTTAGAGAATTTCCGTATTAAAAAAATATAATTGTTATTGATAATATGGCAGAATAAGATGAGATTTTTGTTAATTATCAAAATCAATAAACTGGCATTATTAAAAATGTACAATTTATGCGCGAAAATGAGACCTGTTGGCGTCTAAAATGGGTACAAAAGAACTTCTAGATCCTCCAAAAAATCATGTTACTCTGTAAAAATCTGAGATCAATGACTATAACAAAATACATAAATTTATAATATTCGAATTGTTTTTAGAAATAATTTTGGTTCGATGAAGACCCATTTCCTTTACCGAAATCCAAAAATTTACCTACATATTGGTTTGTAATCATCATCGTAATAGATCATCTTGTAAAATAATCTGGTAAGAGCAAATTAAAAGAATTTATAAATAAAGTAATTGCAAATAAACTCCTATTGTTATTGCAGTAGTACTCTGTTTTGTTTCAAACCTTACTATTGATTTACAATAAAGTTCATTCAACGTTTACAAAGCTTCATTCATAAGAAAAATACCCCTTGATGGCTTACTCAATTCATTCATCAGATTGCATCATTCAATCTGTAGTACTACGATATTACTACGGTTTAATCTTTAAAAAACACCTCACTGATTCTTTCAGCATCTGAGGCGCAATTTTTGTAAAGAAATAAACAATTTTCAAAACAAATTAAGAGCAAGGACTATAAATGGGGTTGTTATAAAATGCGTCATTCTAAAACACACACAGAAACTGAAAATTAACCAAAATTCTGAAGGATTTACGAATTTCAGTAGGATTCTCAATTGCAACTCTTGTAGGGTTGATATTTTGAAAATGGTGGTAGAGTATGCAGTACTTTTAAAAAAATCTCGATTGCCTTGTTGTTGGATTTGTTGTTATTAGTGGACAAACAACATTTCTATTTCTCTCCTTTTCCTCATCTAAATTGATTTGAATTTCAATAAAATATAAAACGTGTTTGCATTTGTGCGTTTGTGTGTGTGAGTTTGTGGAACTTATAAAAAGCCAAACACCACTATATTCGTATAAGACAACTCAACAAAAGGCAGCTAATTAGACAAAATGGTAAGTATGTTAAGATTACAATTTCTATAAAAATTAATTCGAATCTTCTAATTAACAGACAAGCTATACCGATAAAGGAGCCAAGGTAATTCTTGAAAATAACTAACAAATCGTAGTTAAAAAAATTTGAAAATTCCAGCCAACAAACGGACGATTCTTATATTTCGATCATCTAACTTTCTATGTGGGCAATGCGAAACAGGTAAGCAAAATTTTCCGGCAAAATCACAATTTATAAAATTGAAAATATGGAAAATTTAGGCCGCCAGTTATTACATCGCAAGATTAGGTTTCGAACCGTTAGCCTACAAGGGCTTAGAGAATAGCAGCCGGAAATACGCCCATCATGTAGTCCGCCAAAACAAGGTATTTATCACCGACTATTACACCTTTCTGATAATAATCGCGCAAGAATCGTGCAGATTGTGTTCGTTTTCGTGTCTCCCTACGAGCCCGGTGAGAATCGAATCGGGCCGCATTTAATAAAACACGGTGATGGTGTTAAAGATATCGCTATGGCCGTTGAGGATTTGGACAATATCGTTTTGGTAAGTTGATTAAATTTGAATTAAGCTTGATTAAAATTGCGGGAATAGAGGGCGAAACAGAAGGGGGCAACTGTCGTGAAAGATATTTGGGAGGAGAGCGATTTCCATGGAACTGTAAGATTTGCTACAATTCAAACCGTAAGTAAAGCTCACAATCGATTCGGTCGAATTTAATCGGTTAATTTATAGTACGGAGATACAACACATACTTTTATCGATCGGAGTCTATACCGTGGCCCTTTTCTACCTGGTTATATCGCTAGTACACCCGATAAATTAACACAAACTTTGTATAAAAGCAATCGAATAAAAATCGAATTATTTAAAATTTTATGACAATTTCCAGACCTTCAGCCAAGTTGGACTTCATCGATCATGTCGTCGGCAATCAACCGGACGGCCAAATGGAATCTGTAGCGAAATGGTACGAGACTATCCTGCAATTCCACCGTTTCTGGTCTGTTGACGATAAACAAGTCCATACGGAATACTCAGCTTTACGTTCAATCGTCATGAGCAACTGGGAGGAAAATATAAAATTGCCAATAAACGAGCCGGCACCTGGCAAGAAAAAGAGCCAAATCCAAGAATATGTGGAATATTACGGCGGAGCTGGTGTCCAACACATCGCTCTAAATACCCAAGATATTATAGCATCGGTGAAAAATCTCCAAGCTCGCGGTATTGAATTCTTACAAATACCGGACAGTTATTACGATATTTTACGGCAGAAATTGAAGCATAGTAAAGTGAAAATTGCTGAAGATTTAAAGATTCTACAAGAGTTGAAAATCCTGATTGATTACGATGAGGATGGTTATTTGTTGCAGATTTTCACGAAGAATATGCAAGACAGACCGACAGTCTTTTTAGAAGTGATTCAACGCAGAAATCATAACGTAATTGCCAATTATAGTTTCTTATCAAAATAATGACGCGATTATTTCAGGGTTTTGGTGCTGGTAATTTTAAAGCTCTCTTTGAAGCTATCGAAATCGAGCAGGAGAAACGGGGCAATTTATAATTGTTGAAAGTTTAATAAAATTTTTATTCTTAAAGTTGGCCTTTTCTTGATTGATTAACGACAGAAATGACTGTTATCAATCTATTGATTCTAACTCTTTTTATAAAGTTTACTGTAAATAAATCGATTTTATATAGAGAGAATTGCTTGAGAATTTTGAAAATAGTTGATTGGTAAATTGTAGAATTTTCGAGTCAATTTAAATAAAATTTCGATCAAATTTCGTAGCGTTAACGATGTTTATCCCGTATTATTATCAAAAATGAAACTGAATAAACTTGTAGCAAATTACCAAACGAATTGTAAGTATGAACAATTGACCTACAATTGGGAAATAATTGGTAGAAAAGTGATAAAATTAAACAATTATCAAAATAAGAATATTCTAATATTAGAACCGTATTTACTCGACGCTGGCAATTGGATAATTGATCTTGAAATTAACGAAATTGTCGATGGTGAAACACAAGGAAAGCAATCAACTATGGTTGTATCACCAGTAACTTTACCAACGTTTAATTTATCGTAATTTTCCAGTGTGAAATTCGAATAAAACCGGAACTACCGATACCCATTATTAGCGGCGGTGATGAACGTGCCGTTGGGGCCGATCAAGATTTCATCGTGGACGCTTCGAAATCGCTAAATCTCGACCTAAAATCCGGTAGTTCACAGTTTCTAGATTTCAAATGGCAATGCACTTTGAATAACCAAAAACAGCAATTTTGCGATCAACCATTTCCCAATAGGAATCGAATTAAAGTACCGAAAAAATTCTGTGTTGATAAGTACGTTTATAATTTTATTGTAAACGTCAAGACGAAATTTTCACAGTGGGTATCAACATCGCAGATTGTTAAAATCGAACGAAATGCTGTCGAATTGGGAATAGTTTGTTTGAAAAATTGCCCACCATTCGCGTTGTTTACAACGCCAAAAGAGATCGTTTATCTGGGGCGAAATGCTTGAAAAATTGCCGAAAAATCGACGAAAATTCTTACACGTGGACCGTAATGGACGATGATCAGTTTAATTATCAACGCGACACGCAGTATGGGCGTTATAACTCGAAATTCATTATAAATAGTGGTGTATTTTCAGAGGGACGTCAATACAAAATCCAATTATCGCTAAAGAGTTAATTCGATTTAAATCATTGAAAATTCGAATTAATCAAATTCTATTGCAGATAATTTAGTTGGTAGTAGCGTTCAATTTATAAACGTACCCCTATTACCGACGATAACTAAATGTGCAGTTCGACCCCAACAGGGGGTAGCTTTAAAGACTCAATTTAGGCTTAATTGTCAATATAAAGGCGATATTGTGAATTTTATTATTTTTACAACTCCGATAGGTAATCAAGATGATGTTGTTATTATAAAAGAGAGTCCAAAATTGGAAAATATCGAATTTGTCTCGCCGACTAACGTGAAAATTTTCATTAAAATGATCGACGAACGAGAATTTTCCGCCGTTTCAGAACTACAAATTCAAGTAATTTCAATTTAAGTCGATTTCATTGAGAATTTATTTTGTTTGATTGTAGGTGAAACCAAATTTTCCAACTAATATTGACGAGAATCAAGCCTTATTATTAATTGATGATATTAATAATAAGACAGAAAATTTAATAAACAGCAGGAAATTTGGGGAAGCTTTTCAATTAATTGATGGTATCATTGAGGAATATAACCGGGGAACAAGTTCAGTTAAACAACAACGTAATTTAATCCAAAAATATGTGCTTGATAATCTTAAAAAAATACCAATAATTACTAGCGAGATGGCTAAAAGTGTTGCATCTTTAGCGAATAAAATTAGTCAACTCTCAAACCGACCAGATCCGTATTTCGGTTTAGATGCAACCAATATTTGTAAAAATTCCGCCAATAGAGAGGATGAGTCAATTAGGAATAAGCATTTCCTTAAAACTCTAACAGAAGATTATCAAAGCACTACCAAGTAAGTTTAGTAAAATTCCAGTTCAAAGATCTAAAATTTTGCCCTTTTTCCTCCAGGATTTTGCTAAAATGTGGCGACTTAAATTCCCAACCAAACATACCCGAAATCTTCAATAATACCGAAATTATAATAACAACGCCCTATCCACCGTTAGACATCGACGCAATTGTTGAAGATTATCCGGATTATGATGACTACGGACGCGAAACTAAACGGGTGAATTTCGAACGAATTTCGAGGAATTTTATCGAAATTTGTCGAATTTCTACCAATACAATAATCAAAACAATGGTGAAAGGCGAGAAATTCAGACAGATCGACGCGAAATTTTGCAAGGCATTTTTTGGGGAATTTTCCGGCGATGATTTCGTTGAAAATCCAATGAATTTTGGTAAAATTTCAGTTGGAAAAACGAAAATTTTCCAGAAGATACCGATTGAAATTTCTGTCTGTATATGGTCGTTGGATTTATTCTGGTGGACGTTGAGAGATTCGCGATTGTTATCAGACATTGTTTTAATTAAATTTCGAGAATCTATAAAGCAGAATGAATTGAATTATTTCGAAAAACCTTTGGGGGTGAATTTCAATATTGATGAGAGTCGAATTAAGGAGAAAATTCATAAAATTGAATTTCCATTGGAAATAGCGTATGATGATCGGAGTATTGTTGTAATTAAAATTGAAGTGTTGAGAAATCAAAGCTTTTATATCGAATTCGTGAATTTGGATGTGGATTTAAATGTAAGTCTCTATTTTGATTGCTTATTTTACACATTTCTCTACAGAAAAATAGTAAAACAATAAATAAACTATCAGTGGTATTCTGTAACTGTCCGTATATTCGAAATCATCCCTTAAATTTGTTGGGTGACGGTTAGTTTTTACTACATTTACAGAATACCGTTACGAATAGTCAATGTATTTAAATCTTATGTTATACAGGTAGGGGTTCTCAGTATGGAAAAACCGAAAATTTCCGACCTAACTACATTAGTAACAAAAACAAATAATTTATTGTATTTTATTAATAAGAGAAATTATGATAATTGGTGGTACATTGGCGTATTGCCACAAAAGAATATCCCCCAACGATCATTCCATATCAAAATCTATACGGTTGGTTGTTATTTTTGGAATTTTACAAAGAGAATTTGGCAATTTTCGTGTCAGGTAACTTTGCCGATTAAAATATAAATTATCAGTCGTATTCTGTAACTTTTTGGTGATTGAATACCATGACAACGCTATTCTATCTTATCTCTTTTCAAAGAAACTGTAGATCTCCTGCGTTGTCATAGTAATGAATCGCCAAAAAGTTAGAGAATACGACTGTTATAGAATAATTTAAGGGAAAATTGGAGGGTGGTAATATTCGTTGTAAATGCCAACATTTCTCAATTTTATCAGCACAAATTAATGATAATAGAATAGAAATTGATAATTTGCTAATAAATCACGATTGGACGATGGAATTAATTTGGTGCCCTATCATTTTCTTGGAAACCTTATTTGTGCTCACCTTTTATTTAATTCTATTAATTTTCTCGACAATTAAACGAAACTATTCGTATCGGAATATTTATTTATTAGCGGATATTAATTGTTTATTTCGTTATTTATATGTTGTTATTATAAAAACTGGCTGGAGAAGATCCTCAGGTACTACCTCGAATATTTGTATACGAATTATTGGTGAAGAAAGTACGACTTTAGTAAGTTGTTGTATTTTCCATAATAGTAGAGAATGATTATTTAAAATTTAAAGCCGCATTTATTGAATTATCCCGATCCGGAATTGAAGATCCTTCAACGTAATAACGAAGACTGGTTCTTCATCACTAGCGAAAAATCATTGGGTGATTTACACGAGTTGGAAATCTGGTCGAGTTTCAGTGGCGAAAAGCCCTCATGGTATTGTCGAGAAATCTCAATTATTAACGTACAAAATGGTGAAATTTCTAAATTTCGCCTGAATCGTTGGTTGAATTTCCACCGAAACAATCAAATTTATTACAAAGTCCCCATAGAGACGACTGAAATAAAAACGAATAGATTTACCCGAATCTTAGATAATTGTAATAGTTTTGTTAATTTAAACAAGTTAAATTCTAGAAAATTCAATTATAATTCATTAATACGAAGGATTTTAGTCCGCATTTAGTTTATTCGGAACCCTACGAGAAGATTATTGCGAATTTATCGATCACTTTGACTCTTGGTTTTATTAATTTGTTAATTTTGGGCCTACCAAAATTTAAACTAAACGATAGTTTCTCATGGATAACAGACTATAGTGTGTTCCATTTAGAGATGATTTGGATTGTGATTGTCTCAATTTTGATCACTTTTATCGGACATACTGTATTGTTCTACAGATTTAAGTAAGTTTCATTTAAGAAATATAAATAGAAAGCAATGATATTTTCTAGACCGTTAAATAATGGAAATTCTACAATAAACATGGAAGAAAATAAAAAATTTACAACAATTATACTAATTAATATAATTATAATATTAACAATACTGATAATTTGTGGTTTTTGGTTGCCACCAGTACTATCGTGGTTCTGGTTAACGACAACAATAATAGAATATTTAATTTATTTTCTTATTGTACAAAATATTTATAATTTCTATCAATCATCAAAACTATCAGTTGAGGTAAATTACTCTTTATACTGCCTGTTTCACTTAAATAGTCCCAGTACGACGACCGACTTCAGAAATATTTTGAGGATTTATAGGGAACCCCTGGAGGCCGTTTGAGCAAAATTTGAACCATGCAGCTCAATGGGCAGATTTTTTCGTTCACCATTTTCTTCTGGAACGGAATGTGTCGCGCTGATTCCGGAAAGACATGGAGGGAAACGAAAAAAGCTATCTGGGGAGTAGCTCATCTCAAAAATCGCAACGAGAGTTATTTGACCGATTTCCCGATGAGCTACGAGGTTCAAAATTTGGTCAAATACTCTCCAAGCGCCCTCATATAAATCCATAAAATATTTTTCCAATCGCTCATCTTTAGAGTTTGGAATATTTAATTAAAACATGGGGTATTAATTATTTGTAATAATAGAGAGTGGAAATTGACGATGAAAGAGAAGTTTATGTACAATTAGCTGAAGAACAACGGGAATTTCTGTTGAATCAATTCGGTCCAATTGGATTACGATCGTATTTAAGCCATCTTTATCAACCGATAGATGAGGATGAAGTGTTAATAAAACGGGCCAAATTTAAGCAAACTTTAGAAATTGGAGAACTTCTACAAGACACTATAATGTTCATCATCTATATCACTCTACTCTATTTTGTTTTATTGGCCGATAAAGACCGACAAACGATTTATAGTAATCGTGAAATTCATCAAATAATTTCGGGGGAATATAGCCGTACTTTATTGTTAGAAGAAATCAAAACTATTGATGAGTAAATTTGGTTTATTTTCAACGAAAATTTGTAATAATTTTGGTAATTTACAGTATTTACAAATACTTATCCGTGACTTTAATCAACGTGATGCAATCTCTGCTATGGTATGGTCGATATTTCATCAAAGATCCCGGAATGATTTCGGATTTAAACAACAAATACACCGGTGTTGTACGTTTACGACAACACCGAGTCTTGTTCAATTCCTGCCAATTACCGGCGTTTTTATCGAAGAATTTCACCTGTCAAACCGAATATTTCCAACGTCCATTTTTCGGAAATCTCACAAATAACACCGAATTCGATCGTTTATATTTCGTATGGGAATACACGGACGCCTATCGCGCCGGCACTCTACATTATTTCGGCAAATTGAGCCAATATCCCGGCGGTGGATATCTGGCACCGTTAGGACGGACTTTATACAATTCTTACGTGAATTTAGATTATTTATTGAAGAAGAAATGGTTAGATCCATCAACACGGGCGGTGTTTATTGAATTTTTAATCTACAATATCAATTCGAATCTATTTAATGCTGTAACGATTGTTATCGAAATTAGTCCGACCGGTTATATATTAATTAAGCCCGATATTGAAACGTTTAAATTATTGTTGGTTAATCGCGAAATTGAAATAATCACATTTGTTTTATTTTTAAGTTTCTCTACAGTTTTTGTGTTGTTTATATTGGGAATTTGTCGAAAATTTTGGTCACGAAAATGGTTAATTTTGAGACAATTCTGGTGTCTCTTTGATATTTTCATAATAATCACCACAATAGTTGGAATTTGTTTATTTCTATATCGCGATAGATTAGTCGGTAATCTATTAGATGAACTCGAACAGTCCAAACATAACGAATTTGTGGATTATTTTAAACTGATTTATGGTAGCCAAATATTATTATTATTCGCTGCTATTTTATTAACAATATCAACGATACGTTTATGGAAATTGGTGCGATATGGAATTATGTTCAAAATCATGGAGAAAACAATAATCGATTCATTTATAACGATTTTTAGCCTATTCTGTTGTCAATTATTTATAATAGTAGCTTACGGTCTATTCGGTTTTATAGTATTCGGCAATATTTCGCCTCATTTTCGCGATGTACCCGACACTATAATTACACTAACTTTATTATCGTTAAGTTTTTTACAAGACTTCAATTTTAATAGTATCACCTATCATTATCCGATCGTTGGTTATTTCTATTATAGCACTTTTATGTTAATTACATTATTAATCATAACTTTATATATAACAATAATTATCATCCATTATTCAAATGCACGTGAATATTATTCGAATATCGAGAATCTCGACGATTTACCGCGATATTTACAACGGGAAGAATACTTCTATCGAAATTTGTTTAAAATTCGAGCAAAACGACTAAAAGGCGGTGGTGATAACGATAATAATCTACCATATTTCCAATATAATATAGAACCGAAAGGTGACGAACACCGTTATCGTGATAGTTTAACTATTGAAAAGTCCCAACTTGAACTAATGCGTAATTTAATTCGTTTAAATTACATTAAAGATGACGCCGACGAAAAACTTCAATTAATGTTGAATATTATTAGTTTTTCTATGGTGGATGGAGACGGAAAAGAGATATTTTTCAAAGAGAAAATGGACGATAATCGGGCGAAATTAATATCGGATGATAAAATATTAGAAATGGAGAGTATTGTTAAGAAATTAACGGAAAACGACCGGGAAAAGAGGCGGAAATTGCGCCAACAATTACGTTATAAACAGACTATTGATAAATGTTTGAAACAGTTGGATTTTTTCCAAGATATGTTAGAAAGTCTAAAAAATGCAGTACCAGTTATTAACGTTGAAGATAAAGTCGTGTAGAATTTTAATATTGTTGATAAATTTGTTCTTACCTTTTGAATAAAAACTTTAAACTTAATGATTCCTATTTTCGTCTATTTTCCAGTCCAAATAATTCCCCCAACATATACATTTACTCCAATAATTAACATTAAAGACCTTCGATGGCGGTATAAATTAACAGATAAATAAAAAATAATTAAAACTAAAATTTCCATATATTTACAATCATACGGAATTATCACCATTTTGATTATTATCATCTTTATTTGAATTAGTTGGAATCATATTGATACGTTTCGGTAGCGCCAATTCGAAGGCCTCTTTAAACGATTGCCCCTCACTTACGCGAAGTAAAATTTCAAAAACTACAACAAATAAAGCAACAATTGACCATAAAATCGATAAAAATACCAACCTTGATTGATTGTGAATACTTTCCGATGATCCGTCCAGAAATATTCACTAATCGGTAGTTGTCCATGAGCAATACCTTGTTCTTCAGCTTTCTTCAAACAAATACCCTTAAAATCCACAATTATAAAGATTATTTTAAAATTATCAAATTTGTTACTTTATGTGAATTATGGTCAACTAAACCACCGATTATATAGATTTTATCCTGTTCTAATTCTTTAACGATATTCTCGCTTTCACTACTCAAATAGATCAATTTCTCTTTGGGGAAAACTTTCAAATAATCATCAGAATGAAAATTGATATCCCAGTTTTCATAACCGTGATGTTTCGACATTTCGTCTTTATTACGTCCTGAGAAACTTGTTAAATGCAGTTGCATTGGAGCGGTGGCACGCCGATTTTCCGTATAGATGCGCAAGATTTGCTTTATCGTCTTTGCCATATCCTAAAATTGTTTGAAATAATTTTAAAAATGAATATAATATACTCAATAATAGATACCTTATCGATCATCAAATCGTCAAAACTTAGATCGATACAAACACCAATTTTACAGGGACTATCTTTCATTTTCATGCGCTTCAACTGTTTCCGACTAGGTCCTAAGTCGATATTGTTCAATTTAGCTTCGATACGCTTCTGTTTAGTTTTCAAACGTTCTCTTGCACGTCTCTCCTTCTTTACTTCTTGCCATTTGAGACACTTTTGGTATTTTTTCATTTGATTTTTGGTTAAATTCGATACTTCAATACCGTTAAAATATTGTTTCGATGATGTTTCATCCGCATCGTTGGTATCACCTGGATTAAGGGCAATTTTTTTCTTGTCATTTCCTTCTACTCCAACACCATCGCTTTCATCATTGGCACGTTTATTTGTCAATTTATTATCACCAATATCTGTCATTTTTTCGGAAAATTTCTAAAAATTAATTAAAATAAAATACAACATAACCGCACTTTTTAACGTCAAATTGTTAGGTTATCCTCGGACAGTTAGCGATGTTGGCGCCCTCTATTGGAATATGTTTAAACCACCATTGAAGAGGTGGTTAATTTGAAATTCTTAAAGAATCGAAAATTCTAATATTGTTTGAAAAAGCGGACAAATTGTTTCGTTTTAAAATCTAATATCAAATTTCGCTTAAGAGAAGGAACTATTTTTGAAAAGTAACAAATTGAACACCAAAATCGGTTACAAGACGCAATTCTAGAGTTCTTCCAGTTTCATGTTCTATTTTTGTAAAGATTATAGAGATACACCTCGAATCTGATAGAAAAGTATTCAAACCCTAAAATAATGGTAAAAGTGAAATTTTTATTTAATGAATAATGATAGATTCTCTAGTTGTGAGTATTGCCAACTAATAACACAAGTTCCTCTGTATTTTATTTTAAGCCATACATAAATTTAAACAATTCGAAATTTCAGTTCAGTTCGCAATAGGAAGTACAAGTATATGCATGTATATCAACTACCATCAATTATGATTGCAACCAAATATTTTAAATCCAGTATGAAGAAGAAAAACAATAACAGTTACAACAATAACTTCAACAACGTCAACCACCACGGTGGGTCTTTACGTATTTCCTACACCAATACCACCAAACAGTAAGTTAAGTGGTTGATTTTAATCGTAATAGAACAAGTGCTAATTGATTAATAGAGAAACACAGAAAATAGGAAATCTCCATCGATATTTCGCTCAAGGAAATTTCCGTAAATATTTGGCAATCCCAATTTCCTCACAACGTACCGATTTAGTTTTCACTATAAAAAAAACAATATAAAAATAGATCAAATGACTGAAATCTTTGTAGTCTAATAAACGAGATACGTAGAAGGAATTCTATGCCAACCAGGCATTTTCAACAAAAAAAAACCTATTGGCTAATCGCCGATATCAAATTATTTTAATATAAACGCTAGAATCAACCGAATTATATAAGAGAAAAAAACCCATTTCCTCGATTTGTGCAAATAATCGAATAATTTGTGAATATCTACGGTTATTTATTATTATTGTTGGTCGTTTAAAAAAAGCGCCTTCACGCTTATGCCATGTCAAGATCGCACTATAATGCGTTGATATTTAAAAAATTGGTGTTTATGGATACGATCTTTGACGATTGGTTCGATTCTAGCATGCTATTGGACAACACATAACCATAATTCTGCTATTGTAGAAAAATCGCCAACCTTATAGCATTGTGTTTTGTTATTCTTATTTTTTTTATGCGAATTAACTGGTTTTTTAATTATTAAATAAATCATTATATAAAATGGTAAATCAATTGTTAAATTATAATAAATATAACTATTTATACTCTATTTATACGCATATGTAATCTTTATTAGAAAGCGAATAACAGGTAGTTTTACTATCTTGTTCAAGTTTATGTGTATAGATTACGTTTAAACAAACAATACTTACTGCAGATTTATTTTGTTTATTTTATATTATCAATAATAATGATAATAATGGTAATATTTCCTGTTTTTTGTTTTGTTTGTTAAAGGAGTCTCACTTCCGATGTCGATTTGGAGCTCCAGTTCTGTAGCCCTAGAATTAGGCCAATCTCTAAGCAACACCAGCAAGGATAGCATCAATAATAGTAATACGCGATTATATAAAAGGACACATCAGGTAATTTTCAAATTCTCTTAATTATTAGACAAAGTGCAAGGATGAGTAGAGTCACAGCTTGTTCCATACGTTGGTATTTTTCAATTGAAAAACAAGCAACCGAACCAAACTACGACAGTATATAATCAAAACGTGGCCAACTCTGAGTTGTACAACTTTTATTGTTGATATTTAGAATAATGAATGCCAGATCATTACTAATTATAACAAATTAGCCTGCATCGACAAGGATTAGAAATAAGCTACGACACTACGTATAGTTTTGTACATCGATTATAATTCAATGTATTTACAACTAAAGAATTTTGCCTATTGTAATTGTGATTGAAATAATTGACATCAATAGAAACTGGTTAAATGCTATTTGGAAAAAACTGGTTTCATAGTAAGACAATGTTACGCGTAGTAATATAAAAGTGGCTTTGTTGTCTCGAATAATAATGGAAGATTTTTATTTAATGTTTCAAAAAATTGTACAAAGTCCTTGATTTTTCTGTAATTTCTTATCTACTATACAATAATTTAATACCGGTTTGATTAACCTTGATTGGATTCACAAAAATATTCGGTATATTTGTTCATGATGTAAACATATATAACCGGTAATTAGAACTACAAATATAGGAAATTATGTGTGTCTAGTTAAAAAATGGTATAAGACTTTTCGTCTTAGAATTTCATCCTCTATTTACACCTATCAGGATGGGCGCCAATTATGGGACACGTTGTAGAAATTACGGTAGTACTAAAACTTGTAGTAATATTGTCAACTTTTCGTCAATTTTTGGAAATCTGGCAACAAACAAATTAACAATTTCTGAGAGATTTGGAAAACGCTTCCAGTTTACTGTAAACTGTGGGAAAATCATTGAACAGTTGAGAGTATTTGTTAAATTATAGGGGAAAATATAGAAAAAATGAAACAAAACAATTGTGTAACCCGCAATTCAATCGGATTTGTTTCAAAGTAAAAAAATTTTTCACATACTTCTTTCTAATGCTACTGTATTCATTGCAATGTCATGAAAAAAGCAAGTCGATTATTAAAAATTGTTATTTTTCTGACACCAAATTAAAGAATATGTAACCCTCAAGATTTTATCAAATTCTTAAAAAACTGATAAACCTATTGGGAAATTGCTTGGAGATATGAATAGCTCTTTTAATTTGTTAAATACTGCGGGAAAATCGATATTTCTCACTAAATTATGGGAGAATAAAGCAAAAATTAGGACAAAATACGTATCCTAGGATGGTCTATTTCTAGCTCCGAGTTCGATCGAAATTTTTGAAAACAAAGTACGTCTTCGAATACTCTTTTAAATTCAGTTTTTAATGTTTTGGTCATTGCAATATATCATCAAACGAGCAAGATATCAATTATACATTGGGAATTTGCGGACACCGAATCAAAAAAGATGTACTTTGGACTTTCAAGTTTTAATAAATTCGTATATCTCGAATATTAACAATTTCTGTTATACATACAGTGCCCGTCACCTTGTAGTCAAACCGCCCAAAACTCCTATTAATTGTCGAGTGATTGGAAACAAATTTTAAGGATTTATAGGGGGGTCCCTGGTGCACATTTCAGTGAAAGTTGGACCATGTAGCTCGTTGGGAAACTTGAAAAAAGGTGATTTTTGTTGAAAACTCAACATTTTCGCCAATTAGTTTTTTACATAAATGGACTTGAGAATTCTCGGAAAACTGTTTTTTTTCGGTTTTCTGACACTGTATTCCGAAAAAAAATTGAAAAACGGGTTTCTCGTACATCGATCGTAAATGTGACCAGTTATTCGCCTCTCAGTTGTTCTATTCTTATCTTAATCGGGTGTTCATGTTATCGTATTTGTTTACTTAAGAAAAACTCCTTGACATTCGATCCTCTAAAGAAAGAAAATTAAGCCACTGTTTATTTTCAATTTGCAGTTAGAAGAGAGCGACACCATAAATTTAAGGGTGACAAAAAAGAATGATAATACTAATATTAATAATAAAGCTACCGTATTACTACCTCATTACTCAAGATAAGTTGATAAAAATCGACACTTTTGAGTAACAATGTTGGGGATAGTTCAGTGGATCGTTTAGAATTTCTCGTAAAAATTCCGTTTGAAATAGCTGTAACAGCACAAAGATCTGTTTACAATTATTACGGTGATTCTTCCCTTCTTTTCTATTGTTTATTTTTGTTGCAGTTTTTAGACTTTGTATCAACTTACTAGTAAAAGCAATCGTGTACTATCGATACGTCACCTACTAGAATCATAAATAATATTCGTTTGTGTTTAACCGATGGGGCATTGGAAATGCATTTTTCGTTAAAAAATAACCAGATCTAAATTTTGTCTTTTTTATTTCATTAAATTCCTTTATCTCGTTTGTCCCGAAGAAAAAAAAAAACTGTCGACAATTATTTATTGTTAGGGTCACGTATTGTTTTTCGTTAAATAAATAAACATTGGATCGTTTTAAGAGACTATACCAGTGGTTTTCAAACGTTTTGGAAGTGCCGACCATGTAAATTATTTATTAATTTATTAAGGACTCTTAATTTTTCACCAAGGACACATTTTTTACATTGTGGATAACGAATATTTCACTCTGAGCCAGTTTGCGGAATAAAAAAAATTACCAGATCGACTGTTGAGAAACACTGGTTTAAAATTTGATACTAAACTACTGTGACCGACAAAGGGAGGCGAGCGATTTTTGCACCAGTAACCCCCCTATAAATCCTTAAAATTTGTTTCCAATCACTCGACATTTAATAGGAATTTTGGGCGGTTTGACTACAAGGTGGCGGGCACTGTATATTCGCATAAAAAGCGCGGAAATAGAAACAGAAATAAAAACAAATAATAAATTGCTAAAGAAAGACGATTTAGGCAAGATTCTATTTTATGTGAAAAACCTAATGGAGCTTGTTTTATCTAATTATTTATTGAAAATATTGCC
The DNA here is from genome assembly GCA_020740385.1 of Mylabris phalerata. Classification (NCBI taxonomy): domain Eukaryota; kingdom Metazoa; phylum Arthropoda; class Insecta; order Coleoptera; family Meloidae; genus Mylabris; species Mylabris phalerata. The sequence goes on along the minus strand of JAJEOX010000223.1, from coordinate 5,029,275 downwards.
CAATTTCGGAAATTTCGAATTAAAAAAAATCACAGTTCAACAATGCGCAGTTGGATAGACTTTAAACATGTTGAAAGTATTAAAATTGTTGATAATAAATCACATTCGAAAAGATTAATTACAGTTGGAACGAAATGATTTAACCTACGCGTTATTCATTCAATGATTCCAATATTTTTAATTCCACACTAATTAAGCCACCATGGTAAAAAAATTTGAAATTCATCGAAACAGTTACGTCAATATTGAGAAAATTTAAACAGAAAAGCATTCATAGAAAAATTATCAACGGATTATTGTTGAAATTATTGAACTAAACAAAATGTACAAAACGGTCAAGGTGTGTTGTTTTGATAGGATTCGGAATAAAGTTGTGAATTAATTGATTGTTTGCATTCTTGGGGATGTAGAGAATTTTTAATTATTTTAAAGTGATTGAGGGCCAATCTGTTTTAGGGTTATTTTAAATTTTCTAGACGCATAAAGGCTTTAAATTTAGACGTTTTTCCACCTGTTGTTGGAATTTGTGATACGACTTACATTATTTCATTATCTATAAACATATGTCTTTTATCTTTGCCAAACATATTTTGTTTATTTACACAAATAAAATATGTTGATGTATTAGCGTATTATTTAATATTTATTTATTGTAAGTTATTTACGATAACAACAAGTGTTGATAATAATTAACTTCCGTTGTTTTTTATTGTGGTTTTAAACATAATCGTTATAATTTTGTTTCTAGTGCAAAATGTCCCAATCAGTGGATGAATTCCACACACCCCGTTATCTATCATGGCGTAAATTACATTTGAGTCGAGCCAAATTGAAGGCATCGAGCAAAACATCAGCTCTATTAAGTGGTTTTGCAATGGTAGCAATGGTTGAATTACAATTACAAACACCAGTAACAATGCCCAGTGCTGTATTGGTGGTTTTTGCTGTTATCACAACATTATTAGTAGCCGTACATATGTTAGCATTAATGATAAGTACATGTATATTACCAAATATTGAAGCTATTTGTAGTTTAGATGCAATTAGTTTAGTTGATGAATCACCACATGAACGTTTACATTGGTATATTGAAACAGCATGGGCATTCTCAACATTATTAGGTTTATTATTATTTCTAGCTGAAATTGGTATATTATGTTGGGTGAAATTTTATGATATTAATAAAACAGCAGCATGGTCAGCTAGTGTTGTATTAATACCAATTTTATTTGTTTTTTTAGCATTTGCTATACATTTTTATCGTTCATTAGTGTCACATAAATACGAAATGACAATATCGGGTATTAGAGAATTAGAAATGTTGAAAGAACAAATCGAACAAGGTGATATTGAGAATAATCGAACCACGAATGGTGTCAATGATTTAATGCATAATATACAAATTGTATGATGAAATTATTGATTATTTTTTAAAAAAACACAATTTAGTTCGCATTTGTTTATATCCAAGCTTTTTATTCTTATTTCTTTATACTTCGTTATTCAGCTCGAAGAATACAGTTCTTATGGCTCTTATTTGACGAGCAATTTAAGAAATAGTTTAATGATTTATTGAGGGTCATTTTAGCAAAAGTTGGGCCTCATAGCTCATCTGAAAGTTGGACAAATAACTCAAATTGGCTTTGAAACTGATAGACATATATCATATTTATTCTAGAATCCAATGGAGAAAAATGGTGGCAGCATCTTTGAGTCATTCGTTTATAAAAATCATAAAATTATCTAAAATGAGCTACGAGGTTCAAATTTTCGTATAACTCGTTAGAATAATTTTCAAATTGCTCGTCAAATAATGGGAGTGGTTATAATTATATATTTTCTAGTGAATGATGGTATAAAATAGATTTTTATTAGCGGAATAAGCAATAAGGATATAAATATTCTCTTAGAGAATCTACACGTAACGAAATGCAACAACTGTGATTTTTCTTTACACTGATAAGAATTTTTATTGTATTTTTATGAAACGAAGCAATATACATTTCAATTTATTATCAATTTTCAATACTTCTTTAACTCTACTTTCCTTATAGGATATGGTGTTGGTTTCATTACCGTCTGTCTAAATTTAATATCGCGCATCTCGCTCTCCACACAAATATCCTCAAACCATGTCCCTTTTTGTAATTGTCCGGTGACTAAATGTAAAAATTTCCCTCTACCATGTTTCATATCGTTTCTCCATTCACCCTCATATCGATTCAAATTCGGCCGTACAAACATTCCAATACCATGGCGTTTATCAGCGAGAAAATTACCAGCATAGAAATCGCCATTGTTGTACCAGAAATGGCCGTAATTATGTTTTAAATCGTTCTGCCAATGTCCAATATAAATGTTACCATTTCGATATTTTCTCATACCGAAACCGTGCCGTTTGCCGTTGCGCCACCAGCCGACATAATCCAAGACAAAGACTTTATTGCGAAGGTGGTAAGATAAAATACCGAAACCGTGGAATTGGTTGTTGTCGAATTCGCCTTCGTATTTGAAATTCTTGTGCGTTATTAAAGTTCCTCTGCCTTCAATCAGACAAATTTATTTGAAATTTTTGTACAGTATATCGAGTACAAACCTGATTTTCTATCATTAACCCATTCTCCTATATATTTATCCAGATAATTGTTGAAAATTGCATGTCGTAAACCTTGACGTTTTATTATATCCGCAAAATTTTGTAATCTTGATTTCTTGCCTTTATTTTGTTGTTTCAAGAAAGGCATAATACACTAAAATTTGAACCAAATATCAGTCTAAATGAACTATATAGATAGATTAGTACAAGGCGGCGATATCACTAAAATATTCATTTTGAAATCCCATCAGTTGTAATTTTGAAAATTGCGCCAGTTACTGCAAGTAACTATGGTTAATAATAGATGGCACTTTGGTAAACTGATCGTGCGACAATCTTAGCAATATTGCCAAGTTTATTATATTGTTATTAATTATAATCAACTATAATAATTCATAATTTGATCTAGATCAATGATTTAATAATCGTTAATTTTAATAGAAACTTAACTTTGGGTATGAAATAATTTCTTAAAAATTAATATTGGACAATGAAATGATGAAATTGGTGCTGCCATCTATTGCCGAATTTATCAAATAAGCATCTGTCACTGATGTAAATATTGTAGATAAATGTCAAAGTGTAATTTTTTTTAGAAGAAAATTTATTAAAAATGACTTCTCCGTCGTCGATAGAAAACCGGAAACGGAAATTATCCACGGATAAATTGTGTGAAGACGGTGAGATTTTATCGGATGATGAAATTCCATTAAAGGTCATTAAAATTGAAAATGACAACCAATCAGAATTACTTAACCTCACTATTGTTGATAAGACGCTTGAAAACAATGAGAATCCGAAGGAAAATTCTGTAATAATTGATAAGAATGCAACTGAAGAAAATATTAAGAATAACGAGACAATTGATGGGTTTATAGTAGTTGAAGATGCTGAAGATAATAAAGGTAATAAAGATAATGATGTTTTATTAGAGGTGGATAAAGAGAATTTAAAAGAAGATGAAAAAAATTGTTACAGTCAAAGTACAGAAACTACTGATAGCGGTATAGGGTCACAAAGCTTAGAAATTTGTGATAATTTTACACCAAACGATGAGGAATCATTGATCGAATTACCTTGCATATCAATCCGTTTTAAAGATGATCCAATCTCCGAACAATATAAATCGAAACTTTTGCAATTTTTCAATAGTTTTATTGAATTAACACCGAAATTTACCGATAATTTAACACTAGAAATCTATAAAGATACGGATATTGATCCGAATGGCTGGGTGGTAGTTGATGAGATTGTACAAGAGAGTTTAATTGAAGAAAACGCTAAATACGATTCGCCAAAGAAACACAAAAAGAAATCTAAAACTAAAAAAGAATTGTTCGTGCTTGATTCAAATCCATCGGATAGTCCGCATAGAAATCTACGATATACGAGTAAATTTAAAATCGATTTATCTGACAAGAAATCCGATGAGAAATTAAGGAAATTGAAATGTTTCAATTGTAACGGAGATCATGCTTTGAAAGATTGTAAACAACCGAAAGACCAACGGCGTATTAATTTGGCCCGTGATAAATCCAAACAGAAATCTACGTTAGTTTCGTTTATTTCATCATTATCCTATAGAAACTAATTTATCATTTATTTTAGGCGATACCATGTGGAATCTCAACAGAAATTCAATCATCTACAACCTGGGAAATTATCGAGCGAACTCCGGAATGCTTTAGGATTACGTCGAAATGATTTGCCACCGTTTGTTTATAAAATGCGCCGAATTGGTTACCCGCCAGGATGGTTAGAGGAGGCGAAAATCGTTAATTCCGATTTGGATTTATTTGATATCGATGGGAAGAATTTGAAGAATCACGGACGGAAATCAACTAATTCGATAGACCCAGCGAAGATTGTCGATTATCCTGGTTTTAATGTGCCTTTAGATAAACATTATCGTGATGTATTTTATCACAATAATCATCATAATCGAGTTTTAATTAATTTAATTTATAGGAGTATAACTTTTATGGTGTTCCACCTTATTCGGAGGCTTTCAGTAAAGGAAATATGATAAAATATATAAATGAATTATTGAAGAAACTTAATGATAATTTGGAAACTGTTGATATGGATTTAGATGATGAGGATGCAATGAATACAGTCTCAGATGACGATGATAATAAAACTAAATCTTTAAATGAATTAGAACAACAGAAACAACAATTATTGAATGAATTGAAAAATAACGAAAAATCGATTACAATAAATGATAAAAATGATAATGAATTGGAAACAAATCCAATTGTAAAAAGTACAAGTTATGGAACGCCGATAATAAAAACAAATTCACAATTTAATAAATTACCACATCCGGATAATTTTTCGAAAAATGTTAGTCCGATTATCAATTTTGAGAATTTACCAAATTCTACAGGTAAATATGAACAAATGATTGATGTTTTACAGAAAGTCCGAACGACGTTGAAAAATCGACAGAATTCCCCTACATGATCTTTAGAAATTTAATTTAATTTTTATTTATAGTCAAATTGACAACAAGTACAAATTGTGAGGACGTTTTTTTAATTCTTTATGTAAATTTGTGGTGTTTACAATTAAAAAATTGTTGAATTTTAATAAGGAAATAATCTGATTTTAAGCTTTCAAAAAAATATATTTTACATTAGGTTTATCGATTTTTTTTACATTTTTTGAGCATTTATTTGTTAATGGAATGTCTAAAAATTAACATATTCTCCAAAACCAGACATCCCGCAATCTATTTCTAATCGAAATCGTGAACTAAAAATAAAATTAGTGCGACATATGTGAGTTTGTAGTGGTTTGATACAAGCATAGAAATCGCTTAATACTTTCTAATATTTTAAGAGATTGTAGATGGTGGATTCGGTGGGTTCCCATCGCGATTATCACCGTTCGATTTCGTCGTATCGTCGGATGAACGTTGCGGCCGCGGACGGAAATAATACAGAAACAACGCGGCAACGAAGAATAAACTTAATAACAATAGATTCTGGTCGGCTTGTACTGACTGATTGCGAAAGCCTACAAAATATTCGTTTAAATAAGAAAAATATTTTTAACCGAATTCGAACCGTCTTCAAAACATTCACTATCTGTACAAGTCGTTTGAGAGTTTCTAATCTAAAAGTAAATAGATTATAAACAAAACATCGAGATTATTATGGGAAATTTACAATGTTTAAAAGACGCCTCATGTATAATTCATGGCTCCAAATACATTCACAAGGATCTGAATTTTCGTCACCCATATTTGTATTTTTTTTGTATCCACCTACAATATTATCATTACTAATATTATCAATTCGGAGAGAAAACAGGATGAAAAATTATCAATATGTAATCGTTTCCTTACCACACAATTAACACAATTTTAATTATTGTTTCTACAATAACAACAACAATTTGATTGTTCTAAAATTATTCCATAACAGTTAAACTTTAATTTTCTTACGATACGAATATTTACAAGGCAAAATAAAATTAACGAAACACTTTTATTGTTCTAATTTTGGTTATTTTGCCATATCTGTCAAGCAATTTGACAGATTCTGTTGTTATATGTAGACGAATATGGTGGGGTACTCCGTTTTTTGATTGGTTAAACAGCAACATGTGGACCAATTAGACGATTGCATTGCTGGCAATTCGCCCTCTCTACCTAATTATTATCGCTTGATGACAATTATTATTATTATTGTAAATTGTTGTTACGATACGTGATGTATTTTAAATAATAATCTTGAATCGACGAAGTAATAATGTAAATATTTTACGTATGCACTCTTTTTGCTACAAGCCATCAATTTTCATATTACATTGTTTTGCACTCACACTAAGGCCATTAATCATGAAATGGGTTATTGTCAACGTGGAAATCGTAATGGACAGGATTTAATGTTGGATAAAAATCCGAAAGGGATTTACGAGTGTTATTCAATTTTAAATGCGGTTGGTTACACTCAATTCTACAGGTTTAGCCAATAAAGGCGGGATTTTTTTGAATTATGTTCATTGTTTTGTAACGATGCTGTAATTTGGCGCCACTTTCAAATCTATTTATAGGTATTGCCCCAAATAATTGGTTTAGGGGAAACTTAAAAAAAAGTAACAATATTATAATCTGTTTCACTAAAATACTTCTAGTTCTTGTACGACCAATTTACAAATCATTTAAAAAATTTATAGCCGAGTCCTTAGAGATTATTTGAGCAAATTTTGAACCTCACAAGTAAACCTTACGAAGTCGAAACTCCCGATTTTGAGGATTTTTGGTATATAAGTACTTCATTCTATTCTAAGGGATGCGTGTTTTGTCATTCGTGCCCATACGCAAGTTTAAGGGAGAAAATGGGGGTTGAAGTTACCCCTGTAAAATCAGTTTTTGGGCAATATCTCTAGAACGGTTCAATATTTTTTGATGATTCAAAAATTGAAAGATAGACATTTGTGGGGGATACAACGTAGTAGAAACCACTTGTCAATATCTTGTTGGGGGTGGAAATGATAGGCACTTATGTGCCGTTTTTTACGGTTTTTTGCAATTTCACACCCCATGGTAAAACATACCAATATGAAATTTTTTGTAGTGGTAGAAAATTACAAAATAAAAGTTACCTGTTCGAAGGTTTTTCATTATTTTTAATTGTTACCCCATAAATAATTTTTAAGTGTTGTAACGTTAAGGGTGAATTTTGGCTATGTATATTATTTTTTGAAATCGCATTTATGTGGGTTTTGAAGGCATTTGAAGAACCTTTCAAATGATATATGAATGACTACCCCAAACTACCCCTTAATGAATTATGCTAATATAAATTTATGAAAAAATATTTTATTACTATTAGTGATTCTAACCATAGTAATTATTTTATTTTGTTTGTATTATTTATATAATGATCCAGTTTTTTATTTTAATTACTATTTTTATCAATGACAACCCCTTCTGAATTATTATAATATAAATTTATCGAAAAATATTCTATTATTCTATTTACAATGATTCTAGAAATTCCCTACATTTTATATATTTGCATATACGTAACAACTTGCTTATGGTCGGTAGTTGTTACAATAATGATAGATTTGGAAGAAATGTTCATTGAAAAAATTTGGCTTGCACTATCCGCATTGTTACATTAACAATCGTCACATGTACGACTTGTATGATAGGCTTTGAATGAAATATCTGTAGAAAAATCTGGTCTTTCATTCGGAAATCCACTCCGGTATCACGCATATTTGAATAATTCTGTATATATTGGGGTAGAAAACTGATTATGGACCAATAATTGTAGTTTAATTATGTTATCCCTTAAGTGAAGATTGCAACCATATCTCCATATGGCGAAAGCCATAAGCGTCTAGAAGGTTGAATAAGTCCAGTAGATCCTTTGATAAATTCATAATTTGGACAGTTTTACTTGTCAGCTCATCGACAAGTTGATCAGAGAATGATCGTCTCTGACGATGTCGTGGTTTTCAAAAAAGATCTCGCATTGATTTTTTTCGTTTTCCTCCATTTTATTCTAGAAAAGTTAAGAATGTTTCGCATTTATTCTATTCTAGAGGAGACAAATTAAAAAATCCGTATGTATAAGTATTTTTGTTTCATCTACGTGTTTAGTTTTGTTTCAAAAGTTGCAACATTTTCTATAACGAGTCTTTTTGATTAACTTCTTGAGGGCTCAGATTTTAGTAAGATGATCTCCAAGGACCCTCCTATGAAACTTTAAGGTATTTTTCAAATAGCTCTTTAATTTAGGTGTTTTCATAAGAGCTAGGAGCAATGGAATTCGTTATTACATTTGTAAATTTTAGATATTTGTTTAATTATTTTTCATATTTATTGTCCCGTCCAGTCCAGTCCTGCTTCTTTATTTTTATTCGTTTGGACCCAAAAGAAGGACCTTACCTGGCTAAAGAAGGTCTTGGCCTGAAGCCCATAAAGATCATGCCTAAATTCGCCTCTGATTATCAGTTGTATGGATTTTCAAAATTGCCCATTGACAATTTTTAAAAATTGTTAAGATGGCCCATAAGTTGTTCTAAAATAATTTTAATATGTGAAAATAAGACCTGAATTGTTGGAGAATTAGAGAGTTAACTCTTTTGATTTTTCAAAATTAAATTTGAGGATATTATCAACTTTGCCATGCTTAAATTTTTAAATTTTATCGTTCTACAAAACAACGTAGAATAACAATTTTCCGGAAAACAAACCTACTGGAAAATTTCTTAAAAATTTGGAAATTATTTTCAATTTGCTATCCAAGCCTAAAATTTCATTACAAATTACAAAAAACGTGCTCTTAAATTTCCTTTCGCAACCCGGAATTCGTCTGGAATTTTCCAACACGAAAAATGAAGTCGAAAACTCCTTGAAATGCCCTTTCTCAATGTGGCTTTACATTTTCAGTTCGAAAACAAGCGAGAAGTCGATTTATAAAGATTGGCATTTTTGGGGCGCCGGCTCGAAAAAGGTGCAATTCAATTATTTCAAAGGACTCCAAAGCCATTATTTTACAAATTTAGTTTAATATGGGCAGAACCCCAATTCGACTGTACCATCAGCATACGCATGCGACCCCTGGCAAGATCTAGAAGGTGGTAACCGGAGTTATTGTTAGCTGGTTGTAATGGTGGTGGTGGCGGCGGCGTCGGTGTACTTGTAGTGGTGGTGGTGTTGGAAGACGTGTTGACGGCAATAATTCTCACTGGACTTGATCTGTTGGCGGCAAAGAGTTCGAATGGGGCAGAGCGATTCTAGTTTCGCCATTATTTATACTTTGTGGCGTTAGCAGGAGATGCTGACAATAAAACAATTTCGGTAAGTCCCTCTTGGGTTTTTACAATTTCTATAATTGATTATATTGAAAATTATCAATTATACATTAAAATTGAATTGTGAATCATTTTCAAAGAATTGTTTCTGCATTTTCCATAAATCAAGTTATGAAATAATAATTGTAATTCGCCTTGAATCAGCAATTTTAACAATTACGGAAGGCATCTGAAAGAAATTCTCGAAACATAATTTACGAGAGTAGAGGAAATTATTAATTTATGACAATTTTAAACTTAGTTTTATACAGGAAAGGCAAGAAAACGTAGGTTTAACCAAGTGTATTTTGCGACAAATTGTGTTTACATTTTAATCGTTCTTTTAAACACACAAAATTTTTACCCTCGAAAAGTTTCAATATAGATCATAAAAGTTATCAAAGTTCTTCAGGGCGTTGATCATCGAACAATAATTAATCGTCGAGTTAGAACGCAAAAAATAAAAAATTTTCAACGACTTGATCGATTCATTATGCTGTGATTTGTAGATGAGTTTATGTACGTGTGTGTTATAATTTTCAAGTCCACTTAATAACCATAAAGCATCAAATTCTGCACACGACATGTGTCAAAATTATTGAAGTGATCGACAGGCTTCCAACTAAAATGCCTGAAGAGCACTCAAATCGAAAAATTTCAATAAAAATCATTAACAACAACAACATTTTGAATTGATAATTCCCCACTTTCTATTCGATTGTAAAACAGTATTGGCTCTTTCAACCGGGCGTTGCGACGCCTCGAAGATGCCGCCTAAGGACAGCGCACAAACTGCTTCCTCTAGGGCCGTTGTAGAAACGGCCGTTGTCACCACCGATGACCGCGAAACGTGGAGTAAAAAAGTTGATTTCCTGCTATCAGTCATTGGATTTGCTGTTGATTTGGCGAATGTCTGGCGTTTCCCTTATCTTTGCTACAAGAACGGTGGTGGTAAGTTTGCTGTTTGAATATTCCTTTAGTAATTAACGTAGAGGAAATTGTTAAAAACGCCGACAGCGAGTAGATCTTTCTTCCAACATATCTACAAAGTAAAACGGATATTTGATTATTATTCCTTCTGTTGTATTTATAATCCTGAAAGCCGTAATATCGATATGGCATCGGAATAATTCAATTACAAGAGAGCTAAAGCGATTGTCTGGAGGAAGGATCAAAGACTCGGCGACAGTAGTCTTAGAAACGAAGGAAATCGCTTTAGAGCCGTTTTTTGCCTCCTCGTCTTCTTTCGCTTGATATTTGAATTCAATTCCCAATCAATTAATCATAAAATCTTAAAAGTCTAAATCTAAGGATCATAGAAGTAATTTTAGTTCCCCATAATCTTATATCATCATCATCACTTTATGGTATGGCGTTATAATTAAGTCGAAAGATCAAAAGGTCTACTCATATCAAACCACATCACACACGTATTTTCTATAAATTCTAATAACCACTTTAAGATTTAATCAGATTAACTAACGTTAGCATACATAGTATATGATTTATAAATAAAAAACAAACAAATTATTCCTGTGAGTTTCACTTTATTGAATTAAATTGTTAAAAATAATTCTCGTTAAATCTCGGTCTCTAGCTTAATCTTTATTCGCTTAACTTCCTTAATGAGGCTATTTAGGTCCGTTTCTACCACTCTAAATCCTGACTTAATTTCAAATTTATACTTAAACTGTGTTAAGGCAGGATTTAGTTTGGACTATAATCTAAGGACCAGGAATATTCACCATTTTTAACGCTGCTCCTGCGATTTTCTTAAAGTCTCCGTCTATTGACGACTTATCTTCTCAGTTAATAATTAAAATTAACTAAAAATGCTGCTTCTATCACTCACTACAATCTTCCCTCTAGATGGACGTGTCCGTATCGTTTAAATAGCGTTCAAATTCAATATTGTACGGTTGCAATATAACAGACAGAGTGAGTGTCGTTAATGGTCCTTTAAATCAAATTATAACACGATTATTACACACAGAAAGATGCTACAGCGCCCTGTTAGCACTTTATATTTGCCTATCTGTCTGCCAGTCTGCCTGTTCATTAACTAGGATGCTTCTGATTAATTAGTCTGACACAAATGAGAAGAACATCACTCTTCAATTTTCGATAAATATAGTGCGCAAAATTCTATTCCATCCCGTAGTTGGCCATATGTTTGATAACGTAGAGTCTGAGCTTGGTTCAACTGCTTATTTGAAAAATCTTAAATCTAATAAGGAATGAATTAAGCTACGATTCTATGCATTGAAGAGTTTATTGTAATTTTGGTTATCAATTTATCTAAAATTTAGGTGCATTCTTGGTACCTTATTGTATAATGCTGGTAATCGGTGGTATACCTTTGTTTTATATGGAATTAGCGTTGGGTCAATTCAATAGAAAAGGAGCGATCACATGCTGGGGCCGTCTTTGTCCCATCTTCAAAGGTAAGCCGTATTTCCAACAATCATTATTGTAACTTTCGATTTAATGTTGAATATAGAATAAAAGACGATGGAAATCGGTTATCTCTATAAAATATAACGTCAATTATACCGAGCGTTTTCACTGATTTTCTCTAATGCTAGTACTGCTGCTGTTACGTTACTAATCTCCGGAAACTCTGAACCGGAAACGTGCTCGACATAGTTGTATTGTTGAGCGCGTCTTTACCACAAAAGGCATTTTTCAGTTTCCTGTCGTCGTCATCACCGTTGCCATCGTCGTCTAAGTGGTAAAATTCCATAATAGTAGTTGTTGGGACAATGACTGTTGGGGAATGAGTGGAAAATATTCAGTGAGATTATACAACGAAAGAAAGAAATAAAATGGTTGTTGAACAATGGCCATTCTCTTAACTCACCAGATTATCGTGCCGGTTCAAAATCATAAAATATACGTTAAATTTAACCCGAATCAACGCTATGATGGTGTTTATTAATAATTTTATTGATTTATTTCTTTGATTCGCACTAGGAATAGGCTATGCTGTTGTCTTGATTGCTTTCTACGTTGATTTCTACTACAATGTCATCATTGCTTGGGCGTTGCGTTTCTTTTTCGCTTCCTTCACCAATCTACTACCGTGGACCACTTGTGATAATCCCTGGAATACGCCTAATTGTCGACCTGTAAGATCTCATTCGCAGTTTACCCACAAGGCGATTTGCAATAGTCAAAAAACTACTATAGTGAAGCGCCTTGTGTTTTTTGTTGTTGGAGACTTCTTGATTTTTTAACAATTTCCAGTTCGATTACTCTGCGAGAAATTTCACCCAAGAAGACAACAACAACAGAAGCGAATCTGGAATCCAAACGAATCCAATTCAGGATGCACGATTCGCATCGGCAGCTTCCGAATATTTCAAGTAAGACTAATTTCTTCCCTTAACAGTTTCACTTATTCTCAATTATTTTACAGTCGAGCAATTTTAGAATTGCATCAAAGTAAAGGTCTACACGATTTAGGTTCAATCAAATGGGATATAGCTTTATGTTTATTAGCTGTCTATGTTATTTGTTATTTTTCATTATGGAAAGGTATTTCAACGTCGGGGAAAGTTGTCTGGTTTACAGCCCTCTTTCCCTATGTTGTTTTATTGATATTACTTGTACGCGGGATAACATTACCTGGTTCAGCTGAAGGGATCAAATATTATCTAAATCCAAACTTCAATGCTATCACATCGGCTGAAGTATATAAACCAAATTCTTTATTGATAAAGACGAATATTTGAATAATCGATAATTTTTAGGTTTGGGTAGATGCAGCCACACAAGTTTTCTTCTCTTTAGGCCCCGGTTTCGGTGTTCTTCTAGCTTATGCTTCTTACAATAAATACCACAATAATGTCTACAAGTAAGCTTCAATAATACAAGTCAATAAAATTTGGTTTAATTTTTTTTTTGTATTGTAGAGACGCATTATTGACGAGTTTTATAAATTCTGCAACAAGTTTCATTGCCGGTTTTGTGATTTTCTCCGTTCTGGGCTATATGGCACATGCTGCCGGCCGGCCAATCCAAGAAGTCGCAACAGAAGGTCCCGGATTAGTCTTCGTTGTATATCCGGCAGCAATCGCTACAATGCCTGGTAGTATTTTCTGGGCACTAATATTCTTCATGATGTTACTCACACTTGGCTTAGATAGTTCGGTAATTATCCAAATTATTATCAGTTCCATTAATTGATTTATTTTGAAAATAGTTTGGTGGATCTGAAGCAATTATAACGGCTTTAAGTGATGAATTCCCACTTATCGGACAGCATCGGGAAATTTTCGTCGCTTGCCTCTTCACGTTATACTTCCTAGTCGGTTTAGCATCCTGTTCGCAAGGTGGTTTCTATTTCTTCCATCTACTCGACCGGTATGCAGCAGGATATTCGATGCTTTTCGCTGTTTTCTTCGAGGCAATCGCCGTGTCTTGGATCTATGGGACACAACGATTTTGCGACGATATCAAAGATATGATCGGCTTTGCGCCCGGTTATTACTGGCGATTCTGTTGGAAATTTGCAGCACCAGTTTTCCTATTATTCATCATAGTTTATGGCCTATTAGGCTACGAACCGTTAAGTTATGAAGATTATGTTTATCCAAGTTGGGCGAATATTTTAGGTTGGATGATTGCCGGTTCGTCTGTTATTATGATACCGATGGTTGCAATTTATAAAATTATCGTAACTCCGGGACCATGTTTTAAGGTGAGGATTAAGGGCGATAACTCGTCAAAAAAGGGAATCTTTGACTAATCATTTCTTCTTTAATTGAATATTTCGAGCAACGCGTGATATTGCGTTGAAACGAGCATTTCTAGGTCTATTCGTTTTGCAAAATTTTAAGAAAATTCTGAATTACAGAGGAAAATATTACAACATCTTTTTTTACTTTTCCCCATGACCTAGCCAATAAAATTAATTTCTCAAAAATCAACTGTTCTATATTTTGAAGGGCGTTTTGGGGCACAATTTTAAGGATAGAAATTAACACAAGGTACTTTCTGGAAGTTTATACAGAAGTGAAGACCGCGGCACATTATGAGAATTCGGGAAAAACAGGAAAATTAACAATTTTCACCAAAACAAATACATCCGTGTCGTAGATCAAGAAATGTCCTTTTCAGTGAGATTTTACGTCTTATTGGAAGTGTTCAATTAAGGGAGAAATGGTCAATTAAAGATTCCCTTTGATTTGTAAATAATAAATTACTAAATAGATGAACTAATTTTTGTAGAGAATAAAAATTTTGATAACTCCATGGCGCGATACTCAGGTCGGTAGACAAATTAACGGTGTTGTTCAATCGGAAAGTAACCAAATTCGATTAACAATGCCGGAAGGTGCGGCTATCCAAACTCCGACTGAAGTTTGAGGGATACGAAAATCTAAATTTAAAGAATATTATGTTTAATTTCTCTAGTATTATTATTATTTTAATATATAAGTACATTAATGTAATTAATTCATATTCAAGTCTAAAAATCCATAATCCAATTAATCACCACTTCAGCCATTAATAGATAACTAATTATTTTAATTTAAATTAGTATCTATCATCGGTGGTAGTTCGATTGGTGGAATTTCAGACGTTTAGGCCAGGTGGAAACAGCAATGTTATCATTAGGTAAATAGAACGTATTATCCAGCAATAGAATTTTAATGAAAAAAACATTAAATTGTACTAGTTTTAGATAAAATAACCGTACAATTTAACAATGGTATATTTAAATACTAGGAATTTGTACATATATTATAAAGTTTAATCTTATATAGATAATTTTAGGTAAAAATAAGAGACTATCAAAACAGCCATTTGATAATCTCTGAATTTTTTAGTAGGTATTAAAACTTATTAATGTAGGTACCATAATGTGATTTAGTTGCCTAGATATAAATAAACATTGTGTGATTTATTAACCATAAATTGAAAGTCAATCATATCAGCCATTATGATTGACTTTTATCGTTTATTACCGAAATAAATTTTAATTTCCCATTTGGCGATTTTTTTAAATGACCCGCTCTTCTATCCGAATGTATTTCCAAAATGCGTCCATAGATGACAGTATAATCAATATACAATTAAAATCACTATTTAAATGAAGTACCGCAATTCAATGTTCAAATGTGTTAGAGAGAGAAGTACATTCTTTAGACACAACATGGCTGCCTGATAGGAGGCGACCTTCATTTAACAGAAAACAATAAATGATAACCAATGAATGACACTGGTCTTCAAAATTTTTAGCGCGCCAAATTTAAAATTTTAATTTTAAGGATTTAATGTTGCCTATCCTCACCAATATAACTGGCCGGAGCCTACCTTGTTTCATTCTGTTTGAAGTTGGCGTCAAATTTCAGACACAAAATGGATACCAATTGCGGTACTTTATATATGTAGTGACTAACAATTAAAAAAAAAAAATAAGACCATGAGTTTAAATATCTTGTTGCTAGACAAATGTTATTCAATTTTATCGCTTAGCCGACCGCACGTCCCGCAATAAACCGTACGATTTCCATCGCGCATGTTTGAGAACTTGACCATTAAGTATAGCACTAAAACAGTGGCGTAGCTACAATTTCGATTACCATCACGTCACATAAACGACCGTTCATGCTAGAAATTGGATCGAAAATAGACAAGAGAAAAAGTATGTATGACTTTTCCAATTGAAATGTTGAATAGAACGTTTTCAAGACAACAACTATTAGGTATCAAAATTTACGGTGCGATTCATTCATTTTGTGCCAATTTAAAGTTTTTTAGACTTTCGTAGAATTCAGCCGTCTAGAACAAATCTAGAAATTTTTGAGCTTGAATTATTAAATTTGTCCAGCTACGATAATGCCGCAAAATTGAGGAAAACCAAGAAGGGTCATTAGTCCAATTTTAATGTACCTAGTTGAATGTAGTCTGACGGCCTTTAAATTAGTTAAAAACAATCAATTTTTATTGTAATTAATATTAGTAGTTGCTTACTGGTAAAGCAACTAACGGAGCACCTTCACACAGTAAGAGTTCACAGAACGAGAAACTGAGGATTAGATTGGAAATTTCGGAGCTAAAATGTTCGCTAAAGAGACCGGAGCTTTGGGCCCTCATGTTTTCAAGGGCCCCCATGATTTCAAGGGCCCCGCGGTTTCGATTTTGGACTTATGTTGTAACTAATTGAAATGCGTCGGATTTATCGGTAGCCCCCAAGGTTTCCTAAGCTTAATCCGGCCCCATACACCTGTCGTATAAACACAATTATTTATCGACAAGTGGTTCTTTAAATCAAGGTGAAAATTTCGACTCCTATTTTTTCGAAAACTGAGCCAAAATTTACTCGGTTCTTGGAGCCCAAAACATGGTTTAAATAATGTCAAGCAATTCGCTTATACACTATAAATGTTATTAAAATTTCATTAATTCATCAAATACATTCTTATTGGAATTATTGACAAAAATATGAAGTACTGTCAAGGTTAATGTGTGTTGTCAAGAACAGTGTTGTCAGGAACCGTTGTCAATAAGCCTCTAATGATCACTAGAATATCGAATGCCGATCAGCTACTGAATAATTGAAAAAATAAGTAAATGAAAATGATTTTTATTGAAATACAATAAAATGTTTCATTAACACTAAATTCGTTAGTATTAATTCACCTTTTTATCGTGAAGCAACGATACAATTCAAACTATTGAATTCGTTATTAATAAATGTTAAAATCGGAGAAAAGTTGAAAATGGATCGTGTATGGAGTGAATTAACGAAGCATGATAGTTTAATTATTGTGAAATTTTTGGGATCGACAGTTTATCAGTTTTATTTTATGAAAATACTCTTGGTATTGTTTTTAATAGTACAACTCTTTGGACTAGTGATTCAAATTCATTTATTTATAAATGAATTGAGTGTGTTAGAATTCATCCAATATTCAATAACGTTTTTTATGAGTTTCTATGTAATAATCCATTTCATTGAAATTCGAGGAATTGAATAAATTTAATATTATATGAAATTTACAGCCGATGTTGGGTGCCACTGTACTACTAATTGATCCAAAATTGGTTGAGAATTTGTTTCAAGAAGTCAAGATGTTGCCGATTGACAATGCAAGTGAACCAACAAAGAGAAAAATTAAAATGGAAATGAAAATTGTTTCCATTTTCACGATTATCAATATGACTGTTGCAATGGCCGTTGGTTTTGCTATTCTCATTTTCAATCGTTATGATTACACGACATTCTTGCCAATCAAATATTTCGTTGATTATCATCCTGAATATTCCGACATATTCACATACATTTATAAAGGTAGTTTCACTTTTGCTGCTATTTTTCTAATGACACCACACGCTTATCAAGTCGTTTATTATACACAACACTTAAAATATCAACTTTGGATGTTGATTGATTTAATGGATGATATCATGAGTGGAGAAATTTCTCATATTCTTCCAAGCAGGTTAATAGAAGATCATGAATATCAACAACAAATCAAATTGAACTTGATTGGTTTTGTTAAAAGACATCAGGAATTATTAACGTAAATATATTTATTTGTCTAATATTTCTAAAAACTGAAAGAAAACTAATTACAGTGCAGGCCGTAAGAAGATTAAAGGGATATCGAATTATATCGCTTATTTTTCTGTTTGTGGTTTATTGGCTATTACAAGTATTATTTATGTTATTACTACGGTAAACACATATATTAATTTTATAGATAAAAACAAAATTATAAAAAAGACAATATATTTTTCAAAGGATTCCTTCGCCTTCTATGATTATCGCTATGTACCTGCAATTTGTCTATCTTGCGGAGCAACAGCTGCAGCTCTTCTAATGGCAGGACAATCTATAGAAACTGTTGTAAGTAACAATTAAAATGATTTAGTACAATTTTTTCATCACTATTCACTCTTTTAAGACTGACAATATTTATTATTTGTTGCAACAAATCGACTGGTACAATATGAATATTGAAAATCGAAAAATTTATTTACAAATATTAACATGTTCTCAAAAGAAAGTTGCAATTAAATTCTCCGAAAATTATTCAATTAATCATGCATTAGGTTTAACAGTTGAGTATTCATTATTGTATTTTTTTTATTATTTCAATTTGTTACAAGTAAAATTGTTTTTCAGGTTGTTCGTGGAGCATACTCTGTTATGTCGGTTTTGGCTGGTTTCAACGGTGATTAGAGAAAAATAATGTTTAATCTTGTTTCAAACACTATTTCATGAAGTAGATTTCTATGAATTCAAGACGAATGTTCTTCACTATTGATACAAGCACTACGTGTCGTTGTTAATCTTCTTAATTACCAATTAATTTAAGTGTTTATCGATAAATCAGTTGGTTAAAATCGCTAGAAAAGACTACTAAACTTGGCTTCAATGTGTCTTTTCTGCTGCAAATGTAGTCCCTTGAAAATGTTTCAAGAACGGCTCAAAAATTTCTTAACAATTTTGCTGTTGAACTACAATCGTTCTGTTATTTCTTTGAAAAATTATATCTAAAGTTATTTTCAAAACATTTCCATTTGCCCCTTATTTTGAATATAAGGTTGGATATTAAATGGAACCCTCTCAGGTGCGGTACGTATACAAAAACGTGCCAACTTATCCATTTCGCATCAAAGATTGGACAGTTTTCAAATTAGTTGAGACTTTACCTGAATCATTCGATGCTTTTACCGCAACAAATTAAATATGTTTAAAGTGGAAATTTCCGAAATAAAATCAATTATTCGCTCAGCTATTGAGTTTCAAAATCGTCATTTTATTTTGATTCAAAGAATCTTTCATAATATTTGAGGTAAAATTACCTGTGCATATAGAAAGGACAAGTCGGGCCACATTTTAGTAGTACTAAAGTTAAACTTGTACTTAAATAAAGTAGAGACTAACTAAATTATTGTTGACTACCTCTGTTTTGCTATTATGGTTTCTAATTGTAATAATTGGTCTAATTGTAAGTGTTATAATCGGCATTATAGTTTTCATTTGCGTTGTTTTGAATTGCTTTTCCTAGATCGCGCTGTACTATCATAGAAATTTTTGAAATTATGATATTTTTGATATAAATACAGCACTTGAAAAAAAAATTAAATCAAAAATAACAATTTGGCGTGTTTGATAATTTACTTTAAATTACTGTAATTGGCACTATTTCGTTTAATCAAAGTGCGCTGTGCTCATCACATTTCTGTCATCTGTCAGGAGACTTAACCTCAAAAAATACTGTGTGGCGACCATTAGCCAGGTATAACCACGTTGGCAACAATAAACAAGTGGCAACCCTGCTGCACGCTAGGCGCATGAGCCGGAACAACAACAACCCCATGTGGGAGGAAACCCCGAACGACTCACTCTCTTCTCCAAGCAACCACCGAAGAAGATAGACGCATCGAAGACTATTCGCCGCCACGTGATATTGTATATCCACGCTTGTTTTGTATTTTGTATACCTGTGTACCGATTGATAGTAATAAAGAATTAGCAACACGCTAAAGTGGTGACCCCGACAAGAACAAGCAACTCACCAAAGTGGTGACCCCGACAAGAACAAGCAACTCACCAAAGTGGTGACCCCGACAAGAACAAGCAACTCACCAAAGTGGTGACCCCGACAAGAAGAATAAGCAACACACTAAAGTGGTGACCCCGCGAAGAATCGAACAAACCGCGCGATCGAACCAGAAACAAAAACCACAGCCTACGCACCACGTGCTCAACACCAGGCCGACTTCGCAGGTAAAGCAGCTAAAACAAAAATGGCACCAAAGTGATGACCCCGCGAAGAGCCAACAACTCGCCAAAGTGGTCCCGAGAAGAAGAGCCCGCGAAAAATCAACAACTCGTCAAAGTGGGAACTCCGCGAGTAGAGTAATCGATTTTATCAGAATAACGAGCGAATTCGCACGCGAAAACCAGTCGCGACCACGTGCTACACAAAAAGGTACGTAAACAAGTTGGAACATGTCAGCTCCAATTCCAAGCCAGCTGGAAAATCAAACCATTCCGCAACGTACAGTGACCACCTCAGTGTCAAGGTACCACCGTTTTGGGCACAAAAACCCGCATTATGGTTCATCCAGCTAGAGTGCTAATTCCAAGAAATGCAAACAACCATGTTCCGTCCAACCGGAAAACGAGCACATCCATCGTCGCCAAAGACGGTCAACGATAGCAACAGCACTAGCAACCGCTACTGCTATAACGGCCACAACCGCGACGACGGCCGCAACCACAACAGTAGCGGCAACCGCTACTGCTGCAACAACCACGACCGCTACAGCAACCGTTGAAGCAACGACAGCAACCGCTACCGCTACAACAACCGTTGAAGCAACAGCACTAGCAACCGCTACTGCTATAACGGCCGCAACCGCGATGACGACCGCAACCACAACAGCAGCAGCAACCGCTACTGCTGCAACAACCACGACCGCTACAGCAACCGCTACCAACGAAAGAAAGAAATAAAATGGTTGTTGAACAATGGCCATTCTCTTAACTCACCAGATTATCGTGCCGGTTCAAAATCATAAAATATACGTTAAATTTAACCCGAATCAACGCTATGATGGTGTTTATTAATAATTTTATTGATTTATTTCTTTGATTCGCACTAGGAATAGGCTATGCTGTTGTCTTGATTGCTTTCTACGTTGATTTCTACTACAATGTCATCATTGCTTGGGCGTTGCGTTTCTTTTTCGCTTCCTTCACCAATCTACTACCGTGGACCACTTGTGATAATCCCTGGAATACGCCTAATTGTCGACCTGTAAGATCTCATTCGCAGTTTACCCATAAGGCGATTTGCAATAGTCAAAAAACTACTATAGTGAAGCGCCTTGTGTTTTTTTGTTGTTGGAGTTTTCTTGATTTTTTAACAATTTCCAGTTCGATTACTCTGCGAGAAATTTCACCCAAGAAGACAACAACAACAGAAGCGAATCTGGAATCCAAACGAATCCAATTCAGGATGCACGATTCGCATCGGCAGCTTCCGAATATTTCAAGTAAGACTAATTTCTTCCCTTAACAGTTTCACTTATTCTCAATTATTTTACAGTCGAGCAATTTTAGAATTGCATCAAAGTAAAGGTCTACACGATTTAGGTTCAATCAAATGGGATATAGCTTTATGTTTATTAGCTGTCTATGTTATTTGTTATTTTTCATTATGGAAAGGTATTTCAACGTCGGGGAAAGTTGTCTGGTTTACAGCCCTCTTTCCCTATGTTGTTTTATTGATATTACTTGTACGCGGGATAACATTACCTGGTTCAGCTGAAGGGATCAAATATTATCTAAATCCAAACTTCAATGCTATCACATCGGCTGAAGTATATAAACCAAATTCTTTATTGATAAAGACGAATATTTGAATAATCGATAATTTTTAGGTTTGGGTAGATGCAGCCACACAAGTTTTCTTCTCTTTAGGCCCCGGTTTCGGTGTTCTTCTAGCTTATGCTTCTTACAATAAATACCACAATAATGTCTACAAGTAAGCTTCAATAATACAAGTCAATAAAATTTGGTTTAATTTTTTTTTTGTATTGTAGAGACGCATTATTGACGAGTTTTATAAATTCTGCAACAAGTTTCATTGCCGGTTTTGTGATTTTCTCCGTTCTGGGCTATATGGCACATGCTGCCGGCCGGCCAATCCAAGAAGTCGCAACAGAAGGTCCCGGATTAGTCTTCGTTGTATATCCGGCAGCAATCGCTACAATGCCTGGTAGTATTTTCTGGGCACTAATATTCTTCATGATGTTACTCACACTTGGCTTAGATAGTTCGGTAATTATCCAAATTATTATCAGTTCCATTAATTGATTTATTTTGAAAATAGTTTGGTGGATCTGAAGCAATTATAACGGCTTTAAGTGATGAATTCCCACTTATCGGACAGCATCGGGAAATTTTCGTCGCTTGCCTCTTCACGTTATACTTCCTAGTCGGTTTAGCATCCTGTTCGCAAGGTGGTTTCTATTTCTTCCATCTACTCGACCGGTATGCAGCAGGATATTCGATGCTTTTCGCTGTTTTCTTCGAGGCAATCGCCGTGTCTTGGATCTATGGGACACAACGATTTTGCGACGATATCAAAGATATGATCGGCTTTGCGCCCGGTTATTACTGGCGATTCTGTTGGAAATTTGCAGCACCAGTTTTCCTATTATTCATCATAGTTTATGGCCTATTAGGCTACGAACCGTTAAGTTATGAAGATTATGTTTATCCAAGTTGGGCGAATATTTTAGGTTGGATGATTGCCGGTTCGTCTGTTATTATGATACCGATGGTTGCAATTTATAAAATTATCGTAACTCCGGGACCATGTTTTAAGGTGAGGATTAAGGGCGATAACTCGTCAAAAAAGGGAATCTTTGACTAATCATTTCTTCTTTAATTGAATATTTCGAGCAACGCGTGATATTGCGTTGAAACGAGCATTTCTAGGTCTATTCGTTTTGCAAAATTTTAAGAAAATTCTGAATTACAGAGGAAAATATTACAACATCTTTTTTTACTTTTCCCCATGACCTAGCCAATAAAATTAATTTCTCAAAAATCAACTGTTCTATATTTTGAAGGGCGTTTTGGGGCACAATTTTAAGGATAGAAATTAACACAAGGTACTTTCTGGAAGTTTATACAGAAGTGAAGACCGCGGCACATTATGAGAATTCGGGAAAAACAGGAAAATTAACAATTTTCACCAAAACAAATACATCCGTGTCGTAGATCAAGAAATGTCCTTTTCAGTGAGATTTTACGTCTTATTGGAAGTGTTCAATTAAGGGAGAAATGGTCAATTAAAGATTCCCTTTGATTTGTAAATAATAAATTACTAAATAGATGAACTAATTTTTGTAGAGAATAAAAATTTTGATAACTCCATGGCGCGATACTCAGGTCGGTAGACAAATTAACGGTGTTGTTCAATCGGAAAGTAACCAAATTCGATTAACAATGCCGGAAGGTGCGGCTATCCAAACTCCGACTGAAGTTTGAGGGATACGAAAATCTAAATTTAAAGAATATTATGTTTAATTTCTCTAGTATTATTATTATTTTAATATATAAGTACATTAATGTAATTAATTCATATTCAAGTCTAAAAATCCATAATCCAATTAATCACCACTTCAGCCATTAATAGATAACTAATTATTTTAATTTAAATTAGTATCTATCATCGGTGGTAGTTCGATTGGTGGAATTTCAGACGTTTAGGCCAGGTGGAAACAGCAATGTTATCATTAGGTAAATAGAACGTATTATCCAGCAATAGAATTTTAATGAAAAAAACATTAAATTGTACTAGTTTTAGATAAAATAACCGTACAATTTAACAATGGTATATTTAAATACTAGGAATTTGTACATATATTATAAAGTTTAATCTTATATAGATAATTTTAGGTAAAAATAAGAGACTATCAAAACAGCCATTTGATAATCTCTGAATTTTTTAGTAGGTATTAAAACTTATTAATGTAGGTACCATAATGTGATTTAGTTGCCTAGATATAAATAAACATTGTGTGATTTATTAACCATAAATTGAAAGTCAATCATATCAGCCATTATGATTGACTTTTATCGTTTATTACCGAAATAAATTTTAATTTCCCATTTGGCGATTTTTTTAAATGACCCGCTCTTCTATCCGAATGTATTTCCAAAATGCGTCCATAGATGACAGTATAATCAATATACAATTAAAATCACTATTTAAATAAAGTACCGCAATTCAATGTTCAAATGTGTTAGAGAGAGAAGTACATTCTTTAGACACAACATGGCTGCCTGATAGGAGGCGACCTTCATTTAACAGAAAACAATAAATGATAACTAGAGTTAGGATTTCGCTCCCTAGAAGGAGCAGTAGGGGATCTAATTTTTGAAAAATTTGACAAGAGCGGCACATAAGTTTCAATTTTGAATCAGTTGTTTTATCCGTTAACAAACAACAACAAGCCAAGGCGCTCTATATCGATAGCAACAGAATTTAGAAAAACAGTCGACCAATTATAAAGATTTGTTTAACTTAGCAACGTCATCGCTAAAACGCAGGTGTTTGATTTTAGCGAAATTTTGACAGATTTAGCTTCCCCTCCATTATTCTCTCATTGTAGTTCGTTTAGGTTAATGAAAAAATGATTTACACCGAAAAATAAATAAAATATTACTCACAAATTTATAAATTATTTATAACTCTGAATTCATTTACTAATTCTGTTGAAT
This sequence comes from Mylabris phalerata, assembly GCA_020740385.1. NCBI lineage: Eukaryota > Metazoa > Arthropoda > Insecta > Coleoptera > Meloidae > Mylabris > Mylabris phalerata. Next base: position 5,004,595 of record JAJEOX010000223.1, on the reverse strand, counting down.
ACCAATCATAGAAATTATTTTTATATTTAATATGTGACAAGTAAATTGCCGATTATTTGTATTTTAAATCAGTTACGTCACTGGTACGTTTTGACAGTTGAAATTTTTATTGTGCGACTGTACATCCTAACTCTAATGATAACCAATGAATGACACTGGTCTTCAAAATTTTTAGCGCGCCAAATTTAAAAATTTTAATTTTAAGGATTTAATGTTGCCTATCCTCACCAATATAACTGGCAGGAGCCTACCTTGTTTCATTCTGTTTGAAGTTGGCGTCAAATTTCAGACACAAAATGGATACCAATTGCGGTACTTTATATATGTAGTGACTAACAATTAAAAAAAAAAATAAGACCATGAGTTTAAATATCTTGTTGCTAGACAAATGTTATTCAATTTTATCGCTTAGCCGACCGCACGTCCCGCAATAAACCGTACGATTTCCATCGCGCATGTTTGAGAACTTGACCATTAAGTATAGCACTAAAACAGTGGCGTAGCTACAATTTCGATTACCATCACGTCACATAAACGACCGTTCATGCTAGAAATTGGATCGAAAATAGACAAGAGAAAAAGTATGTATGACTTTTCCAATTGAAATGTTGAATAGAACGTTTTCAAGACAACAACTATTAGGTATCAAAATTTACGGTGCGATTCATTCATTTTGTGCCAATTTAAAGTTTTTTAGACTTTCGTAGAATTCAGCCGTCTAGAACAAATCTAGAAATTTTTGAGCTTGAATTATTAAATTTGTCCAGCTACGATAATGCCGCAAAATTGAGGAAAACCAAGAAGGGTCATTAGTCCAATTTTAATGTACCTAGTTGAATGTAGTCTGACGGCCTTTAAATTAGTTAAAAACAATCAATTTTTATTGTAATTAATATTAGTAGTTGCTTACTGGTAAAGCAACTAACGGAGCACCTTCACACAGTAAGAGTTCACAGAACGAGAAACTGAGGATTAGATTGGAAATTTCGGAGCTAAAATGTTCGCTAAAGAGACCGGAGCTTTGGGCCCTCATGTTTTCAAGGGCCCCCATGATTTCAAGGGCCCCGCGGTTTCGATTTTGGACTTATGTTGTAACTAATTGAAATGCGTCGGATTTATCGGTAGCCCCCAAGGTTTCCTAAGCTTAATCCGGCCCCATACACCTGTCGTATAAACACAATTATTTATCGACAAGTGGTTCTTTAAATCAAGGTGAAAATTTCGACTCCTATTTTTTCGAAAACTGAGCCAAAATTTACTCGGTTCTTGGAGCCCAATACATGGTTTAAATAATGTCAAGCAATTCGCTTATACACTATAAATGTTATTAAAATTTCATTAATTCATCAAATACATTCTTATTGGAATTATTGACAAAAATATGAAGTACTGTCAAGGTTAATGTGTGTTGTCAAGAACAGTGTTGTCAGGAACCGTTGTCAATAAGCCTCTAATGATCACTAGAATATCGAATGCCGATCAGCTACTGAATAATTGAAAAAATAAGTAAATGAAAATGATTTTTATTGAAATACAATAAAATGTTTCATTAACACTAAATTCGTTAGTATTAATTCACCTTTTTATCGTGAAGCAACGATACAATTCAAACTATTGAATTCGTTATTAATAAATGTTAAAATCGGAGAAAAGTTGAAAATGGATCGTGTATGGAGTGAATTAACGAAGCATGATAGTTTAATTATTGTGAAATTTTTGGGATCGACAGTTTATCAGTTTTATTTTATGAAAATACTCTTGGTATTGTTTTTAATAGTACAACTCTTTGGACTAGTGATTCAAATTCATTTATTTATAAATGAATTGAGTGTGTTAGAATTCATCCAATATTCAATAACGTTTTTTATGAGTTTCTATGTAATAATCCATTTCATTGAAATTCGAGGAATTGAATAAATTTAATATTATATGAAATTTACAGCCGATGTTGGGTGCCACTGTACTACTAATTGATCCAAAATTGGTTGAGAATTTGTTTCAAGAAGTCAAGATGTTGCCGATTGACAATGCAAGTGAACCAACAAAGAGAAAAATTAAAATGGAAATGAAAATTGTTTCCATTTTCACGATTATCAATATGACTGTTGCAATGGCCGTTGGTTTTGCTATTCTCATTTTCAATCGTTATGATTACACGACATTCTTGCCAATCAAATATTTCGTTGATTATCATCCTGAATATTCCGACATATTCACATACATTTATAAAGGTAGTTTCACTTTTGCTGCTATTTTTCTAATGACACCACACGCTTATCAAGTCGTTTATTATACACAACACTTAAAATATCAACTTTGGATGTTGATTGATTTAATGGATGATATCATGAGTGGAGAAATTTCTCATATTCTTCCAAGCAGGTTAATAGAAGATCATGAATATCAACAACAAATCAAATTGAACTTGATTGGTTTTGTTAAAAGACATCAGGAATTATTAACGTAAATATATTTATTTGTCTAATATTTCTAAAAACTGAAAGAAAACTAATTACAGTGCATGCCGTAAGAAGATTAAAGGGATATCGAATTATATCGCTTATTTTTCTGTTTGTGGTTTATTGGCTATTACAAGTATTATTTATGTTATTACTACGGTAAACACATATATTAATTTTATAGATAAAAACAAAATTATAAAAAAGTCAATATATTTTTCAAAGGATTCCTTCGCCTTCTATGATTATCGCTATGTACCTGCAATTTGCCTATCTTGCGGAGCAACAGCTGCAGCTCTTCTAGTGGCAGGACAATCTATAGAAACTGTTGTAAGTAACAATGAAAATAATTTAGTACACTTTTCTGATCACTCTTCACTCTTTTAAGACTGACAATATTTATTATTTGTTGCAACAAATCGACTGGTACAATATGAATATTGAAAATCGAAAAATTTATTTACAAATATTAACATGTTCTCAAAAGAAAGTTGCAATTAAATTCTCCGAAAATTATTCAATTAATCATGCATTAGGTTTAACAGTTGAGTATTCATTATTGTATTTTTTTTATTATTTCAATTTGTTACAAGTAAAATTGTTTTTCAGGTTGTTCGTGGAGCATACTCTGTTATGTCGGTTTTGGCTGGTTTCAACGGTGATTAGAGAAAAATAATGTTTAATCTTGTTTCAAACACTATTTCATGAAGTAGATTTCTATGAATTCAAGACGAATGTTCTTCACTATTGATACAAGCACTACGTGTCGTTACTAATCTTCTTAATTACCAATTAATTTAAGTGTTTATCGATAAATCAGTTGGTTAAAATCGCTAGAAAAGACTACTAAACTTGGCTTCAATGTGTCTTTTCTGCTGCAAATGTAGTCCCTTGAAAATGTTTCAAGAACGGCTCAAAAATTTCTTAACAATTTTGCTGTTGAACTACAATCGTTCTGTTATTTCTTTGAAAAATTATATCTAAAGTTATTTTCAAAACATTTCCATTTGCCCCTTATTTTGAATATAAGGTTGGATATTAAATGGAACCCTCTCAGGTGCGGTACGTACACAAAAACGTGCCAACTTATCCATTTCGCATCAAAGATTGGACAGTTTTCAAATTAGTTGAGACTTTACCTGAATCATTCGATGCTTTTACCGCAACAAATTAAATATGTTTAAAGTGGAAATTTCCGAAATAAAATCAATTATTCGCTCAGCTATTGAGTTTCAAAATCGTCATTTTATTTTGATTCAAAGAATCTTTCATAATATTTGAGGTAAAATTACCTGTGCATATAGAAAGGACAAGTCGGGCCACATTTTAGTAGTACTAAAGTTAAACTTGTACTTAAATAAAGTAGAGACTAACTAAATTATTGTTGACTACCTCTGTTTTGCTATTATGGTTTCTAATTGTAATAATTGGTCTAATTGTAAATGTTATAATCGGCATTATAGTTTTCATTTGCGTTGTTTTGAATTGCTTTTCCTAGATCGCGCTGTACTATCATAGAAATTTTTGAAATTATGATATTTTTGATATAAATACAGCACTTGAAAAAAAAATTAAATCAAAAATAACAATTTGGCGTGTTTGATAATTTACTTTAAATTACTGTAATTGGCACTATTTCGTTTAATCAAAGTGCGCTGTGCTCATCACATTTCTGTCATCTGTCAGGAGACTTAACCTCAAAAAATACTGTGTGCGGCTGAAAAGAAAATCCTGAAAAAATGTCATCATCCGAAACGACACAAGTTCAATTAAATGAGAAAGAAAAGAAAGTCTTTTCAGCAATCGATGCAAACGATCCATTACTATTGAAAACAGCTTTGGTGGATTGTCCGAATGCGAATTTCGTTGATGAAACTTTAATGACCCCACTACAGCATGCCGCATACAAAGGCAATAAAGAAATGGTCCAAATGCTGTTGGATCAAGTAAAATTGTGTAACTTATTAATATTGATAATCATTTTAATCGTGTTTTTTTAATAGGGCGCCGATCCGAATTTGTGTAAACATAACAACAATTATACCGCTTTGCATTTCGCCGCTTTAAACGGTAATGACGAGGTGTGTTTGGCGTTGTTATCAGCTGGTGCCAAGCCGAATGTTGTGAATTCAGTTAATCGTACAGCGGCACAAATGGCAGCTTTTGTGAGTCATTATAATTGTGCAGCACGTATCAATAATTTCATACCAAAATCCGAAATTGAATATTATACGACAGCACATGGACAACGAACTGAACCATATCTACAGCCGTTTTTGGTGGAAAGTTTCTTGAAATTAGCAATGGAAACTAATGTGCATCCAGTTAAAATCGCTATCAATATACAGAATTTCGTTGGTTTATCTGAACATTTATCAAACGTTAAGAAGGTGTTGGAAATGATGTGCGAACGTGAAATTAAAAAAGGACGTGAAAACAATGAAGTCATGTCGTTTAAATTCCACTATCTCGCCTATATAGTGGGTGAATTAATGAAAATACGCCAACGTCATCCATCTGGCGGTACAGAAGATAATCCTAAGACTGTCGATGTGACGGAATTGTTTACTCGAAAAATATTGAAACCAAATAAGAGTGGCAATTTAGAATTTTTGGATGGTGTTCTAAAGGAATGTATCCGCGAATTCCCATATAGAGAATCGGCATTATTCCGACAAATGGTAACAACATTAGCTAGTCAAGAACCACCAAGTGCATTAAGTTTAATAATATCGGCAATTAGTGGACAACGCGGCTTCATCGATAATCTACTAGTTTGTTCAACATGCAATGAAGAATCACCGGCAAAGAAATGTGCCAAATGTAAAGCGGTACGTTATTGCGATCGGAATTGTCAACGTTTACATTGGCATTGGCATAAGAAAGTTTGTGGGAAATTAGCACAAACAACACAAGATAACGAGACATCATCATCATCATCAACAGCAACAAAACCGATAAATGTTGATGCTGCCGAATTATCAAATGAATTACAAAATTTAATCGTGCAAAATTAATCGAATAATTTTTGTTATTTTTTGGTTTAAGATTTCCTGTAAGGAAACAAGAAGAAATTATTTGATGTTATATGCCGATTAGTTGCAAATTCTGTCAATAAATCAATTCCGAAAAGCTAACAAAGAATCCAGGAAATTGTAAATTACTGTAAAGCCTATTGTTTACGCTTGTGTGAATTTTAGAAAACGCATTATTAAAATAAACGGATTAGAGACCGCAATTCTGTTAAAAACTAGCAGGTAAGTTTTGTATGAAATCTTGGTTTTACCTGACATGAAATTACCATATTATCTTAGCGCTTTGAAGTTTCATATTCTTTATTGAAAGCAAATAATGCAGTTTCATGGAACAAAAGATTAAAAACTATATTTATGACTCAAATCATGAGTCATACTGCGAGTTTATTTAAGATTCAAATGTTTGAACTTTGTCCGCTTTCCCAACGAAACTTGTTAAAATCTAGATGAACATTGAAGTTGCTCTCAAAGTATAATTTTACTCAAATAGATAAATATTTAAAAGTTTAGTCTTAAATTTGAAGATTGAAAAGCGAATAAAACCAAAATTTTACCCTTCAATTCAAATTAAAGTACGTAAACTTTCAGTTTTTTCTTAACCACGTAGTTAAATTTGTTTGAAGAATAACTGCTCAATGATGATCAAGTTTCCAGATATAGAATCAAAAACTTGATAGTTAAATAGAAAATTCGATTGAACATGACAATTTAACATACAGGCCCTGCATGAAATCAGTATATGTTTTGTAGAATTGATTTTTATCTTATTTTTCTCGATTTTATTGTGAAACGAGTAGAAATATCTCTAGAATGAAGAGAAATCAAAATTACTGATGTGGGGAGAATTTTCGATTAATTATGAGTTCTTTAACGTACTTTACTCGTTTTCAGCGACCCCAAAACGAGTACTTTTGACCTACTTCCCGATAAGCTACGGCGCTCAAATTTTCCTAAAATCATCTTCAGCAACTCTTCTATCAATCCTTAAAATATCTTTGAAGTCCTCGTCAAATAAGACTTTCTGTTTAAACATACAATAATATTGATGATATTTAAATGCGTTTGAATTTGAGGATGTTTTAACGCTGGTAAAGTGTGACTAAATTTTTTATATAAATTATTTTAATTATCGTGAAACAGGTAAATATTCATTACTTTTCAATTACCTTCAATTATTTGATTAATGGGAGATTAATTTTCACAATTATCCTTGCTAGCAGGACAATAATAATAATATCAATGGCAAATCCGGCTTTCGGCGCATTTTTGACAACTAGTTGACTTTCTGGCGATGTGAAGTGTTAAAAAGCAGCGGGGTGCCATACAATGAGGCGTCTTGCCAAAGTGGACTTTTACAACGCTTGTTCTTGTAGTAGTAGTGATAATGGTGTCTAGTGTCTGCACCACACTTTTCGAAAATGTCTGTCTCGTCCATGTCGCCAAACACAAAAATAACAACAACACCTCACTTCGGATAATTATCCAAAACCACCCAAAATAAAATTTTGCAAATGCTGTAGTTTGTTTAAACCACAACACTAAGGGGTAATTGGTAATAATGGCATTTTGTCGCCAAAATTTATGATTTATACCTAAACAAGAGGAAAAGACAAACATTTGCTTTTTATTTTATCAAATTTTGGCATCTTTGAAAATACGTTCAGATAGTTTACTGTTATTTGTGTGCCAATTGGTGGCCAATTATCATTAAAATTTCTTATGTTGAATAATCGAGAAATAATTCTTATTATAATTTACTAGAAGAGAAAATGTAAATCTTTACGAAAAATTTCACAACAAATTCAACACAACTAGACGATAATGATGGCAATATTGATAAGAACTAAATTAAATTCACATTATACGTTTAACGATTTGTTTTTAAAGAAATTTGGCAAAGGTTCTTGAACCATTCTATTCTATCAACGATATTTTTGTTTATTCCATTAGAATTGAAAGCAAACAATTTCCTCGAACAGCACTACAATTAACAATATCCTGTATATTTTTGCATTAATATTTACTTTATTTCTCATAACAATAACAACAATATAAAAGATCCAAAATCCGCTGATAATTCCATTTAAAATTACTTGAAATTTAATCAAACAATTGCGAGATTCCAACAGGTAATAAAGTAGTAAACCCCTTCAACAATTTAACAAAATTTTCAATAGTTACAGTGGCGAAATCACAATTATCGCCCACCCACTTGTAACAACCACCAATAGGACAGCACTACCCTCAACCCCCTCCACTTTATTTTACTTAAGCCTAGATAAAAGCTGCAAGTACGGGGGTGTTGTTATCATTTTTTCAAAGTGTCTTCAGTTGTGCACATGAAGTTGTCGTTATTACCGAAATTTACAATGCAGTGTTATCATGAAGGTGGCTTTTGGTCGGCGGATTCATTGAATTGTAAAGTCCATTTGAACGGTGCTGAACTTTGGAGGAAATTCCATGAAAATGATACAGAGATGATTATCACCAACAACGGCAGGTAAATATTTGAAATTGTTTTAAAATTTGAATATTATTATAAGCTAAGACGGGATGTTATTGTTTATTGTTTATTTACAAGTCGTTGTTTTGGTTGAGATTTTGCACAACCGCATGGGGACATATCGTAGTCTGTTTCTTAGAGAAAAAATAAATATTTCTTTAAAATTTTGAAGAGACGCATACACGATTTGATGATTCGGTACCGAAAAGACAATTTGATCAAATTATAGTCTTTTAGTGGAGTTAACAAGCTGCCACCACTAGCCAAAATCGGTCCAGATGATGTTCTTTAAGAGCGGTAAAAGCCGCCTTTTTGTTTTCTTAATTATAATCCTCAAGACCGACCAGATAGTCACGTTACGTTTCCGGATCTGAGGCGACAATCGAATTTTGATTGTTTTTGTTTCTAATTCGAAAATTACTTCCGTTCTGCTGGTGGAAATCGGCTTGTTAATCGTTAAAAAATGTGCGAAAATGGTGTTTTACTTATCTTACATTATGTCGGCATTCTTCTAAGGGTGGTCAATGGCGCCGCTATAGTAATCTTTTCTATCTTCTTGCCAGGCGAATGTTTCCACCAATCAACATTACAGCGAACGAACTGGATGCAGAAACGATGTATTGTATGTTGATCCATTTTGAACAAGTTGGTAATTGTCGGGAAAAATATTCGACAGCTACAGGATGGTCGCCGGCTGGTAGTTCAGATGCACAGAACCCAAATCGGACTTACATCCATCCGAGATCGCCGGCTAAAGGCAGCGAATGGATGGCCAACGCTGTCTCTTTCAACAAATTGAAATTAACCAACAAAATACCCTCAATTAATCAACCGATTGAACTGGGACACGTTGTATTATCATCGATGCACCGTTATCAACCCAAAATTATAATCATACAAAGTGACAAATTGCAACAAGGAAATTTCCCGCATCCAACAAAGACGATTGTCTTTCCCGAATTGTGTTTTGTCGCGGTTACTGCATACCAAAATCAGGAAATTACAAAATTAAAAGTTGAAAATAATCCATTCGCTAAAGGTTTTAAAGAGAATGGTAAATCGTATGCGAAGAGAAAACGGCGCCAAGAACAACAAGAATCGCCGAAAATCATCAAAATTGATGATCATTCACCGGGATCATCGCCGGAAATTCAAGTCGATGATCCACCAACATCTCAGATAAATTGGCAAGTACCACCAACGTACTGCCACCAATCAACGTTGCAACATTTACCGTATTATCCGTACAATTATCAGTCGTACCCCCCTATGTATCCAGCAGCTTATTGGTATCAGCCTTATTATTATCACCCCCATTTGCACCCCCAATTTCAGGGTAATATGCCATCACCGAACGCTGCACCGCAGGATTTAGTCGTGCGAACGTCGGTGAATTGTGAGAGTGCTTCATTGAACAATCAGCTGAAACCCAAAGCGAAACCTCCGAGTGAATTTAGCATAGAATCCATTTTAAAAAAATAATTTTTTGTGTAAACTATTGTAAATATAATGTAAAGTTTAACGATATTGTACAAATTGTTGTATTAAAATATTGTTACCGATTTTATTAAATTGTTTAATTTCAATCAAAACAGATAATGTTGTTTGTTTGCCTAATGAAACACTCAAATTCCAAACATCCAAATTGTCGGTATGAATCATAAATCTTTGAAAATTCAATCAAACGAAGTGCATCTCTATTCACCAACAATTCTGATCAATGCCGTTATCTCTTCGTCGAGATAACACACCACTTAGTAGTATACACTCAGATTTGTTGTAACAATTTGCATCGGCAAAGTTGTCTTTATTTTCGTAAAATAACTGATGAAACTACGTCTAGACTGTTGTCGACGGCCGGGCAGCACCCATCAACCAACCACCTAAACCATCCAAAATACATACACAATTTCGCCTGCTTGTTTGTCGTATAAGCAGAACGAGAGGAATATGATAGTGCCGGCGCCAACTTTTAACAGTATATCCGACACATTACGTTAATTGCCTGTTTTGTTGACGACGAAAGACCTTTTGACAAGTGGGCGAAAATTTCAACAGGTGGTTCTACACGCTTCATCCAACACGAAGTTTTACCGGAGATAAAAACAGGTAAATAGAATCGGAAATCCGGATATGGAAACAGGAAATTGATTCAATCGATACGCCTATTAGTGTGAAATATGATTTCAAATTTATCGTATATTTTATTCTAGAGTATTTTACAATATTTACAAAAAATTATGTACAAAAGAGGAATTTCAATAACTCTCGATCAATATAGGTATTTAATTCTATAAAATATGTTTTAATAACATGAAACAATAAAATTGTATTCTCAATAAATAACAGAAAGTAAAAACGCGAAAAAACTAAAAATATCGACGCTATACTAAACTTATTGTTGAAGTTCAACATTTATTCAATAAAAAAAAATCATTAATTAATTTCCTATAACTGTTGGCGCTTGTACATTTTGTGGCATTGTTTCTGTTACATTTTCAATATGTTTATATTTTTTAATACGTTTCCACTCACCATTATTATAATTCATTTGGAAATGTGTTTCTGCCAACATTGTTAAATATGTATCGTCCGGTTGTAGGACATTCTCTTGATCTTCTGATAATTTTATTGTTACAATATTACCCAAATGTGGACATGGATTATCCCTTGAACCGGCCATAAAACCCAAAATTAACGCCTTCTCCGGTCTTGTTACTTTGTTTGCTGTTCTGAACATATCTTGAGCTTCTAACATTTGTTCCCTCTAAAAAGAAATTTCAAATTTAATAATTAGATAATTAAAAAAAAAAAACTGATTACCGTCAAAGCTAAACCACGGCGTTGTAATGAATTTGCAGCCGGTTGTTGTTGTATTCGAATATGTGTAACTGTTGGTTGTTGTTGCTGTTGTTGTGGTTGATTGGCTCTTTGCGCTATTGCAATCGGTGTTACTTGTGTTACAGTTTTTACTGTTTGATCTGTTGTTATAATTGTACGTTGTCCTGTTGGTGTTGTTGCCAATAATGGTGGTACTGGACGTATTGTTGTTGTTGTAGTAGGTGCAGTTGTTGTTAATTGTGGCGTCTGTACTATTGCCGTAGTTTTTACTGGACTTGCTTGAGGTACTGTTGTTGTTATTGGTGTTGATGTTGTTGTTGTTTGTATTGTCTGACCAGTTGATACTAATACGGAAGACGGTGCTGAAATTAATACAACAAAAATTAGACAAAATTCTCTCTCTTTATATATATAATTTAATGATAAATCCTACTATTTAATTTGCGAATTTATACGGTTTCTGGAAATGGTTTCAGCAAAATTTGAATCTATTATCTCACTTGGAAGTTTGTCAAAAATGCTCGTTTTCAACAATAATATACGCACATCAAATGATTCAGAAAATCCTTGAGTAATTCTAAATCATGTTTTTGAAAATTACAAAATTGTGCAAAGAAAACATTTTCGAGCAACTTCCCGATGAACTACAAGGATCAAATTTTTCTAAAATGTACTCTATAAACATTAGGGAGATTATAGACATGCCCTTTCAAATAAAGGAAACTGAGCAAATTCCTTAGCATGAGAAAAACATTGAGAATTTATATAAAAAATAATTACAATGCAAATTAGATTAATTAATGTTGCTTTAAACCCGTTTAAATGTTCACTATAACAACCAAGGTTAATAATCTTTAAAAAAGGCTCTCGATAAATATTTATATGAAATAAGCTACAACAGTATCTCGATGATTATAATATTTAAAAATAGTTTTTTATATTTTTATTCCTTTTTAGATATAGCTTTTCTAGATTTCTATTAATCAATACGCTAGAAATGTTGTTAGATTATATAAAATTATTAAATTTTTATGTTATAATATTCCATATTAATGACTTAGAATTTCAAAACACTTAACAACTTGATTAGATATGGATTTGTAGGTATAAATTTTGATTTTGCTTTGTTCTACTCGAATTATAATCCATAAAAAATACTTACTAGTTGAGTTTACAACAGTCGGTTGTGGTGTTGGTGGAGCATAAGCTGGTGTCGAACTTAAACCAGCAGCATAATCGGGTGTTGTTGTACCAGAAACAGGTGGCGGACTTTGTAGTGATTGTGTATTTTCTATTGTTTTCTTTGCCTCTTCGTTTTCTATTTTATCAAATAATTACAATTATTAAAACTGTAATATTAATAAACTATAAAAATATATGGTACCGTGAGTCTTTTTTCTCTTTTTCGCTGTAAAACCTAATGGTTGATCTGCTATATCTAATAATTTGACACCACCTTCTTTACGACCAGCTGTGATTCGTGTTAATGGTGGACGATTATTGAGATTATTATTTAAAACGTTAGATCTAAAACCGGATGTCGGTACACGACTTGGAATACCTTTCAAAGGTGCTAGAATAAACCAATTGATAGATTTTATGTTGAACAATTTATGGAATTTCTTACTAGTGTCAGTCATTTTTCTAGGCATACCACGCGATCGAACTGGAACAACAGGTGCTGATGATTTTTTGAGATTTGACGCGGCATCTGATGATTTTTGTAATAAATCAGCACGTAATACTGCTGATTTTTGTTTCTTTCTAATTGTAAAGTGTTTTGTCGGTTCTGGTTTATGTCCAACCTAAAAATATAGAATTTAAGAATGTGAAATATTTTAAATAAACACAATCATACAACTGAGATAAGAGCTGATTTGTTTAAATAATGGCATTCCATAGGTAGCATCACATTCTCAGCTTGTCGTCTAACTAATTTTCTTAAATCTGTTACTAAATCGGTGAAAATTGGCCGTACTTCATCTAAATCTGATATTTCTGTGTTTAAACTGCCTGTTGCTGGATAAGTCTTTAAAGCTTCAGCTAGCATTGACACCCACAATTCGGAATCCGAAACCGCAACATCCAAAATTTGTTCTAATTCATTACGCCACTAAAACACACAATGAAATAATTGTAATAAACGTGATTTTTTCAAAATTTCGTTCAATTTTTGTATACAAAAACATGCCTACCTCTTCAAGGCTTCTGCGCGGGATATGAAAGAAGCTCAACAACAATTTCAATTTAACTTGCGTTTGTAAATCGGGAAAACAATCTTTTATATTTCTAAGTACTTCGGCGTTTAATTGTGAACAAATTGAACCGCCGGTCCACGAATCATTCGATATTCCCAATTTATTGTGTAACCACAAACATGTATCACTGTCGCGTACATTCGCCATCTTGTCACATTTTCAACTGGGGGAATTTCGATTTTCACTAAACCACAAACTTTATTGTCAAACACCAAGAATTAGAAACCTCCAAAAGGATCGCTTGAAAGCTAATTTTAAGTCATGACGTCAACAAAATTCGAAATCAATCTAGATTATGACTGAAGCCGAAATTTTTCTTATTTTTCACATAATTAAAACGAACTGAATAATTCAATAGCAAAGCATAAGAACTAGCAACTTTATTTTGTAAATTTTACCCAATAAACTCAAATAAAACTAAACATTCTTATAATCGTAGAGTTCTAATTTTGATCCTAAAATCACCGATTTGGCTAATTTTCAGAAGTTGATAACGTGATCAAATTCACAACACGTTTCCGTTCTTGATCACTAATTAACGTCTCGTCAAAATCCTCTTGATTGGTACTCAATTGGAAAAATTCACTAATATCCATAGTTTCATTCCGTCTAGACGCCACACTTTCATTGAATTTCTCTAAATTATCTTTGCTAGTTTTGAAAATATTGAAAACCATCCTAAAATTGTAGTCTCTTAGATTAGAAAACAACAAAAATTAAAACGATATCTACAAATGATTCGAATTACTATCTAATTTATGGTAGAACTGTTCAATAAATGATAGATTCGTATAGAAGTGCGGTAATTTCGATTTAATGATGACAATCATCAATAATGGAACAACATCATTGTTGTTAATTATCGGCAATTCTATATCCTTCTTTGAATTTTCCGATATTATCGAAATAAACGCCGATTTTAATTCAGCGTAAACCAAATCGTAGGTTGTTAATAAACAATTCATCTTCTCAATTGGCGATTTATATAAATCCAACATCGATAATTCCACTACCTACAATTATAATCCAATTAATTTTAAATAAAATTGAAAAAAGAACTTACCGCCGATAGTAGCGGGATAGAAAAATTCGGATCGCCACCCAACTGATCTACAGTTATATTCAAATTGCACAAATATTTAAATTTATTGAACAGATAATCATCGTTTTTTCGATAAAATTGTTTTATATCAGCGATGACAAAGTCGTGGATTTCATCGTAGACAATACTAGAAATTTATTATATCTCCCAATTCTTTACAAATAAATAAATAAATATTCACCACTGGAATTCTGTAAGATCCTTACTTCCATTACAATCGGATAATTTATCGAATAATTCTCCACATAAATCCTGAATTGTTGATATCCGTTGCGAAAAATCCGCAATTTCATTGAAATAACACAATTTAATTCTATCGAGATAGGCATTCATCAATTCTTCTACCATTGTTGATCAATTACGATTAAATTCTTCTACGATTAGAGATACGTGAAATTATCACGCGTTATCAGTGATAACGAACCGATACAACTGCTGCTAGGCAACTCATCATTACAAACATTGTTGACATTCCTTCGGCTTTTAATTGAGTTCAATAATAATTAATAATGTCGTGGAAAGATAAAGTTACAATGATTTCGGAGAATATTTTCCCTGGTCTTCAGCAATGCAACAATTTTTGTATTTTCATCAATTTTTCGGTTGATTAATCGTTAATCTTTATCGTTACAGGTGAGGATGTCCTATCAAGTCTACCATTACAGATGTCTTTATATTTCAATACAATTCTATTACCATTCTGGATGGGCGCTCTATTACAACATACCATCTACAATGTAATATAATTGATTATACCCAAACTTTTATTAAATACAATACAATTTTATAGTATGGATGTTTCAATGAAATTTACAAATTTATAACAATTACAACAATAATTGTGGTTATTTACCAATGAATTATTGCGTCTCTATTTGGGTTATAAGGGCAATTTGGAGGATAAAGTGAGCGATAATTGACTAATATTAATTCGTACAATTATTTGTTTTGGTGTTTTAGCTTCCTGAATTGGCCGGTTTCTGGTTATTATCAATTTTAATACAATTACCATTACAAATTTGCCTATTATTTAATCCACATTTTCAATTGTATATTGTAGAAATTGTCCTACAAACAATAATATTGTTGTTGTTATCAATACAAATAATCTCGTGCTATATTAATTTAAAATTAATAATAAATCAAAAATCAATTAAGACAATAAATTAATTAATCTTCTAAATCGTGTTGTAGATAAAATATTATCAATTTTTCAACGCAATTATTTAATCGTTCAGTAAAAACTTTCATATCTTCTAAAACGTATTTTTCACCACCATCCTGTTTTAAGGCCAATATGTGGAAGAGTTGCTGCCGATCTGGTACACATTTAGCTATAATCTAACAAATAAATCGTTAAATTTATTATTTAAAACAATAATTCAATATTACTTTAAATAATTGCTTCTCTAACCAACCGTGATAGATTTGTAACGTATCTTTATACGCTGTTTCAATGAACGGTTTTAAATTCAATGAATTCTCCGTATCGTTTATTATTAATTTAAAAAAGTTCGATATCAAATGTAAACTCCTAGAACATACAATTTCAATACAACTCGATTGAATACGATTAGAAAACAACCTTCGTAACCATTTTAAAGCGTCAATTACAACAATTTGTCGATTCTCTTTGGCCAACAACACCATATCTTCAACATATTTATATTTATCCTCATCTTCTTCGTATTTTATCGTAATTTTCTATAGAAAGATACAGACATTGAGGTTATGTCACATATTTTTACAAAATTCCGATAATTCTACACAATACCTTGATATTACCGTTTAGATCGTGAACAATAGGTGCGTATATACTACCGAAATTTTCTAAAAATGTAGAAATCAATTAGAAATTACAGTTTGTTGATAATAGATTGAGGTTATGTTTACCAATGACAATCACAACAGTTTTTGCGATATTTAATAATTCTTTTGTAACTAATTTGTCGTTTTGAATCAATATAGGAATATCACCATTTGATGTGAAAATTGTTGTATTTAATGGCATTTTTACAACCGAAACAACAATACGAGATATCGAAATAGTGTTAACTATAAAGGTCACAGTTTATTGATTACCATTGCAATGTTGATTAGTTATAAAGATAACATTGATAAATTTATTACAATAGATGTGGAGTTGTTGAATTTTAATCGACTTTTTGTTTAAAAATTAATTACAACGATTTTTTAAAAATCGCGCCAATTTTGACAAGAACAAATGAAGAAAGAGAACAAAAAAAACAAAACAAAACAAAACAAAACAAAACAGAAAGTAGTATTGTTAATTAAAATTAAAGAATATTCTTAATTCGTATAAAAATATAAGTATTGTATTTATTGAACATTATTTATTTGCCATATAAAGAATATATAGATAAATTCATTTTAAATAGTAAAGATTGTAGTTGATAATTTTTGAGGTTAGAACCTAACCTCGAAATTGTTTGACCTTTGTGCATTGTAGCGCTGTCAAAAAAGGTGAGTTTCTAATTTAAATTATTCTTATCAGTTTCTATGATTATAAATTTAAACGTTGTAATTTTCCCGGCAAATATTCTGCGTATCTCTTCTAGTACCGGGTGGACAGATTGGTTGTGTTTTAAAGATTGATAATGGATCGGAGCCTTGTATACATTCAACATTTAAGGTCGTTAAATTCACATTAAATATACCACCGCCTTCGTGTACTGGTCGACAGGGCCCATCCGGTTTGCCCAATTCATAACATTTACCTTTATAACTTTAGAGACGAATTAAAATTTATTAAATCTCAAATAATTAATAGTTTTACCGTGCATAACCATCCTGACAGGGATTGTTAACGCATTCAGCTAAACGTTGTTGTTGATTCAACGTTAAATGTTGATGTTGACGACAGGGACCTTGTCGATAGATTGCAAAACAATCATCTTTCGGTTTATAATACAAATATCCTAAAATTTCCTAAATTAATAATGGGATAATTTAGCGAATAATTTGGGTAAACACCTGGGGCACAATCACATATCCAATCTTGACTGATCGGGTAAAGTAGTTGGTTGCCTGGACATTTGTCCGGGGCATAAATTGGTATTCGTTCCTAAACAATTCGTTAGATTAAATTCAATAATTTGGAAATTGTAAAACTTACAGTAGATGGTTGTACAGTTTTAGTGAAAACTGAATTTCCACAAATTATCGTTGTTAGAACGATGAGAATCTTCATTGTTGCAGTGAAACAAACAATGTCTTCACTAATAAATACAAATCTATAAACTCAAGGTTGGAATAAAATATTTAAATATTTGTTGATTTAATTAATCAAATTGTATGGCCAATCGAATTTTCTTGAATTAAAAGATAATATATAACCACCTCTAATAAGTATACTTTAACGTCACTGGCTCAACTCTTTATGCGTTTAATCAAGAGGTACTAACATTTATAAGAGTTGTTGTAGCTGTACACCAAGTAAAACATGTTTTTTTCCTCTACAAACAATCTTTTTCGCCTTGATTTAATAATGAACTTCACTGGAAAACGTTATATTTAACTGTTATTGACTATTATTGTAATGATCGTACGATGATTATTTTTAATTTTATATCGATTTGAACAGTTCAGTTTCTTTACTTGTTTTATTCGTATTGTTGTTTACTGTGTTTGTAACTGTAAAATTATGTTTAATTTTAGCAAGATGTAAGTCAAAGTCTATGACCTGACTCGATAAACTCGATAAAAATTGTTGAAATTAAAAAAAAAAGCTCATACAACAACATTTGTGTGACTTTCCGCTATTTTTGTTAATATTTTTAAATTGAGATAAGAGAAAATTCTAATAACTAATTTAATATTTTTTCCATTGGAATTAGAAATGTTTCTCGTTCTATAATTGGGGAATTCCCGTAAAATTTGGAACCTGTTTCTGCTTCCGCACCTTTTTAAACGTATTTATTGAAATTTACAACTTGTTTGATGAGGTCTTATAATGAATACAATAGGATTAGAAAGAGCATTTTAAGGGGTGTCTTTCGTTTTGAAAATTCCGTTGAATTCTGAGCTACAGAGGAAAACCTGTTTTGTTTATGGTTTTCCATATTTTTTCTTAAAATTTAGCCAATATTATAGATTTAGTTTTCCACGAAATTGACAAAAATCTATAAACATGAGTAATTTTTTAGTGATTAGACAGCTCATCGAGTTTCACTTTTTGAATTTCTTAATGAAACATATTTTAATTCTTCATGTTTATTGCGTTTTTTAAATTTTGTTTTAATAATTTTTATTAAAAATATAGAGTCAAAGAATGCACATTTTAGCGACTTTACTGTACGTACATGTAAAGATTATAAATTGCTTGTTTATTTACAAATTTGTAATTACAATAGAGAAATCTCGAAAGAACAATGACTTTGATCAATTATATTTTCTTATATTTAAATTAATTGAATCAAATTGTTACTGTTGCGGTAGTTTATAATAATTTCAATCATTTAGTTAATGAATGACAATATAATTAACAAATTAGGATGTATACAATATCCGTTGTTTTCTTTTGATTGTTTGATTGATTCAAAAAAATTAGTTTAAAAGCATCATACATAGATAGAATTTTACATAACATAATATAGGTCAGGATGTCAACATTAATTCAATAAGTTTATTAGTTAATTGTTCCGCTATTTTAATTCGTATATAGACATAAATTGTGTATAAGATAGCCAAGATTGAGTTGGTAGTTGGATAAAAAACTAGAACTATACGAAATTTAAAACGTTTCTATTTTATTTCGTTTATATACAATGCAAATACGCTTTTTTACAATAAATCTCTCATATGTGTATCAGATGATCTAAATTATTCCTTTCTAATTAGACTTATTTTAAATTATTGTAAAATAATTAGAACCATCTGATTGTACATACAATAATATACACAAATATGTATGGAAAAAACTATAATATATAGTTTTATTATTTAATGTACATGTACAAAACAATTTTTGTCATACTTTTTCTTTATAGTGACTATTTTCTACATTCGTTGTTGTCGGTGTTGTTAATTCATCATTAACAACATTTATAACATGATTTGTATCATTAATTTTAATACTAATTAATTCAGCTTTATTCTTCCCTTTGATTTCATTCAATTCCTTCTGTTGTGGTTGTTGTATTTGATTGATTATTTTCTTTTTGAAAATTATCCGTAAATAATAACACGGAAATACAACACATTGTCCAGCTGGTTCTTCACAATCAATATAAACACCACGTACTAATAACGAATTTGAACAACCCAATAATATTAAAACAATTAAACATACCCAATGTGTCAACCAACAACTCAATTCAACATTATCTAAAAAGAATGTATTGTTTATAAAATTTTAGAGAATTATAATATTGTACCTGGTAATAGATAGAGATTGAGTAGATTCCATATACCTCTCCATACATTCAATGTACCAATCAATGAGAATATTAGAAAGAAATCAGCAACTAAAAGACGTGCAATACCATTTAAACGATCACATAACCATTTCATTAACGGTTGTATTGTAAATGCAATTATAACAGTTGTATAACCAACAATCTATTTAAGGGTTTATTTATTTGATTTTAGTTTTGAAATAAATAAATAATTTTTGATAATCACCAGACTACCCCAAGCTGATAAGATTTCATCATCTGGGAATAGATAGATGTCTAATAAAGCCCAACCACCACGCCATACAAATACAACTAATGTACCAATAACTAATACAGAAAATAGACAATCCAATATGTATAAAGATATTCGATCGTTCATCTGGAAGATTATATACAATTTCAAAAATTGGAATAATTTCTTGGAAACATGAACATATATCTTAATCGAGGGTAATTTACTTGTTTATTCCTAATTTATTATTGTGATGATTTCAAAGTAATTTAATAATTTTGTAAAAATATGAAGGTCTTCAAATTGCTCTGTATTTTTTGCATTATAATGACAATGATGTAACAGCAGGGGAAAACCGTCTTTTTTTTAACAATATCATGGAAATTTTGTGCTATTTTTCCGGCACTAGTCGAGCGTGTTATGGTTTGATTCTAGACTTACCCCAACACGGAACATTGTTAAAACTTCAAAATACCCATGTATATCATCGGTAACAACACTAAATGGTGTTGCTGAGCAATTTCTTAATGCCCTCATTGTACCTAATGCAATAATACCAACAAATGTTGTACCAATGATTGTATTTAAATCATTCGTTGTATATAAATCTAATAATTGCCATGGTCCACGCCAACCATTCACACAAACAAACGCATACACAATTGTATAAAATCTTGATAAACACAAGAATACAAAACGATTCATATTTTGATTGATAAATGTTTGAAAGAAATTCTGTTTTAATGTAAATAATAAATGACCAAAAATACCGATAATTGTTGATATCAACGAACTAATTAATTCATCATCTGGATAAATATAATAGCCCATTAATTCCCATACACTACGCCAATAACCGACCACTGTTGGTGCTACAATTACCATCGAAAATATTATATCGAATATTGTTAATAATATATAGCGTGTATATGATAGTTTTTGATTTTGCATTAGAAGTGTATCGGGTAGACCGGCCGTACTACCCCTCATTGTACTTTCTATTATTAATCTATATAGTCTAATTTTATTCGAATATCGACATTATTTTGTGAAAAAGAAATCAACAACAATATAACACTAAATTTTGTTATTTTTCGTTACAATGTTATAAACTAAAGGGACCAAATGTACTAAGTCTGATGATATTAGTTGAAGAGTGATTACCCTATTTGTGATTTATTCCTCCAGAGGGGGGATCCCACGTGGTACAGTTTAATTTACGGATATACCTACATACAGTATTTACAATAATAACAATAAAAATAATAATAATGATGATAATGCACGTTTCTTTAAAGAAACTGGGGTAAATCGGTTTGCTTCAAAAATTATAAACTAATTATTGTTACGCTGGTGTGGGTTCTTTTAGTTTTATCGTTAGTTTGAAAATGTCCGGAAAAGCATCAGCAGATTTTGGTTTGTTTAAAGAGAAATTCGAAGACAATCAAATCAAATCATTGAAATTTATTTCAATTATTATCGGATTAATTTTAATATTACTATTTGTAAGTTGTATTATTATTTTAGTATTTTTTAATATTTCAATAATATTGTAGATTATCTACTTATTTGTATATTTATCCAAATCGATTTTCATTAAAAATACTACCGATAGTAGTAATAATGATGAGATTGATTATGCAGAGAAATTAATCGGTTTACAATCGACGAATTTATTGAAATTACCACCAAAACCGTTCGGTGTAACCTATCGTGGTAATCGTCCAAAAGAATTCCTACCAACTACAACAACAGAAAAGATAACAACATTAAATTATCCACAATTAAATCATTATCGTCATCGATATTACCCGAATAATATTCAAGATATTCTCAATTATATATCGAGATTCAATCAAACAATGAATGCTGATAAAAATTTACATTTATTAACAACAAGACCTACACCACCGACAATAATCAATGATCCATTCTATCGATATAAACCGCAAGATCCTAGTGATATTAATCTATTAGCACCGAATAATTTACGTTTTGCACCACCAATTTGGAAGAATATAAAGACCACTACAACCAGTACAATGTTACCACCGTTATTTCCACCAAGATTCTTACAACAGCAACTAAATGCGAATTCGAATAATAAAGAAGTGTACAGATTTAGTAACAATGATTTGAATAGACCATTATTTATTACCGTTAATGTTTATCAGAATGATTTAAAGCACGAATATAAGTATAATAATTATTACAAAACTGATAATAATGATATGAAAGTTAAATTATTTGAGCCGAATAAAATGGTAATTTTCCTGAATCTTTATCCAGATCGGCACAATAAAATTCGTAAATCTTAAATAGTTACTTTCCTTTTTCAAGTTTAACTATTTGGTACTTTTATTATAATGATTATTATTGTTATTCTATTATTATTGTTATTTTTTATATCAGTATAATAAGAATTTCCAGTATTCGCCTGTTATCAATGTTGTTGTTTTGATTTTTGGTTATTTTCCAGTTAATTATTTCAGCAACATTAATTAAATTTCAGTTTACAATAAATTTAACCATATAGATGAAATCAACGTAGATAATTCCAAACAATTCAATTTCAAGTAGTTCGATAAAAAAATCGACGATAATCCTTATAATTTCAATTTTAATTCATTTTGTGTAATAAAAATTTAATTTTAATGAAAGCAATTTAGAAAATAGTCAAAGGTTGAACGAAAATTTGTGATTTATTGAAGATAAGTTATCGTCGGATTCAACCGAATATTTTAATTGGCTTTAACAAGGAAATATGGTTAAAAGTCCATTACAAGTTTATCATTATCAAATACAAATTCTAACAGTTTCAATGAACTTGTTATTTGTTATGAACATTTCGTCTATCAGTTTATCGTAATTAAAGTAGATTTAGATTGTTTTTTGTACGTAAAATTTGTAGGTACTCAAATTTGTGGTCTGTATTCGATAAATTAAAATTGTAATAAGACCATGAAATTGTCACGACAATTAACTTTAATTAGTTAATGAGAAGAAAAGCTTACCTTTTGTCGGTAACGTGTCGGCACAGTAAAAATTGCATCCTTCTGGTCTAGCGTTATTGTAAATGGTGCACCACAAATATTTACAACAGTTTTCGTTAAAACCAATATTAATAATGTAACAATTAATATTATTGTTATATATTTCGTACGTATATTATTATCGAAATTTAAATACGTATCAAATATTAACCAAATACCCCTCCAAGACATTATAGTAACAACAGTAAAAATATATAAATAGATTCTTGTTATTATCAAATATCTACATTTCGATTGTTGTTTTGTATTGGAAATTTCATTAAAATAATCTTGTAATACACAGAAAACTAAACAGATAAATGTACCGAACAAATAAGTCTCCCATTTTGGAAAATAATCATAATAAATATCCATCAACATCCATAAACCACGCCAAAAACCAACAGTACATGGACCAATTACTATCATTGATAAAATTATATCGGAAATACACAATAAGAATTGTTGTGTCTTCTTTTTAGGATGTTCAACAATAATTTCAGTCGTTTTTATTGTTGGTTTTATCAATAAATCCAAGACTTCTTCATTATAATTATTGTTGTTATTATTATAAATTGATCCTGGATTATTTAAAAATCAATTAAATTAATTTATTTTAAAAGATGAATAAGCTTACCTGTCATTTTAATTAAAAGAAAATAAGCACACTTTATTTCACTAGTGACAAGTCAAAGTTGTTTAATATTATTTATCTTTTCAAGTATTTATAGAGATTGGAAAGTGATCGAATTGTTTTTATCGCTTCTATTATGTCCATAGACGATCTATCAAAGTTTGTTAATTGCGTTAATTTAAACACCTGATCCTTGTTTTATCCGATACGATTCCTGTCCAAATACACTTTGATTTAATCTTAAAACTATATGTTGTATTTAGAACAGATAACAATTTATTTATTTATTTATTTACTAATGATTATCTTCTTCTTCTTCTACTCTATAAAATAAACAATTTTTTATACAGGATATCTTGGAGAAATTACTACTTTCGTATCAAATATTGGATAATTGTTTTTGTTCAAATTCTTACTCTATAATCATCTTGTTTATAACCAATTTTTAGATAATTTACGTTTTCTACTTGAAAAAAAATTTGATAAATCTAGAACACTCAGGTATTAGTCTTAAGTGATTAGAGAGACTATTTTTGGTGTTGTATTGTTGTAAAATTATCAAAAAAAACTTTATTGAATTTTTGGATTTGTTGTAATATCCGTTATTTGTTTAAGACAAATACTGAAGATTAAGTCAAAGACGTAAATTTTATTCTAAATATTGCCCGGGTAATTTCCATTGTGACACATCGGTTTTTGTGTATAATTAAAGGTAATTTCTTTAATTTTCTTACCTATTTCCAATTATTCAGCTCTAGATAGAGAAGAGGTCATGATTTGATTTTTACAGAAAACACACGCAATTTGAAAACGAAATTTTTGAAACTTTATAACACAATACTTTAAAAAAAAATATATTTTTTTTAAATTACTGTTGATAAAAGTAGTTAATATTTGTTGTCTTTTATGTGTAAAAAGTATTCGTACATCAACATTTGTAAAATGAAGATTTGTAACTTAAATAGTTTAAATTACGTACTTTACGCTAGATTTTTAGCATTTAGCCGAAATCAGTTTTACTTTCAGCCAATTTTCAAAGCGCAATAACTTTGTAATTTTAAATGGAATGCCATATTTTTCTTTCCACGGTTAGACTGAGAAAAAAATTCTGCATTGAATCGTATAAGCATTCCCTATACCTATTCTTTATAATTTTTCAGTTATTCAAGATCTTCGATTTCTAGTAATTTACCCGCTGAAACGAAATACTAAAACATAGTAGGCTTGGCGAAACAACCTTCTGTCACAATTAACATCTAAATAATTAATTATTTCTATATTTTTTAATTAAAAAATCATAGAAGAAATTGACAAATAATTAAATTAAAATTAATTCGATTTTCTTTTCATGTAAAATTGGCTGAAATCACTGAAAAAAACATACAAAATAATCATTGTTAACCTCAAATGTGACAATTAATGTCATTTTGCTAAGCCTCCTATGCGTTTCTTTGTAGACAAATTATTAAGTCATAGACAACTAGACGCTAGCCAGTTTCAGACAGAAGAAAACTATTAAAAATTGAAAATCTTAAATAACTGAAAAACTATTAGCGCTAGGTATAGGGAATGATAATACAGTTCGATGCAGAATTTTCTTCTCTATCCAACCGCCTAAAAAAATATACCGTTCCATTTAAACTAAGGAAGATATTACGCTTTGAAAAATTGGCTGAAAGAACAATTTATTTCGGCTAAATGCTGAAAGATTATATATTTCTGTATAATCTGGCGTAAAGTACTTAGTTTAAACTATTTAGGTTCCAAATTTGGATTATCTAGCAACCATATCTTCAGATATATGAATTTTTTAATAAAATAACAAAATCAAAATTTCCAGAAGAAGTCGAAATTCCTGAAAAACTATTAACGCTAGACCATAAGTCATGTTATCAAAGTCCATTTCATTTTCATCATAAAATCTAAATATGGAATAAAAAATATATCATTCCATTTAAAATAAGAAAGTAGGGTGCACTACCCGTACACCGGGGATTGATAGAACAACGAAAATATTTTCCAGATGTAGTTCAGGTGGAAAAACGGGTGCATACCAAATTTCAGAAACTTCCATCGATTAGAAAATTTATACTTCTAATAGGCCAACCGCTTGGCTCACTCTGTATAGTTTCCTTTTTATTTATTTTTTCTTTAATAAATGAAGTGTTTGACACTATTTTTTTTTACTGAATATCTACAAGGAAACCTCGCAAATTGGTTTTTCTTTTTACAAACCTCGGTTACGAATACTTTTTACACTCGCTGTAATAAACATTTCTATTTAGTTTAAATCGAGCAAAATTGATACAACAAAAGATGAACTGAAAATTACAATTTATTAAATAAATCCTTTTATATTTCTTGAATAACTCAATTATGACGCTCAATACATAAATTAAAATTGAAAATAAAGCAATAGATAATAATATTTTGTTTTATTTCAAAGATTAATGTTATATTAAGAAATTAAGAAAATTGAATAAAATCAAATTGAAGTATTCTTTTGACAATTGACAAGGCACAAATCATCATTATTATCATTTATTTTAATCGATAGAATTGATTTAAATTTAATTGTTTAAATAGAAATTTGATTTGTTCCCATTTCAACAATAGCAACAATAGAAATACACATTTAAATATTAATTAATAATTATTTGTTATTAGTGAAATTTATAAATTACTATTAATCGATAACAATATTGGTGTTTGTTTATCGAAAAAATCCGTGTCTTCTATTTTTCAATTGTAAAACTTTAAGACACTACCATAATGAAAGACTAGATTTTTAGAAAAATTCCAATACTTTTTAATTAATACTTTGAATTAAAATTATTCGATATCATCGATATCATCATCATCATCATCATCATCACCGTCGTTTTCTTCCCTTTCATTCAATGCAACATCCATGGAAATACACTAAAAATTATTGGGTTTAATTTGTTAATTTTATAGCAAATTTCGTCTTACATCAGTGATTGAAACACGTGGATAATTCAGTGTTAATTCCGGGTAAATCCATGGTTTCATTAACGGATCCGTTTGTTGTAATTTCCATTGTTCATAACCATCGGCAGCTTTTTTTAATTGTCGTACGACTTTCGGTGCAAATTTCTGTGTAATCTTATTCACCAACCATGATGGTAATTTACCACGTGGATCGGTTTGTGAGACATACCCTAGAAAACAACCATTCTCTACTCTACGTACTACAAAACCAGTCAAATATGAGATTGCTCTAAAATTTGTTACATTTTATTTCATCGATTACTCTAAATAATTGATTTACCTTATGAATCCTTTACGTGGTGGGTAATCTTTATGGTGTATGGAATGATTTAGGATCAATTTTTCATCGCCCATATCCAACCAGGAGCGTTGCAGAACAAAATCACGATTCTTAACAGGTGCAGGACAAGAAACTAAATTTTCGGGGTGTTATCGTTTAAATTAAATTAGAATTTAATAAATAACTTACGTGCATAATAACCAACATCATTATTCGGATTCAAATAGCCAATCTCTATTGATGCACACATATGTTCATCCCATTGTTTCCTATAATCGGGATCGTGTAAAACATCAAACATCACATTTGCTGAGATATTTTGGAAGACTGATTGGACTTTCACCATTTTGAATGATGAATTCTTTGTTGATTTTGTCCACACCTGTTTCACAGATCAATTAGAAAATTCATTGATGGAAATTAAGAAATTAGGTACCTTAACATCATTACCACGATCATAATCTAATTTCCAATCTGTATGTTCATCAATTAGATTTTTCAACATAACAAAATCACGATCTTCAGCAATTTTCACTTGTCCAGCTTTCATCTCCTATAATTTTATTAATACCGATAACAATTAGTAGCATTGTCTCCAAATATATCACTGTATTTAATTTTTATTTTTAATGTATTTAAAATTGTATTAATTCAATTGAAATTATCCTTTTATTTCTCTATTTATTGCTACAGATCGATGAAATTCTCATCGTACAATGTATAATGAACGAATGTGTCCAGGGGAAATCTTATCGATCCGTTCGTTGGCTTTTCCCCAACTAGTACACCCACAATTTTCTAGAGATAAATGTCGATCCGTTTCCCCTTTCGTTTACGACAATATTGCATTTTTACGATTGTAGAATATTCATTAATATCATTATTAAAGGTAATTTCAATAATTATCAATTATAGTTAGAAACTTATAAAAAGTAGAACTTTAGAATTCAATTCAGAGACTGTCTAGGAGCTAGAAATCGACAAAATCTTATCTATTTGAAGATTCAATAAACGTTTAAATTCTAAAAGAAAACCAAAATTAATTATTTAAAAGTTCCTGGAAGTTATTAATATCGGATACGGTATCTATTTGCACGATTATCTACCGATTTAGGCTCATATACTCATGTTTTCGTGTAAATAATGATATTGGTTTAAACTATAAATATTAAGGTAATTTACTTTGTAGTTGGCTATGTTTTGGTTACGTAGTGTCGTGAATTGCTTCATATTTTACTAAATTTGACAATTATTAATGTACTTTTCAATTATTCGAACAAAGCTACGACACTACTATCCAAACATATGGCCAACTTTGAGGTAAAATATCGTGTTATATTTCATAAAGAATATCTCACAATTTACGACAATCTTTAAAATGATTTTTTTCAACGATATCAAACAAGGTCAAGACTGCGATATAACTAATCTGTTACCATATAGCTAACAATAAGTTGACTAATTAATTATTTCTTTAATTAGGGTTTAATTTTTTTGGTGAATAGATAATAGAAGAGCCCTCAAGGCTACAATACACGTGTGTCTAGTGTATTTAAATAGAATTCTAAATAGCAACAATTAAATGATCTAACACTCATTTATTGACAATTTAGTATAATGTTAATAAATGGGGGCGACAGGGGGGAATTAGGCGTCGAATTAATTAGGAATTAAAACAGGAATTTTCTGGATTTAACAAAACGAAAAATTAACAATAATTAAAATCTACTCACCATCTGTTGTTATTGTTTATTAATCTAATAAAACTGCCCAATTCTTTATAGAAACAATAAACTATTGATTACATTTTCTAATATTTTATATCAAGAATTTCAACATTTATTTAAACGTTTCAAATAGTTTCCACTAGAAATCACACCTGCATTCGGTATGCGTATATGTAATGTTTTTTTTTTAATAAATTTTTATCAAATATAGATAAGAAATAATAAAAATATACAATATTGTAGCTACTTCGTAACGCTCCGGTGGGATCACTAAACAATACAACTCTCGGATTTTAGGCCACTATTCCAGTTACTTTCATTATCAATACTTTCAAATTTCAATTGTTTCAATTACTTTTAATTAAGAAATAAATAAATGGTGAAATAACTTGCATCTCCAACTATATTGACACTTTGTGCAGCGAATTTTCAATACAATTAATCATCACAAACATACCCACAATACTGTCTGTAATCAAGGTGTGATTCTCTATAATGTACGCTAATTTATCAATTGATCAGAAGACATTCGGCACGTTATCGTTTGCGTCATTTAGATTTTGTAATCAACGATAAGCGTAACGAAATTATTAAAGATTGTTTTTGTTGTAGTTGTATCATCATTAACAGCAGCAATATGGCAAGTGTTGAATTAAATCAAAAAATTACCGAATGGTTACAATGGGATCGTAATGAGAAGACTTGTACAATTATTCAACAATTAGTTGATAATGAAAATTATACGGAATTATCAGAATTATTATTAAAACGTGTCTCGTTTGGTACGGCCGGTTTACGTGGCCGTATGCAACCTGGTTATAATGGTATGAATGATTTAGTTATAATACAAACAGGCCAAGGTATATTGAAATATTTACAAAATGAAAATTGTGAATTATTATTAAATAATGGTATTGTTATTGGTTATGATGGTAGACATAATAGTAGACGTTTTGCTGAATTAACTGCATCGATATTTTTACATGCTGGTTATCCTGTACGATTATTTAATGATGTTGTACCAACACCATTTGTACCATTTAGTGTTAGGAAATATCAAACAGCAATTGGTATAATGATAACAGCTTCACATAATCCAAAAGATGATAATGGTTATAAAGTTTATGATAAGAATAGCGCGCAAATTGTATCACCAATTGATAAACATATACAACAATCAATACTTGACAATTTAACACCATTGGAAACATCATGGGACACAAGTATTCTAAATAATCAATTATTAACGGATCCGTTAGATGAAGTATTCCATGATTATACTGATAAAGTTATAAACAGTACAATATTACCACAACATATTGATATAAACCGGAAAACAAAATTATTATTCACTTACACACCAATGCACGGTGTTGGTTACAAATACGTACAACAAATTTTCAATAAAATCATTATCAACATGGTGGCGGTATTAGAACAGAAAGATCCACATCCTGATTTTCCAACTGTCGAGTAATTTTAATTATTTCTTTATATCCAAATAATCTATTGTAAGTTTTATTGTAGATTTCCAAATCCCGAAGAGGGTAAAAGCAGTCTAAATTTGGCGATTAAAACAGCCGATTGCAACAATAGTCGTGTGATTATAGCCAACGATCCGGATGCTGATCGTATGGCAGCTGCTGAAAAACACCCACTAACCGGTGAATGGAAGATTTTCAATGGGAATGAATTGGGCGCCTTATTCGGTTGGTGGATTTACTATTGTTTCAAATTAAAATATCCGAATGTACCGTTGGATAATGTTTATATGATGGCAAGTACTGTGAGTTCGATGATTTTAAAATCGATTGCAAAACGTGAAGGTTTCAATTTTATTGAAACATTAACCGGCTTCAAATGGATGGGTAAATTAAATAATTGGTTAATTTGAATTTGTTGATTTTCTTTTTAATTTGTAGGTAATAAGGCGTATGAATTGTTGAACGAGGGTAAATTTGTGATTTTCGCCTTTGAAGAAGCTATCGGTTATATGTGTTATAGTGAGGTTTTAGATAAGGATGGTGTATCTGCGGCTGCCCATTTCGCCACACTTACATCATTCTTGTACAATCAACAATTAACATTAACTGATAAACTCGAGGAGATTTATCAAACGTACGGTTACCACATTTCGAAAAATTCCTATTTTATTTGTCATGACAAACAGAAGATTGATGAAATTTTCGATAAAATTCGCAATCATCATGGACCCAATACTGTAATTGAAACTATTTAAAAAGTATTTTAATTATAATTTTTGGATAATTTTTAGTATCCTACTAGTATAAAAAATGGTGAATTTACAATAACAACAATCAGAGACCTAACAACAGGTTATGATAATTCTCAGCCGGATGATAAGGCAATTTTACCAGTTTCGAAAAGTAGTCAAATGATTACGTTCGGTTTTTCGAATGGTTTGGTTTGTACGCTACGAACTAGTGGGACTGAGCCGAAAATTAAATATTACACTGAATTATGCGCCGGTCCTGGACAGTAAGTTTATCTAATTGTTGAAATGCTTATAAACTAATTATAATTGTAGAACTAAAGAATCGGTTAAGGCAACTTTAGAATCGATGGTTGAGGCTATCGTTGAGGAGATGTTACAGCCGGAAATTAATAACTTACAACCAAAGTGTGATTAAATTTTAAACATTCCGTTGTTTTGGAAATTAGAAATTTTCGCCTAGAAATCGTAGTGGAATTTTACAATTTTTATATCGCAGTATTAAGAATTTATAGCGCACTTTTAATAAATTCACATTTGTGTATAAAAAATAGAACAAATACAAAGCCACAAATTCAGATTACACATTACTAAATATTCCCATTTGTAAACATTTCAACAAGTTTGAATTTTTGTATTTTTCCCGATGTAGTCGTTGGGAATTTTTCCATAATTTTCATCTTCGATGGTATCTTAAATGGGGCAATTTTCCCCGTACAGAATTGTCTCAAATCATCGTATGTTAGCAAATTTTCCGTTTTTAAACGTATACAGACACAAACTTCTTCACCAAGTCGCTCGTGTGGTACGCCGAATACCTAAAATAATCGAAATTTAACGCTTCTCTCATTAATTTCAACGAAACTTACACTGGCTTCCAGTATGTCCGGATGGGTGTGTAGAAAATCTTCGATTTCTTTCGGGAAGATATTCTCACCGCCTCGGATGATCATGTCTTTTAAACGGCCGACTACCCGCCCATATCCGCTCTCGTACAAAATGAATTGATCTCTAAATTCAATAAATTATCGATTTCTGTTATAGACAATTGAAGCTTACCCAGTTTTTAACCATCGATCAGCTCCAATCATCTCTTGTGTCTTATTAGCATCACCCCAATAGCCCAACATGTTTCCATAATAACGCAGACACAACTCTCCCGGCTGTCCTAACGGAACTAATCTACCCTCCTTATCGATAACTTTAGCTTCGACATGTTCGCCAATATGGCCCACTGTTGTCGTTGATTGTTCCTCATTATCGGTCGGTATTGATTGGAAAGCAACCGCTGTTGTTTCAGTTAGACCGTAAACAGACTGAAATTTTTAGATTTTTTATAGAAATAGAAGAATTTTTCGATTGGAATTACTTTAACTTTCTCCACATTCAGTATTTGGCGGATTTGTTTGAAAAGAGCAGGCGGACAGAGAGCTCCTCCACTAACGGCGATTTCCACAGAAATATCTTCGTTTCGTTGTCTCTGCTTGTTTACTAAATCTACGTACATTGTCGGCGTACCATGCACAACAGTACATCTAAAATTTCCAAATTTACCACAAAAAATACAAAAATTTAATAATACTTTTCTGCTTTGATAGCATCAAGGGATCTATCAGGATTATAACCATCAGTTGGCAGTACCATGGTAGCGCCGTGACATAAAGCCGCCATTATAGTGATAGTAGAACCGAAAGCATGAAACAATGGTACTTGGACGCAAATCTTGTGGTGTTTCAACGGTAATTCATTGCGTTTCCCTATAAAAAAGGCGTTGTTAACGAAGCCGAAATGGCAGTTGAGGGCGGCTTTCGGTGATCCAGTAGTACCCTAAAAACGACCAAAATTCATCGATAATACTGGAAATTACAACAAACTTACAGATGTAAATTGGATATTGCACGGATCATCACAACTAATATCGTATTGATTCTTTCGAATCTTCCCAATTGATTCTCGTGTAGCAAAATCGAAGATTTCTTCAATATTGTAAGTACCTTTATGTTCGACATTTCGCGCCAGACTTATTATATGTTTTAATGTTGGTATTTGTGGATTGGCGAATTGATCCGGTTGCACATCCGCTAGATTCGGTGCTATTTCTTTTAATATTTCGTAGTAATTTTGCCGTTTGAATTGATCACCGATAATTAGCGTTTTTATACCAACTTTGTTAATGCAATATTGAATCTCTCTAGATTGATATAATGGATTTAAGGCAACTAATATAGCACCAATACGGGCGGTCGCTAGGAACGTTAAATACCATTCAATTGTATTCGGGGCTAATAAACCGATACGATCGTTTCGCGTTAAACCGATCGATAGTAAACCGGCCGCTAATTGATCGACTTTCTCCAAGATTTGATTGAATGTGAATCGTTGATTTTGTTGATGGCACGATATGATAGCAATACGTTCACCATAATTCTTACAAGTTAGCTCTAATTGTTGGCCGATTGTTAATGGGCTTAATGGTTCTTCACCAATGTGATGACGATAACTGAGTTTTGTTGTATTGTATCTCCTTGAACTTGGATTATTTTTCTAAATTTCTAGTATCTAAAATATTTAATTGTACTTACGATAAATTAATAACACGACGACCGAATAATCGATGATAATTGTAGGACATTTTAACGAAATTTGATGAAATCGTAATTAAACCGCTTTACCTACTTTTTGATAAATCGCTCAAATTCTTTACTATTTAGAATTTTTAGGACAACAATAGTTATAAACAATTTAAAACAGAAAATATGTTTAACAAATAAACGATGTCTTTATCTCCTGATAGTGACAACAAATCGCATATTCTTAATTATTTAGGAATTTTAACCGAGTAGTAATCAACAATTTAAAACAGAAAATATGCGAAACAAAACCAATAATAAAAATATAATTTTTAAATAATAATAATAAATTTTGTAAGACTAAATTAAAAAAGCCGCGACTTTTAGCGAACTCTGTAATCTAATAGCGAATAATTATCGGTATAATCTTTGATATACTTTAAAGTTTCGACATTATTGATTTACCATTAAAACAAGTAAATTCATCCAAGCTTTAATTGATAATTAACTTAATTAAATTAATTTTAGCAGACATCTAGAAAACAAAGATAATTTATGTTATGACTACATAGGTATATTAATAAGGTTGATAACACTTTATAGCCATACCATAGTAAGTAATGGTTATATCTCCTTTTAAGATTACGTAGAAAATATTCAAGTATATCGAATTTCTTTATAATTAATTAATGATTTATTTAAAAATTATCTAAGCAATTGGACTATCTCTCGACATAGACGAGAGTTAAAAATAATCTTTCAATATTTTAATATTTCGCCATTCCTATTTAAAGTACCTGAAATATTTTTGGCAATGTTCTTTAATCTATCCGTTTCACCACCAAATTTTACCTGCGAGTTATCTATCCGACACTGCGTTATACCGATTATTATATAACTAGTGATGATAGAGAACAATTTGTGATGTCAACAAGTTGAATAGTGATAGAGTTAAGTGCATTTTAAGTGCATTTAAAGGCGCGTCAATTTAAATTCAATTACAATTTTAATGGCTAGATAGAGTTTTTATAGTAATGATAAATAAGGACAATTTTGTATTTAATTTTCTATCTATTTTCTTTGGATTAAAAATGTTTAAAATTGAGAAATATTTTAGTTGAACCAGCGACTGTTGTTTTGCTGAGTGTCCTTGCTGATAAACAATCATATTGCAGTAACCCTTTTTTGACTCCCTTTTTGTATAAAAAACCTATAGACGGGTCGATATATTCCAAAGGTTCTAAGTCAGTATCGCGAAGATTAACAGAAAGGGCTTAAAAATAAATTATTCAAAGTTTCAAATTTAGCATATGAAACGAATGCTAATATTACCCGTGTTTTTGTCCGTTTTTAACATAAAATCCACCACAATTCTCTTTGTTGTCGACATTTCAACTTCTAAATAAATCCCCATTTCTTCATTGTTATTATATCAAATTTATTTTAGTTTTATGTTCCCATTTTTTCTTTATTTAGTTTAAATTGAACAATAGTCCTAGATGTAGAACGGACTTCTATACGATTACCGGAACTATGGCCGGAAATCGCGTGCCAGACGAACATGCAAATTCGAACAACAATAACAAGTCCAGTAAAGAAAACAGCACGACCATTGGCTAGAAGAAAGCCTTTCCAAGGATTCGGTCATTAAAGAGGCTAAAAATACACACGATATCCCACCGAAAAGTCGGCAAATTTCGAAATGGACGCAACAAACTCCGTTGGAATATTCGGTAGGGTTTTTTTCTATAATAAAAAAGAAAGATTATATCGTTAGTTCTGATTAGAATGGGGTGATATGGCAAAAAAATTTTGGGAAATTCGTCCAAATCCACCTGTGAGTGGGTTAATGTGTCGGCACGAATTTATTGGAAAACTACCCACATATACACACAAGTATAAATTTTCTTTGGATGTATGGTGGGGGTGACGCGATTGCGATTGGTTAAGATGGCTTTTCCAACCGGTTTTCCATCCAGATTTCCCTTTAAATTGAATTCAGTCGATTTAATCCTTTTCTAATGATCACATTGTTGTTGAGAATGCTATCGTCGATCGAAATTCAAATCAAATGTTTACAGATAATTTTTATATTTTTGGTGAAGAAAATCTGTTGTAAACAACAACGGAAAATTGCTAATAATTCATCGGAAAATGTGAATTGAGACTGAATTTACTCGTGTCGGTGTGTGAGTGTGTGATTTCCATTTTATTTGTTCTTTTATATGTGAAATGTCGCAACCAAGTGGCAAAAAAGGCGGCGGCAAAGGGCCACCAAAGGATAAAAATGACGACAATAAGGAGCCGAAATGTAATAATTTCACCCAAGATTATCAACTAATAAACTAATTAATAATTTTTTGGTAGCATCAAATAAAGATAAAGACAAAGATGAGACAACGGCTACAGGTAGTGGTAGTAATAACAACAATAATCAAGATGTTGAGGATGCGACACCTGGATCGAAACCACCAAGTGCTGGTGCCAGTGTACGGGATGCTGCACAACGTGTCTTATCATTGTGCCAAAGGGGTGAATGGGGCCCAGTGGATCAAATCCTCAAATCAATGGAGAAAACGATCGCATCGGCCGGCGAAGATGCCAATACTGTACCATTCTTGGGTGTTGCTGATCCGGTAAAAATCGTTACTTTATCGAACAAACAAACAAAAATCAAGTAAAAACACGAATTTTTCTGTTTCTAGGCGACCGGTATGACACCCCTTATGTACGCCGTGAAAGATAATAGAACGTCTCTCGTTGATCGGTTGATTGAATTAGGATCAGATGTTGGCGCTAGAAATAACGTAAGTTTTTTTATTTAAAAAACGCGAAAAATTCGTGTAAATCGACCTAGATTTCGCGGATATTTAATCAAATTAAACAATCATGTTCACACCCATCACCGACCCCCATTTTCCATATTAATACTCGATAATCAACTTTATTAGTCCGTGATTTATTAAGACATCCGACAAGTAGGGTAGGAAAATTTGATGGATGATAATAATAGATCGCCGGCAAATATCCATTATTTAATAATAATAACGTAGCTATTTCAGTTTAATACAATCCCCTAACTGACTATCGAACACTACAGGTGTTAAATAAAATTATTAATCACTAATTTTAGAATTGAAATTAGAACATGTCAGACTCGAACGAAGTTAATTGTTGCGTGTTAATTTCTAGCAAAAATATGCAAAAATCTACCCCCTTTTCCAGGGATGCTTCAGCAAAGATTGTCTAAATGTTTATTTTTCGCTTGAAATTATTGATTTTTTGGTAGTTTTACAATTTCATGGTTTAATTTGGAAATTTCAGTTGATTCTTGAACCGAATTCCCAACTTTTTGTTTCAAATTATAATTTTTAGCGAATTTCTATCGGAGTGTTAGAAACTGCCATCTGAAGCAACAATTCTGCGTATTTTGCTCTTAAATTGCTAGTTCCTAAAGTTAGCTACTTAACTATCGAAAATACGTTATAATTTAAGCAGTTTTCAAATATAAATTTAGATTTTTAGATAGAACTTGAGTTGTTAAGGCCATTCGCATCTTTAACTAGTTTTTCTATCGAATTTCAGTACGTAATTTAAAAAAAGACAGAAAGGCACTTTTAGTCAAATTTAAAAGAAGTAAGAAGAGGAAAATTTTCGAATTTACGATTGTATTTTGAAATTTCTACTTATGTATCTGTTTTAGTAATTTTGCCATTCAAAGCAACTTTTAATCAACTAGTTTTCAATATTCATCCAGATTTTAACAAATCTGGTTAGTGGAGCATCTTGAAGAGAAAGTTTTGAGGTTTTTCAGATTCTTCGAGTTCAAATTTTGAGACATTTTTGCCTTTGTTATATCAGATGGATCATTCGAAAGTAAATCCTATCAGTTGTGAACAATTTTCAAAATCAGGGGTTCTCTTTACCAAGAGCCTAAGCTCTGTAACTCATCGGAAACTCGGCCAAAGAAAGCTCTTTTTGGCTGGTGGAAATCGTGACGTTGTCTTAAAAAGCGTTTTTAGCTGATTTTCTAAGGAGCTACAGGTTCTAAAACAAGCTCCAAAGGCTTCCCTACAAATTTTGGTGGTTCTCTTTAGCAAGAGCTGAGCTCTGTAAGTTATCGGAAAGTCGGTCAAAGAAAGCTCTTTTTGGCTGGTGGAAATCGTGACGTTGTCTTAAAAAGAGTTTTTAGCTGATTTTCTAAGGAGCTACAGGCTCTAAAACAAGCTCCAAAGGCTTCCCTACAAATTTTGGTGGTTCTCTTTAGCAAGAGCTGAGCCCTGTAACTCATCGGAAACTCGGTCAAAGAAAGCTCTTTTTGGCTGGTGGAAATCGTGAATTTGTCTTAAAAAGCATTTTTAGCTGATTTTCTAAGGAGCTACGGATCTTAAAACAAGTTCCAAAGGCTTCCCTACAAATTTTCAAAATATTTCTCACCATGTAGAGCTTATCTTTAAATTATATTCTTTTGAATGGTCCACGGGATTCTTAACTTGTCAAAACGAGAAGATCTTAGCAATCTCAACTGAGTTTAGAATTGGCTTCTCCAAATTTCGCCTTGAAGCATTTTACTCATCCATAATAAACCAAATTTAGTGGCTTATTTTTTGTTTTATCGAATTGCCTTAATTACAAGATTTCGTAGCAAATTTGCAACTGAATCATGAGATAGACATATTTAAAAACGACTTTCTTCTTTCTGCGTTTAAAAAATTAGAATCAAAGGCATTTTAAAGAGTTAAGATACCTACTATGAAAATACTTTATCACATATGGTGATTTTTGGCGTGAAATTCTCAGCTAGAATCGCTTAAATTAGAGGAGAAAATACCGCCTCTTTGCTTTAATTTCTATTGAACAACTTAATTTTCAGGACAATTATAATGTCCTTCATATTTCGGCTATGTACTCAAGAGAAGATGTAGTTAAACTGCTCTTGACGAAACGTGGAGTTGATCCGTACTCAACTGGCGGTGTAAGTATTACCTTTTCTATACCTACTCAGAAAACTTGAAACTTTTACAAATTATTCTCAACAATTTCAATTTAAACTTTTTCAATTCAGTGTTAACTTTCAATTATAAATAAAGTTGTATTTTAATTCTAGAGTCGTAATCAAACAGCCGTACATTTAGTTGCATCACGCCAAACAGGAACAGCAACGGCTATTTTAAGGGCTCTACTACAAAGTGCCGGTAAAGATATCCGACTTAAGCCGGATGGGGTAAGTTTTCACTACTTACGTTTTTGAATCTTAAATGTCTATTTTCTAATATTATCGATCTAATTATCGGTGATGATACTGTTTGGGTACTTTTGCGTATTTTGATGAATGACGGTGGGAGATTTGTAAGAGTCGCGTGTTGAAAATTACCCGCACCTGGTACACGTTGACTTTCAAAGATTTACTACGTTGTTGTCGCTCTCTTCGACATAAAATCATCAATTTCGTACATAGATTTCAGTGAAAGGGATGAAAATATGTAGAAATCATTAAAATTATACTTACAAATATTGATTAGAAGGAAAAAAATTTGAAGAAAAATAGAAAAATTAGAATTTCAATGATTGCATGCATGTTCGATTATCAAGAAAAGAGCAATGATCGAATTGAAAACGTGTAGGCTTTCGTGACTGGCACACAATTCACATGAGAATAGAAAATTTCAACAAAAGCAGACAAGGCAAAAAATACTAATAATTTGCAATAAAAATTGATTTCTTATCTTTATATGCTTATATTGTTTTTTTCTTATTTCTTAATAAAACAGCGTGGTAAAATTCCATTATTATTAGCCGTTGAAGCTGGTAATCAATCAATGTGTCGTGAATTGTTAAGCCAACAGACATCCGAACAATTAAAATCAGCCGCCGCCAATGGTGATACAGCAGTACATTTAGCTGTACGCCGTAAAGATATCGATATGGTACGAATTTTGGTCGATTATGGTACCAGTGTCGATATACAAAACGGTGATGGGCAAACACCTTTACATATAGCTGCAGCTGAGGGGGATGAAATTCTAGTAAAATATTTCTATGGGGTACGTGCATCGGCTAGTATCACTGATAATCAAGATCGTACACCGATGCATCTAGCCGCCGAAAATGGACATGCGAATATCATTGAATTGTTGGCTGATAAATTCAAAGCTAGCATCTTTGAAAGGACCAAAGATGGGTCAACATTGATGCATATAGCATCGTTAAATGGACATGCAGATTGTGCGACGATGCTGTTCAAAAAAGGCGTCTATCTACACATGCCGAATAAAGTAGGGACTTATCTTTTGTACAAGATCTTTTTCGATTCAGTGGCCGAATCTTTTCAAACGGAATTAGAAAGAGTATTTCAAGGAATATAGAATTGAAAACGCTTTCCAAACCTCCAAGAAATTTTCCACTAGACTTGTTATTCTCATTTCTATATTTTGAAAGATAAACCATTATATAATACCTCATTTAAAAGTTTATGCATAAAGGGATGACATAACAACAGGGGAACCCAATTTTGGAAAGTTAGAAAAATTACGTACAATTTTTCCAAAAGTACGCATACCTGGAATAAACATGAATATTTTGCAGTACTTTTTGGAAAAAAAAAAATCGTAACTTCTCCAATTTTCCAAAATTCGATTTCTCTTTGTTTTTTACAAAGAGACATAAGCTTATACGTAAATTAAAAATTTCACAAAAAAAGCTAAAATCCCTAAAAAGCTAGGCCAGAAGTTATGTTATTAAAATTTCCTTCAATTGCACCAAAGAATCCAAAAATGCAGTAAAAAATGTATCATCCCATTTAAAATAAGAAAGTGAGGTGCACCCCCATATATGGGGGCTTGATAAAATAACAGACATATTTCTTAGAGGTACTTCAGGTGGCTAAATAGCTATAAACCATCGATTAGAAGTTCTTATTTATTTTTAATAGGTCATCCTCGTGGTTCACCCTGCTTAGGAAATCATAAGGAATTACATTCTCCTTTGTAACTCAAAAGTTAATTAAGATTCTCTAAAACGGAAATTACCATTCCCTGTTTCTTGAAGTGCTCTGTGTGATTCTGTTTGACCCGTTGAGCCCTGAATACTCCAGCGCGGCTAGCGCTAACCATCGCTGGGGCCTGAATACTTTTTCACTTCACTGAAGTGACTATTCAAAGCACAAAACGCATAGAGCTCAAAGGGTTAAATCATTTAAATAGGTTAATAAACGAATGAGATATTGGCTGCTGGATCGAAAAAGATGTACTGTGGGCCCTTGAATTACAAATAATTTTTTAATTTAATTATTTAGGATGGTGCACGCAGTATTCATACAGCCGCCCGTTATGGACATGTCGGTATAATCAATACACTGCTACAAAAAGGTGAAAAAGTCGATGTTACTACTAATGTAAATTAATTAACACACTTATTATCATCAACTATAATAATTTATTGATTGTTTTTAAATTCTTCTTTAAGGATAATTATACAGCTTTACATATAGCCGTGGAATCATGCAAACCAGCCGTTGTGGAAACTCTACTCGGCTATGGGGCTGATGTTCATATTCGCGGTGGCAAATTAAAAGAAACCGCTCTACATATAGCAGCACGCGTTAAAGACGGTGACCGGTGTGCTTTAATGCTGTTAAAATCCGGTGCTGGTCCAAATTTAACAACTCACGATGGCCAAACACCGGTCCATGTAGCCGCCGAATATGGCAATTTAGAGACTTTATTGTTATTGTTAGAAGACGGTGGTGATCCGCAATTTAAAAATAAACGTGGCGAAACTGCTCTACATTTAGCCAGCAAGAATTGCCGTCCTGATGTTGTACGACATTTGATCAATTATATGAAAGAACATAAAGGTGAAGATAAAGTGGCGGCTTACATCAACGAAGTCAATGAGAATGATGAGAGTGCATTGCATTATGTGTGTGCTGTCCGTAAAGAAGATGTCGAAACACCATTAGCCGATAAAGAAGTTGTTAAATTGTTATTAGAAAATGGGGCCGATGTTAAATTACAAACGAAACAACATGAAACCGCCTTCCATTATGTTGCAACCGCTGGTAATAACGATGTGTTGATGGAGATTATTTCGCATATGTCCACAACTGATATACAGAAAGCATTGAATCGACAGAACGCTAACGGTTGGACGCCGCTATTGATTGCTTCACATAAAGGCCATATCGAGATGGTTAATAATTTATTAGCGAATCATGCACGTGTTGATGTCTTCGATACAGAAGGACGATCAGCTTTACATTTGGCCGCCGAACACGGTTATTTACAAGTTTGCGATTCATTATTATTGAATAAAGCATTTATTAATTCGAAATCGCGGAACGGCCGGACAGCTCTACATTTAGCCGCAATGAACGGCTATATTCATCTTGTTGAATATCTAATCAAAGATCATAATGCTGTTATTGATATTTTAACATTAACGAAAAAAACACCACTACATTTAGCTGCAGCAGCTGGCCAAATTGAAGTGTGTCGTTTATTATTAGAATTAGGTGCTGATATTGATGCAACCGATGAACAAGGCCAAAAACCGATACATGCAGCTTGTCGTAATAATTATTCAGAAGTTGCAAAATTATTCCTACAACAACACCCTAGTCTGGTTATGGCAACAACAAAAGATGGTAATACTTGTGCACATATTGCAGCAGCACAAGGTAGTGTTACTGTTATTGAAGAATTGATGAAATTCGATCGACAAGGCGTTATATCGGCGCGTAATAAACTCACCGATGCTACACCGTTACAAATCGCCGCTGAAGGTGGACATGCTGAAGTTGTTAAAGCTTTAGTGCGTGCCGGTGCTTCAGTCACCGATGAAAATAAGAACGGCTTTACAGCTGTCCATTTAGCGGCGCAAAACGGACACGGACAAGTCTTGGAAGTGTTACGTTCATCGAATACGTTACGTGTTATTAGTAAGAAATTGGGCGTTACACCATTACATGTGGCTGCTTATTTCGGTCAAGCTGATACTGTACGTGAATTGTTAACACATGTACCGGGTACGGTGAAATCGGAACCACCGAATGGTGCCTCATTAGTGCCAGCATTAGGGAACGAATCCGGTATGACGCCGTTACATCTAGCCGCTTTCTCCGGCAATGAGAATGTTGTACGATTATTGTTGAATAGTGCTGGTGTTCAAGTTGATGCTGCTACACATGAGAATGTACGTAAATTTCCAATGAAAATAGGGCAATATTTGCATGTTACTATAACTTAAATCAATATTTTATTTTATTTTTTTCTATTTTGCGTCTAATAGCGCTATTTCTAAACTAGTATCGGAATGAACTCATTTCGATACAGAGAATAATAATAGAAAATAAAGTAAATGTTTTCT
This sequence comes from Mylabris phalerata, assembly GCA_020740385.1. Taxonomy (NCBI): domain Eukaryota; kingdom Metazoa; phylum Arthropoda; class Insecta; order Coleoptera; family Meloidae; genus Mylabris; species Mylabris phalerata. Next base: position 4,961,894 of record JAJEOX010000223.1, on the reverse strand, counting down.
TCTTAAATGGCTACAACTCATCCAAAAAATTGATGATTTCTCCACTAATTGAACATCTGGACCAACGCGTGATATCTCGTTGAAAAGGGTATTTCTTGGTCTACAACATGGATCTGAAAACGTCTGTTTTTCACAATTGTCCAAAACTTGGGGAACATTTCTTAGATATTTCAATCGAGGGTAGTTTGAATCACCGAAAAATAAATATTATTGACTATGATTTAGGGAAAATATATAAAAAAAAAGATGCTCTAACGTTTTCCTCTATAACTCAGCAAAAATGCCCTTTTCAACGAAATATCAATTGAAGGAGAAATTATTAGTCAAAGATTCCCTTTTTTGACGAGTTGTAGCTCTTATTTTTCAACAAAGTGAAAAACTTTTCAAAGTATGAAAAGAAACAAGTAGCATGAGTAACAAAAGAACAATTGAATTACTATGCTCAATTTTTAAACTAGTGAAGTAATGACTAAAGCCAGGTTTACGCAGAAAAAGTCACCAGAAATAAAAACTGGATCGTTTTGACCGTACATTTAATTATTTATGGCTCTTTTTGAGTTAAAATCTAACATATTTGGTTCCCTGATAAGAATTACGTTTTATATTTAACAAGTAATGCATATCGAAACTTCAAAATTCAATGTTTCCTAAGCATTATTTTTGAGTTGTATAAACTTGTCTGTAAAATAGCCAATGGCGAGCCAAATTTAAATCACTCCTAGTTTAAAAATAGAGTATAGTTTATCATGCTAACAATACCCCCACCGGATTCACTAAATTACAAAACTCCCTTTAAAAAGGGGTAAACTAGAAAAGGTAATATTTAAAAAGTGGTACATTGAGAAAACTGGCGCTCGCTGCCCGTTTTCTAAATTTAGAGCCATGCAATAATTATCGACTTCTAACACTTGTGTTTTAATACGCGATTTCAGGGCTATAATCCAATGCACTTGGCGTGTTACGGTGGACACGTAACAGTGGTCGGTTTATTGTTGAGTCGTTCAGCTGAATTATTGCAAAGTCATGATAAACACGGCAAAACAGGCCTTCATATAGCCGCAACACACGGCCATTACCAAATGGTTGAAGTCCTATTAGGTCAAGGTGCTGAAATTAATGCGCCCGATAAGAACGGCTGGACACCGTTACATTGCGCCTCACGTGCTGGTACTTTCGATTGTGTTCGATTACTAGTCGAATCGGGCGCCTCACCAAAATCCGAAACGAATCTCGGCTATGTACCAATATGGTTCGCCGCCTCCGAAGGCCATCACGATGTACTCGAATATTTAATGACGAAAGAGCACGATACGTACACACTAATGGAGGATCGACGATTCGTTTATAATCTAATGGTGTGCTCGAAGAACCACAATAATAAACCGATAGAAGAATTCATTTTAGTATCACCAGCACCGGTAGATACAGCCGCTAAATTATCGAATATCCTGCAAGTATTATCAACGAAAGAGAAGGAACGTGCCAAAGATTTAATCGCAGCTGGGAAATTCTGCGAGGGTATGGCAACGGAATTGTTGGCATTGGCAGCCGGCGCCGATTCAGCCGGGAAAATTCTAACGGCCACCGATCGGCGGAATGTTGAATTTTTGGATGTTTTAATTGAGAATGAACAGAAGGAAGTAATTGCGCATACTGTAGTCCAACGATATTTGCAAGTGATGATAAATTAACATTTAATTAATGTTAAATTTATTAATGTTGTGTTTTTCTTATAGGAATTGTGGCGTGGCGCGCTCACTTGGACTGCGTGGCGTTATTTGTTGCTTTTCGTGTTGTTCCTCATCTGTCCACCCGTCTGGATAGCCTTCACATTACCATTGGGCCATCGCTATCACAAAGTACCGATTATTAAATTCATGTCGTATCTAACATCACACATTTATCTGATGTTGTTCTTATTGATTGTCGGCATAACACCACCATATCCAGTAGTACGTTCAAATCTACTGCCATATTGGTACGAATGGATTTTATTGATATGGTTAAGTGGCCTATTATTGTTTGAACTAACGAATCCCAGTGATAAATCCGGTTTAGGTTGGATTAAATTATCAGTGTTATTGTTTAGTATATTCGGTGTGGCTGTACATTTAATGGGTATATTCATTAGTATTAATTATTGGCCAACATTGATGTACTGTCGGAACCAATTGTTTGCCTTATCGTTCGTCTTAGCTTGTGTACAAATTTTGGACTTTCTATCATTCCATTATCTATTCGGACCGTGGGCCATCATTATTGGTAATTTAATGAAGGATCTGGCGCGATTTTTAGCAGTTTTGGCAATATTCGTATTTGGATTCTCCATGCAATTTGTTGCTTTAAATCAACCATTCAAGAATCTACCAGACAATCGGGTGCCAATCAAAAGAGGATATTTTAACGATGGTAAGTCGAGTTTTTCCTTTAATTTTCACCAATTTTATACGATAAAATTTGCATATTTTAAACTGAAATTAAATTTAGACAATGATGAATTTGAATCTATAATGGAGGAGACAGAATGGATTGCATTGCCGACTGATAAAATGAGGGGGGCTTCTTTACGTAAAAAACGACCACCAATCACCGGGAGTAAGTCCCAAATCATAAACAAAAGGGTGGCTTGTTTAGATCTTGTGTTATGTCTAATGTTCAAGTATTTTGTCAAATATTTCAGGCCTCTTGTTACTCTTTTTCTATATAGTCTTAGCGATTAAAAGGATATAGCTTCGTTCGTGTCTGTTTTGTTCTTTCTGTTGTTTAGAAGTGTGTTTGTTGTGTCCATGTTTGTGTGATTGTTATTGTGTGTTGCTGATTAAAGGCTAAATAATTGTTGAGAATGCCAAAAAATTACTATGCTCTTGTTCTAACTCCAGTGATAATGAATCCGCTGCTAGCATTCGAACTATTATTTTTCGCCGTATTCGGCCAAACGACCTATGATGAATTAACAGTGAAAGCACCACCAAATCGTCCACAATTCCGTCCACAATGGACCGATAATCTCTTCAAAGTTGTCTTTGGTATCTACATGTTGGTCAGTGTTGTTGTATTAATCAATCTACTAATTGCTATGATGTCCGATACATACCAACGTATACAGGTAAAATTACCAAAGTTCATATCCATATTGCGTTTTTTTTTTCGTTTCTGTCTTGTGATTCCAGTCCAAAAGAACCCAATCAGTGCTTTTGAGCTACTGTTTTTCGCGGTTTTCGGCCAAACCAGCACCAATCATTTGAAAATCCCCAACTATAATGCAATCAATCATAATAATCAGCCCTATTGGACGGAGGTCCTGTTTAAGATTGCTTTCGGCGTTTATATGCTGGTCTCTGTTGTGGTGTTGATTAACCTACTTATTGCTATGATGACGGATACCTATCAGCGTATCCAGGTAAAACCCATGTCCATGTAGAACAAACAACCACCATCACCCCATCTATATGTGTATTTTTGTGTTCTATGTGTTGTTCGTTAGGAAGCACAACAATGTTCTGTAAACGTCAGTGTAACACTTGCTTGTCGCCTTATTAATCGCAAATCGTACACTCAATCCGACCATTATCACATTTAACAACTTTTCTATGGTAAAAATGTTGTCGAATGGGATATTGGGCAGTAGAGTCTGTACTGAAACTGTTGCTATCGTGTTATCGCCCCCTTATCGCCGATACCGCGCTCGCCAGTTCTCTTGGGCTGGATCATTGTAGCAAACGCAACTATTAGAAACAAATAGACTACCTCACCCACTAGTTCCCACGTAACCTAAAGTCGATGTTTTGGCATTTTGAAGTAGTTCAAACCAAATAGGAGTAGTGACAATTTTTTTCTAAATAATTTTATAGATTTTTGCACAAAGTTTACAGTTTTTTGTTATTTTTGCAGTAGACTGATTTTTGTTTTGAAATGGGCACGATTTTTGCATCATTTTTGATTTTTGAGCTGTTTCCCCTCCACCCCCAAAAGCAACCAAATCAAATATAATTTAGTCGAATGTAATCTAGGCTCAATCAGATATCGAATGGAAATTCGGCTTGAGTAAATTAATCCGATCGATGCACCGTACAACGACCGCTCCAAGTCCGATCAATTTGATCACAACATGGCTTTTCTATCTAGTCGACATTTGCAAGAAGCGAGGTATAAATTTTCATTTAATAATTCCATTTAAGACTATAATGAATTGATTAGTGCGAGCCAAGAAACGTGCCAGTCTCGTCCATCTGATGGGCAGTTTTCCAACGTAAAGATCTAAGTCCGCGTTCAAAGGCCGGTGCCAAATGGTTATCAAAAGTGCGCAAAGGTGGTGGTAGTAAGATAGCACCGAAGGATTCGGTTGCATTATCAGTGACGCATTTAAGTCCGTTAGGATCGCAATTAAGTTTCAATATGCAAACGACAAGTATTGAACATGTCACCGATTGGGAGATGATAGCGAAACGTTATCGCGCGCTAGTCGGGCAAGTCGATGAGATTAAAGAACAATCCAATGATGGCGAAGACGATAATGGAGATGAGAGCGATAATAACGGCGGGGCAACTGCACAAATGCCCAATAGTGTACAACAGTCGGTTTAGTAATTGTTATTTTAAGACATTAAAAATAGGCGATAATAGCATGTAAGTTGATAAAATGAGTTGAGTTAATGAATGAATAAAACATCTATTTTTGAAATGTTTGCGTTATAAATTTCAACATTCAATCGAACCATTATCGTAATGTCGATAACGATTTGATTTCAAATTGTTGACAAGAAATTTAATCATTTTAAAACGAATTTCCAAACGAATTACATCATTAAATCATCATGAAATTAAACATCGTTTATTTGCTCCTATTAATATCGATCATCAAAACAATTAAGGTGAGTGTTAGTAGTTTTAATCGAATTCATTTAATGAATTATTCATTTTCAAGGCCCAAGATAGGAATCGTCATATAATTGCCTTGGAATGTATCCGGAAAGTCGGTATAGAACGACGAATCATCGAACAAGCAATTGCAACAACAATCCTACCAAATGATGAGAAATACAAGCAATTTCTAACGTGCAGCTATAAGAAACAGGGCTATCAAAGTGAAAATGGCGAAATTCTAATCGATAATATTAAACAGTTCTTAATGAAATTCTACGATTTGAAAGAATTGAGTATTATTGATAATTGTGGCAGTAACAATGCGACAACAGGCGGTAATAGTAATCATGGCGAGAATGCTTATAATGCAGTTAGTTGTATTATACCGAAACTCAAACAGTTGGACCGTAGAGGAGAATAATTTTTATACTGCTATTGAATTTATTTTATTTTGATTGGTGTACTGTAGGAAACTTTAAAGATACAATTACTAGTGGTTGTTAATACTGTGAAATCAACTGATAGAACGAATCAATAAACGGTGAGAAATAAAGGCACATTTGGAATGTACAAGAATTAAAAATTTGTTAAAATTTATACATTTTAATATCACTATTGTAAATACGTTTTTTAATCGAAAGAAAAAACTACAATTAAATTATTGATTCGTAATAAATTTCCTATTGTGATTGTTTATTTTAAGAAAAATATATTAAAATTAGTTCCTGTTTAACTACAGCAAGAGGCCGGATTTGGATCTTTACCAGAACGTTTCGTTACAGAAATCCGTGTAAATTCTTCAGCTATAGTTGGATGTATACCAACCGTACTCAATAGTGTATTCATTGTTAAATTGCATTTAATTGCAGCAGCAAATCCTTGTATAATTTCACCAGCTTGTGGTCCAATAAAATGCATACCAAGTACTTTTTGATCACCATCACGTTTTGATACAACTTTTAAATAGCAATATTTTATCGATTTTTGTGGTATAAAGAATTCCGTTGGTTTATAATAACCATGATAAACTTCAATATTCTCATCACCATAACGTTCAATTGCTTTCTCTTCACTTAAACCAACACAACCGTATTCTAATGGACTGAATATTGTTGTCGCAACATTCTCATAATCCATTTGTATGTCGCTTTTGGCGAATAGACGACGGGCTAATAAACGACCAGCATGTATAGCGACCGGTGTTAATTCAGGCTTACCCTATTAATAAAACTAGTGAATAAAAAAATCGATTAATTATTAAATTACTTACATATAAAACATCACCAACAGCATAAATGTGTGGAACGTTTGTTTGTTCATTGACTGCATCAACTTTTTCACCATCACCAGCCAATTGAATACCAGTTTTATCAACGTGTAATTCACGTGTTAATGCACGTCTACCGATAGCAAATAAGACTGTATCAAAAGTATCGCAATATTCTTGATTTTCATTATCTTTCCATTTCACCAACAATTTCCCATCAGAATCTTTTTCAATTGATAAAGGTATACATCTAAAAAAAATCGATTAAAATAATTTCTCTTAAAATTAATATAAATAAAACATACTTATGGAGGAATTTAACACCTCTCTCCTCCATAGCAGCAGCTACAGTATTTGCCATTTGTTGATCGAAACCTCTTAGAATTATCGAACGTATCATAACTGTAGCATCATAGCCTAAACCTTTCAAGAATCCGGCACATTCTAAACCAATATCTGTATCATTTATATAAGGAATTTTTTTTTTAATATAAAAGTTTGATTATAATTATTATGAAAGGATACATCCAGCTCCAACAACTAAAGTTTTACCAGGTGCTTCTTCTAAACTAAAAATATCATCACTAGTGATTCCGTATTCAATAGCACCAGGTATGTTTGGATAACGTGGACGGCCACCTACTGCTATTAAGAAATATTTTGCTTTTAATGTACGTTCACCCTGTTTTGTTACAGTATGTACAGTATAAGGATCTTTAAATACACCTAATCCATTAATATATTCCACATTTCTATAAATAAAAAATAATTTTTGGAAAAAACTCTCGAAATTATTTGATAACTTACTTATCTCTCAATTCAACACGTGTCACCCAATTTACGGATTTAATATGATTTTGTACAGCTTGACGTAATGTCGACCAATTATGGCAGATATTATTTGGTAATTCCCAACCATAACTTTTAGAATCCTTTAAAAAAAAAAAAAACATTTTATTAAAATAATTTGTTAAAAAATTTACCAAAATAAAAACTAACATCTATTGATTCACCGAGTAGAGCAGCTTGATGCATCAATTTTTTCGGTATACAACCGACATTAACACAAGTACCACCTAGACCCCATTTGGTACCTTTTGGTGATGGTGTTACATAATCTAGGACGGCAACTTTGGCACCAAAACTGGCCGCTTCTTTTGCAGCAGCTAAACCACCGGAACCACCACCCAATACAACTAAATCGTATTCTGTATCACCTTTAATTAAAACGAAAATAAAAATCATTAAGGATTTCTAATTATTAATAACTACGTTCAAGTACCGACAATAACAAGACATTTTTTTAATTATTCAAATATTTCTAACGTTAAACAAACTTCTATAAAATATGACATTTTACGAATTATCAACTTTTTGAATTACTATTAGCTTTAGTGTAGCTAATTGATTATCTAGGAGACTTCAAAATCTGCCTTCAAATGGTGCAATTAATCCTTTGTCTATTTTTTTTAACAATTTTAAAATTTAAAAGCTAATTTCTTCAAGATACACAGAACTGTAATATCTTAGTGTTTTTAAACTTAAATTTAAACCTCGCGCGCCTAAGTGTCAGCTTTTTATTGGTTATTCTACAGGCGAGTTTACACAACTCAAAAATTCTCAATTATTCATTACAAAACGAACGAAATAAAGCCACGAATCTTTGGTATTATATGTTATACTGAATAATTTGTGCTTTCGTGTAACATCAAGAAGCTAAATATATTAAATTCAGAATAAAAACGAGACTTTAATATTTAAATTTACCGCCAAATTGATCTAGTATTTTCCCTATGTAAGTCCGGCTTTGATCAGTACAAAGCGATCAAAAAATGTGCCTTTCTTGTTAGTAAAAGTTGGCTGCTAATTTTAAATTAAAATAAAATTATTTGCCATAAATTTAATTATTTTGACATTTAATTTTAGAATTTCATTTTGCAAAAATGTGAACAGTTATTTCAGATTTTTTGAATTATTTTTCGAAGAAATACTCAAGAATTTCCATTTTATTGTGAATAGAAACTTAAAAAAAAGAATTGTTAATTTAAATACCAAATTCTATTTTTCAAAATTCCCTACATAATAAACTATAATTGGAGCTAAATGTAGCTAATTTCCATAATATAAAAAAGGAGTAAATTTTAGCAAAAACTGTAAGGAAGTTTTTTTGGTCAGCCACATTTGATCGCACTGTATTTTAAAAATATAGTGTAGCCATAGCCTTAGACTATAATTTAACAGCAATGTTGCCATATTCTTACACCGATTTTATTCAAATATATTTGGCAATGCGTTTAATAGCAAATTATCAAAAAAATTAGGTTATAAACTGTCAAAAAATAGGCGTATCTTTTTTATAATTATATAGAGGGGAAAAAAATCATTTGATTTTTTTTAACACAATAGTACCTTGTTACCGTACTAAAATATTGAAAGAACATTGTTTAGTAATTATCTTATCCGATAACAGAACAATTATGATAATAATTAAGTTTTTCTCTGAAATATTGGAATTGTATTGAGTAGGAGAGTACTAGAATAATTAGTATGGACTTGTTAAAAGATTATAAAAACTGCAACATCATCGTCATGATCATGCGATTCTTCAATGACATTGTAAATTCGTTCAACTTTCACTTACATTTCACAGTTGAGAAATAACGAGTATTTCTGCTTGTTTCAATGAAATTAAAAATCGTGATCGTTTTTTGGTTACTGACACGTTTCAATATCAGTCTCGACGTTAACAGATGGAAATTGTACGCCATTATATAAAAACACACTACACACTATACAAATAAAAAGACCGATAGACAGACAAGCAGGCAGGCACACATGCATACACGTCCCTAGAAAACAACAGGCATAGTTCCTAACAACTTTCCAACATTTTCTAACCTAAATCGTGACGACTATCGTTCGAAATCGATTAATTCGAACAATTGTACGATAATGAGGTCGATTTTAATTACCGGCTGTAATCGTGGCCTAGGTTTAGGCTTCATTAAACATCTAACCAACAAGAGCAACACGAAAAAACCGGAGATTATTATAGCAACTTGTCGTAATGTTGGGAAGGCTACGGTAAGTGCTGATATTATTACGTCAACTATCAGAAATAATTCTTTCGACAGATAGTTTGAAAAACTTGCGTTTTACTCACCCACTGGTGCCATTTTTCAATTGGTTTTCTTTAAATATCGTTGTAAAATAATCAAAATTCAATTAATTATTTGTTATATTGGGATAATGAGCGAATGTTTAACGAGTAATTAATCACAACGTCCACACAAATGAACCGTTTGACATAAACTAAAAGCCGTACATGTATGAGTATAACCAAGGTATGGATGAGATAGTGGGATTTAAAGCTTGATTCATCTATTGTTACAAGTAGTGGGGAATTAATTTAGATAATTATAATTATCGACAGTTCTAGAAATAATGATAATCACAAATTGTTTTAAAACAATAAAAAGTATTCTAAACAACAGCGACATCTAGTTATAATTTTGAAAACAATAAATTTATCTACTGTTGCCAGATTTAGTCGATTATCCGTAATATTAGCGATAGAACAAAAATGTAAATTGAACAATTGTAATTATCATTAATAATTAGTAAAATAACAATAAATTGATAATAAAATTGATTAATAGAAAATCGCCGAAACAGATTACTGTTTCGCTTACACGCTAAATTGACCGCCAAATTTGAATTATTCCCACAGGAAACTGAAGCAGATCGCCGACCAAAACAAGAATCTCCACATTTTAGAAATAGGTAATTGTGTCCGTTTATATTTTCACGATTAATTGTCGTCTTTTAGATGTGCAAAATTTCAATAAACACGATGAATTCGCAAAACAAGTCACTGAAATTACCCAAGCTACCGGCGGTTTAAATGTTCTTATCAATAATGCCGGTGTAACGTCGAAATTTACAAGAATCCAACTGGTTAAACCTGAAGTGATGTTGGAGAATTTCACGGTGAACACACTGGCGCCAATAATGATAACAAAGGTATTCTTGTTTCTATGTTTAATTTGTTGTTGAGACAGTTGTTTCAGTCGTTATTGCACGTTTTAAAACAATTTGCTGCAACAAATCAAAATAAAAAGATGGGCATTGAGAGAGGTCTAGTCGTCAATATAACATCAATCCTTGGCTCGATCTCATTGAATGCAGACGGTGGGTTCTATCCGTATCGTTGTTCGAAAGTGGCTTTGAATATGGCGACGCGGTCAATGAGTGCCGATTTGAAAGACGATGGGATTATGGCGGTTTGTTTGCATCCTGGATGGGTGCAAACGGACATGGGTGGGAAAAAAGCACCGGTGCCAATCGCTGAGAGCGTCTCAAAACTAATACAACTTATGCACACGTTAAATGAAACCCATAACGGTAATTTCTATCAATGGGATGGCAAACCACTACAATGGTAAATGTAAAACACCTTCGAGTACTGACAATTAGAAAAAATACTATACATCTAACAAAACAAATATTTTATTACTTATCCCTTCATTATCAGATATTTTACAATATTATCATTTATCATAACTTCAGCTTCTATGTACAGTAATAATTATTGCCTTCATAGAAGAGAATACTCATTCCTGTAAAATAATGGTCATTTTCAACAAATTGTTAGTTAAATAAAACTGTTGGTGTCATGCAAAAATAAATACATACTAACCAATATACAAAGTATCTATTTATTTGCCAAAATATTACAAAATATTTATAATACACATATTTACAATAATAATAATATCGTTATTAACTTAATAAAGTTAGGCAAATTGGAAAGTGAGAGAAATAGAGAAAGTTTAGATCATAACTACGTCAAAAAAAAACATTCTTATTCATGATAATTACACAACGAAAAAGAAGCTTCTATAAAACCACACTCGAAATAATAATTATAATAATGTTCAAGTATCACAGCTTTTAGTGAAAAATACCGGGAAATTAACGGGTTGTAAATTAAAACTTAACTTTATTGAAACGTAACAAAATAGTCTTCTTTTAATTCACAACAACCCGCGATTTCTGTCTCACAAAACAAAAATCAAAGCTCCATTTGAATAAGTTAATTTTAAAAAAAAAAACACAAACACTTATTATGGAAATGGGGAGACAATATAACATTTATTTCTTAATAAATCTACTTACTTGTTCTGAATTGGATGATGGTTGTTGTGATTGTGTTGGTGGTTGTTGGGATTGTTGTTGGATATTCGACGAAGTCGGTTGAACAGTAACAGCCACAATTGATGCACCACTGGCCGTTTGTAAACGTACAGGACTACCTTGACGTACAGCAACAGATTGATTTTGTAAAGCTGCCGATACTTGTGATAGAATAGCTTGTTGAGCTTGCGAATTACTTTGACTTTGTACTTTTAAACCAGTCAATGCACCAGTTAATGTTGATGTACCACTTTGTGGACGTAATGCTGAATTTAAAGCCTGAGATGTGGCTGCCACCACCTAAAATATAAATATTAATATAAAATCTTTCAAAGTTTTATTTTTGATTACCTGTATGGTTTGTTTAGTGCCTTGAGAAGTATTCACAGGTATAACACGTGGTGTACCTTTGGCTAAAACAACAGGACCTCTCGCCGATAGACCTAAAGGTGTTCTCATAACTTGTGTAAATTGTTGAACTGTCATAGCTGTTGATAATGGTTTTGGTCCAACGATTAATTGTGTTGGTACATTACTTTTACCACCAACTTGAGCTATATTCAATTTTTGCGTGTTTAATTTCTTTTGAGATAATAATTGTTGTTGGATCTGTATTTGTCGTAATTGTTGAGCATTTGCACCTTTTATTGTTGGCGTTATTGTTTTACCACCACTACCTAATGTTACACTTGATACAGGAATTGTTACAGTTTGTGGTACTGTTATAAAAAATAAAAATAAACGAGTAAAGGTATTAATTTTAAAGAATTAAATTCTGTGTAAATTATACTGGTTCTTATGGTAGCCTCTAATTGTTGGGTGATTTGAAAAATATTTTGAGGATTTGGCAAAAACAGAGCTTAGTTCATTGGGAAAGGATCTAATTGTTCTTCATTGTTTTACGATATTGCAAAATGGTTAGATTAAAGCAGTTTTTTGCCAATTTTCCAAAGATCTACGAAGCTCTAATTTTGCCAAAATATTCTCTAGAGATTACCTCAGAAATTGTCAAAATATTTTTTAAATCGTCCTCCCATAAGAACTAGAACTAGTTACACAGAATAGGCTGTATATTTGATAGTTACCTCCACCAGTATTCGAAACGGCTTTTACTAATGTAGCAACTTGAGTACCAGAGGTACCAGCAGATTGTTGAACAGCTTGGGCAAATACTTGCGATGGTAATCCTTGTATTGTTGATGCACCACTAGTACTAATACTATTAACACCACCACCACTACCTGCTGCTACTGCTGTTATTGTTTTCTGTTGTTGCTGTTGTTGTTGTAATTGTTGTTGCTGTTGTAATTGTCGTTTTTTCAATATTTGTGTAATTTCACTTTCAGTTACCGTACGAGTAATCTCAGTTCGTCCACCTGTTGTATTACCAGTAACACCACTACTATTACCACCAACAGTTACAGTACCTTGACGTATAAATTGTGCTGTTTTAGGTTGTTGAGCTTGGGTAAATTGTACAACAGTTTGTGGACCACTACCAATTGTTACTGTTGAATTTTTTAAATTTTGTCCAGTTAAATTATTTGTTTGTAAACGTAAATGTTGTTTAAATGATGCTGTTTGTTGACGTATCAATTGTAATTGTGCTGAACTAATTGATTTTGCTTGTATAGCACCACTAATTGTATTACTACCAGTAATTTCGGTTTTATTTTGACCACTAGTTGAAGCTGCATTACTTGCTGATACAATTAAACGTTGTGCATTAGCTGCTGCTTGTATTTGAGCTGGACTTAAACCAGAAACAGATACAACAGTTGATCCTTGCATTGGTGATGTTATAATACGTTGTGATCGAATAATATCTACAAATAAATTTTATAAAATATAAAACTAAAATAAAATCAATTTCAATACTTGTTGGTGTTGATGATGAAGAAACTGCAATACTTGTAGCAACATTTGATACTAAATTAACAGTTTGTTGTGTTACAGCAACTTGATTACTAGCAACTGAAACAACAGTAGCAGCCGATGGAGCAGTAACAGCTATATTCGGTGATATAATTTGCCCACTAATTGTTGTAGCAGTTACTAAATTGGTTTGCTGTTGCTGCTGCTGCTGCTGCTGTTGTTGTTGTTGAACTTGATTCGATGGTACAACACTTTTCAATAATTGTAATCTAGCTGCCATTTGTTGTTGTTGTTCTATTGTCATTGGTTTCTTTTCACGTGCTATACGTTCAGCCCTACGTGCTGCCACTTCAACTGGCATAACTGGATGATCTAAATCAATACCATATTCATTTAACATTGCAACATGTTTTGGATTCTTCAATAATGGATTATTTGTTATTTGTCTTTGTATTGGTTGTCGTTTAATTGATAATGCTTTTAATGCATCATGTCGTTGTATCATCATTTGTGAGAATGTTAAATTATTATCTTGAGCATACAATTGTGATGTACGCAATGGTTTATTTGTTTTTAATTGTTGTTCTTGTTGTGACTGATTAAATTGATATGCGTCAATTAAACCAGATTTATTTTTCTTTTTTCTTATAATATTACTATCGAATATTTGTTTACCTTCTTCTCGTAACATTAATACAGTTTCATATCTAAAATAACAAAATACAATTGAATAAAAACATTTCTTTTCAAATTATCTAAACATTTCACCTGTGTCGACATTGTTTAGGTGATCGATATGTAATTGATACTATATTAACATAATCAGCAACAAAATCCCAATTTGGTGTATGTCCAGGTGATAAGACCATTAAATTCAATGGTAGACATTGATACGATTGTATTACTTTTAATACAGCCATATCTTCATGTATTGTCCAATCATGCCATAATGGTTGCTCCAATGGTTTTGGTAGATTTGTTTTACTACCTGGTGGCATTGGTACTGATGTTCGTACCATCCCTCTATACTTTTGTAATTTTAAATCACGTTTCATTTTCAATATAGCAGCCGAATGGAATAATGATCTAGGCGCTGTATTACTTAATGAATCATCTTTTCTTTGAATTTTCAACGGACGACGACTATCAACTAGACCAGCTTCATGCCTAGTACGTTTCGCTTCCTTTTTAACATAAATCGGTGGTAATTGAGATTCAGACATCACATTCATATCATAAAGGAATGACATTGTATGATCAATGTAAACATCAGTATCTTGTTGCGGAGGCGTTGGTGGACACCACATCTAAATTATTTTAATTAAAACAAATTAATGAACAATAAATTCCAAAAACGAATCCAAAACTTACCGGCATCTGTTCCATTGTATTATCAGAGACCCAAATCTGTAAAGATATTAAAATAAAATAGAAAAACGGAATCCAACTGAATTTTGCATAGATAAAAACAAGGATAAAGGATCATTCAAGGATACATTAAAACATAACAATAGTAGTGTACCTACCAAAGAATATAAACACATTTGTTAGCTTTCACTGAAATATGATTTAGTTAGGATTTGAAAAGGTTTGGGGGGTGGTTAACGGGTTTTTTTTGTTTATTTGTTATTTATAGGTTTTCGAATAAAGAAGCCGTCTTGCTCATGTCCAGCGGGGCAGTGTTTTGGTGCCCGCTGCGGACGCCGGAGCAAGAAGGCACCAAAACCCGCGTCCACCCCGCAAATAAACACAACATTCGCAAGAGAACTTCTTTATTAAATTCATTAACTATGTACATGGCCGATGGTATTATAATTTAATTATTAAATTGTAGATAAGTAGATGTTAAAATAATAATAATAATAATAAAAACAGCGACAAATAAATAGTAGCGATGGTCACAAATAAAAATGGTATAAATGAAAATCACTGATTTCAGTAAAATTAACACAAAAATACGAAATCAAAATAAATTATTCAAGATTTTCTTTCATTTTTTTTTCTCTTTTAAACAGCAATAACTTCCCTGAGATTTTGAATTTTTCTTCTTTGTCGATGAATTTTCAATATAAAATATGATTCAAAAAAATTAAATTATAATCATGAAAAGAATTGATTTTATGTTGATGAAAAGTAATAAATACTCATCATTCACGCTATAATTTACAAATTTTCACATAAAAATCAATATACACTTTTTATTTTCAAATGATTCCGTAAAAAAACTATAATCCTAAAATCATTTAATTTATATATGTATACTATGTACAAATATTATAGATACTAGTAATAATAGTAGTAATAGTAGTATTCAGTAAGATCACATATGCACAAATTGTTGTTATAAACAACATTTCTAAATAATAATAATAGTAATGATAGTTGATAATTAATTATATTAATATTTACAAATTAATTGAATGATTCAATCAGTTTTAATTGTTTTGTTCTGTCGAGTTACTACAGTATCGACATTTGATATAGTCCTTTTTAATGTTAAATTTTCACTATCCTCATTTTTTTTATTATTTGCATCAATATTATTGATAACGACAACACATGAATTTGTTGTTGCATTATTAGAACGTCGCTTATGTTTTTTTACAGTTTGTTTACGATTTTCAATTATATCATCAACATCTTTCATTGTAGTTGAATTATCAATGGAATTATCATCAATGGAATCACAAGAAAGTTTAATTTCAGTCTTTGTTTTATTATCATTATCTGTAATTGTGTCAGAATTCTTAGAAATGCCCTTTTTACTATCATTATCATCATCATCTTTTGTATCATCATCAACTACTGTATTTTCTTTGGAATTTTTATTATTGGTTTTATCAATGTAACTACTCAAAGTTGCATTATCATCATCATCATCATCATCATCGTCGTAGTCGTCTTCGTCCTCTTTCACCATTACCGTTTCATTATTGGCATTATTTGTATGCTTATCAACTTTTTTCATATTCCTATTTTCGGTTGTAGCTGTTTTTTTATGTTTAATGTTTAATTTTTTTTGTTTAGTATTTCTCGAATTTTTTAAACGTCGTTTTAATCGTTGCGGCGAATTTTTTACAGGTTTCACACCTGGTAAAATTGGACTTACATCTAATGTCCATAAATTAATAGCAACTGTACCTCTAGAACGTGTTGTCCTTGGTGAATTATTATCAACATGATTTATTATAATTGGTGATGACTGTTCTACTTTTGTTTCAGTATCGTCATCATCATGGTCATCGTCATCGCTTGTATCATTCTCTTCATTATGATTATCACTTTGCACTGATGTACTATTGTCATCATCTATAGAAGGGGTAGGAGTATTAACATCACTAACTTTATTTGATACACTACTTTCTTCTTTTGTATTGTTTGATGATTCATCATTATCAGTTGTATTACTACTGTTTTGAATGTCATCACTATCATTTTTGTTGTTATCATCTTTATGTAACAATACTTCCCTTCTTAAGCAGCGTCTTCGCAGTTTCCAACGTTTCCCACTAACATTCATCCTATCATTGTTAACAAAATTCTTTCTTCTCACTATTTTTTTATTATTTGATAATAGTTTATTACTACTATTATGGTTACTACTAGTAAGTTTTTTATTAATTACAATACGTTTTCTTTTTAATTTTTTAATTGTACTATTATTATTCATTTTTTTATTTTTATTAGTGCTAACCTGATTAGAAGCATCCTCTCTAGAAAATGTTAATAATTCATTTTCTTCTTCCAATTGACGGGCCCTACGTTCCTCTTCTTCACGCATTGCTGCTAATCGATTCTCCTCCCATTCACGTTTCTGTTCTTCAATTTCACGTTCAGCTGCTGCCAATTGTTCAGCTGACCAAGCTGATTCAGTTTCTTCAATAAAACGAATTGCATACTTTTCAATTGGTGAAAGCTAAATTTAATAATAAAAATTAATATATTATTAATAAATATATAAAAATATTAAATGTATTGATAAAAAACCTTTTTCATGACATTATCAATTTCTTGTTCAGCTTTACTCATTTCTGGTTCTTTGTCTTGATCATCTAATGGTATATTTTCATCAAATTCAGCTAAATCAGCTACAGCTTCTGCTTTAGCTGTACGTGCTGCTTGTACATCTTGATCATCTTCACAAGCAGCTAAAGCACTTTCTAATGCACCTAATGCTGTTTTATCTTCATTTGATGATGTTGTTGCTTGATTTTGTGATGTTGAAGCAGATGATGTATCGCTTTCTACTAAACGATTTGTTGTATTTTCTTCATTTGAATCAATATTAAATAAGTCTTGAATTGTCGACTATATTAAAAATTAGAAAACAAACAGTAAGTGGGCTGCATAATACTGATAATAATTTAAAAACAGGATTTAAAATACTTACACTTTTGAAATATGCTGTAGTAAAATTACCACCTTCTATAGCCAAATCACCAAGTAATCGTTTTTGATTTGCCTTCTTTAAGATATTTTCTTCTATAGTTCTTTCACTGACTAGTCTATTAAAAAAAGGAATTAGAGAAATTAAACTAGATGTCAAAAATATTGTAGGCATGTATGTGAAGAGAAAAATTGAAAAATATTGGTTTATTTTTCAATAAATGGACCAGAATACCTTCACAATTTGATTTCCTTTCTATTAATTATGGAAAACTATAAAACATTTTCCACCTTGGATGTAGAAAGGTTACACATTTTTTCTAAAAAGAAACAAACATACCTATAAATATGGACATCTCTAGTTTGACCAATTCGATGGCATCGATCTTGTGCTTGAGCATCCATTGTTGGGTTCCAATCGGAATCATAAAATATCACTGTATCAGCTCCAGTAAGATTAACACCTATACCACCGGATCTTGTCGATAAAATAAAGGCAAAGATTCTAGTATCACCATTAAATCTTTCCATTAACAACTAGAAAATAAATCAATGAAAATAATAAATATTTAATTGTGGTTTATAAAATAAACAATTGTTACAAAGTTCTAGAGGATTTTCAATATATTCTCATCGAAAATTGAAAACCATGCTGGCCTTTGTATTAATCTCAGCACTATATCAAAAATTGACTTATATGAACAATAATAAACTAAGCCAACTGATCGTAAAGTGCTTTTATCATGTACTATAAGAAATAGTAATAGAAATTACCTGTCTTTGATCAACTTTCGTTGTACCATCTAATCTCAAATAGATATGTCCATGGAAATTTAAAAATGCCTCTAAGACATCCAACATTTTAGTCATTTGTGTAAATATAAGTACACGATGTCCTTCACTTTTTAATTTACGTAATAATTTATCTAATGTTTGTAATTTACCACAATCATATTGTATTAAACGTGGATCAGGAAATTGTGTTACCATTGCTGATGCTATATGATGTAAACATTTCGTTGGTTTTGATAATAATTTTGATAAAAGTCGTTTATCTTCTTTCTGTTGCCAATAAATACTTGGGGGTGGATGCCAAACTTGCATTTCAGGTTGTGGTGCTCGAACAGCAGGTACATAAAAAATAAATCTACAAAAAAAAAAAACAAAAATTAGTAATATCATCCAGAAAAATTAAACAACTACACGATAGTTATATTAAATCAGTTAGGAGCGAAAGACAATTTAATAATCATCATAACAGATTATCAGCTGAACTATGCAATCATCATTTATTATTTTAATTTATAAATAATAAATGTTGATATTTACCTATCACAAATATCTTTAAATTGTTTTATACGATCTATCGGTTTATGAATGAGATCCTTCAAACAATCTAATTGTTGTAATAATTTTGAATCTGGCAAGTGATTTTGATTCTCACACCATGAACCAGTTAGGCTGAATTTATTTTTTGGAAGGGTTACAACATGTCGTAAATCTTCACCATATATTGGTGTTGCTGAACAACGTTTTTCATTTAAACGTGCCATAATCTTTAATCGTGCCTTCAATTCATCTTTACCTAATTCAATTTCATCCTACAATAGAAAATTAATTAAAAAACTAATAAATTAGTAAAAAGAATTTTAATTACCGATGATGATTCAATATCGTTAATTTTATGATTTTCATTACGATTCCATCGTACATCTAGATTATTTGATGTTTGATTAGAGTATAATTGTTCTATAAATTTACTACCAACAGTTTTACGATCATCTTTATTATTATCATCACTTTTTGAAACTGATGAAGAATTTGTCTGAAATATAAATTACATTAGAAATTTTGTATTAAATCACATTTTAATGAATCTTACAGTGGTCGTAGTGGTATTTGTTGTTAAAGATGTGACTGAAGTTAACTGAATCTTCATTATAGCTTTGGTTATTTGATGAGGAACACTACCAGTAGTTGTTAAAACTGGCTGTTTTGATAATAACGTCAACTTTTGACCTCCTGAAATTAACAATTTTGTCAATATTATTATAAAAATAATCTCTAAAACTATATTATAATAGTTTTTAGTTGTCTGCAGCAAGCATACAAATTGCTAAATAAAATTCTAACAATTTGCTTGGTATGCTACAGTTTATGATCTTTCTTTCGACAAAATCACCATAAATTATAGATAAAAAGCAATTTATGGAAATTGTTGATTTGTTGAAAGATAAATGGATTGTATTTAAAATTGTTATTACCTGCACCAGTTGCTGAAACTGGAATATTTGCAGATATATTAGGATTTGATGTTAATAATAAATGTTTTCCAGTTGATGTTTGTACAAGTTGTGCAAAACTTGCTGAAATCTTATCAGATGCTTTTAAAACTGATGATGTCGATAAAGATGATGTAGATAATGAAGATGATGATGATGATGATGATGGTGAAGAAATAGATAATTGTTGATTATTTGTTAATAGAGGTTGACTTATGTTTACCGGTATTGCTTTAACAATACCTTGCTGTTGTATTAACTGCATACCATATTGGGGTCCCAATTTAAATTTAACACCTGGTGATGTTGTTATAGTAGTTGGCATTGTTGTTATTGTAGTAGGATTTGTTTGTTGTATATTTTTATTATTCACATCTTTTTTATCGTTTTTTACTAATTTTGAATCTTCACCTTTTTTAATGCGCATCATTAAACGACAAGGTGGTACTGGTGGTGGATTTTGAATTTGTTGTAATGATGGATCATCCATTTCAATTATTTTTGATGGTGTACGTATACGTGACATACGATAACACTGATAAGCACTAACTTCAAATTCCAAATAAATTAAATCCAAGTTTAAGGACATTAAGTTTAGATTCTACAATAAAAACAAAGAAAATAATTAAAATTCCCAACCCAAAATACCAATCTCTTTAGTTTATATTATATTTAAAAAAAGTCAGACAAATGCCTCAATTTAAATCACAGGACATGAGTTGAATGGATTTCTCATGTTTTCATACTTCTAAATCATCATTTTCATTTTTAAAAAATCAAAATAAAAAGTAATACATAAAACAACTTACATTCCAAACATCATATTGTAACATTGCATAAATTAGCGATGGTATATGCAATGAAATCCTATCACAAAGAAATGGTGAAATTGTTGGACGAACTTCAAACAAATTTGGGTGATTGCACACTTTTCTTAATTGCATTAAAACATTTATCACACTTAATAAATTACCACTAGCTAATGTTTCTTTTGTTCTAAAAAGAATATAATTTTAAAATGAAATTGTTAAAATATACAATAAAAATCGACATACTTTGCTCGTGACATGTAATCATCATACAAGAATCGCTGTCTTTTTGATAAACGACAGAGAATTACATGTTCATATTTTTTTGGCATTTGCTTTTCTACTTCAGATTTCAATCGTCTCAAAAGGAATGGTCTAAGAACCTTAAAAAGAACCAATAAAAAATTATTATTTGTTCAATTAATTCGAATAATTAAGAATTTTAATAAAATTAATTCAGCTAGGAGCGAAAGACATTTTGATGCAAAATAATCACAGAAAATAATCAGATGAACTATGCAAATCATCATTTTATTATATTCAAATAAATTAAATATAAAATTAATAAAATACCTTGTGTAATCTTTTAATAATACTTTCATTATACTCGGCATTGCCTTCAATCATACCAGTTACAGGATTTGAAAACCATTCTTTAAATTCTCGATGTGATTGAAAAACATTCGGCATTAAAAAGTGCATTAACGACCATAATTCCATTAAATTATTCTGTAATGGTGTTCCAGTTAACAATAAACGTCTAAAAATCAATATGGAATAACATAAATTGTGAATTAATTTGTAGGAATAGAAAACTTACTGTTGTGTTTGAAAATTTAACAATAACTGCCATCTCTGAGATTTAAAATTTTTAATATTTTGCGCTTCATCCAATATTAAATACTTCCATTTCTTCCGTCTAAAACTTTGATGATCTTGTATCACCAATTTATATGACGTTATACATATATGAAATGCATTCGGTTTTGTCCAGCCCATACGTTTTAATTTCCGTTCTTTCTGTGTACCATAATAGGTTAAAATTTTAAATGCTGGTGACCATTTTTTACATTCCATTTCCCAATTTAACATAACAGATGTCGGTACAACAATTAAATGAGGACCCCAATTCTCTAAAGGTAAATATTTTAATTAAGATTTTAGACAACTAAATATAACAAACCTTTTTCGCATGCTAAATGTGCCAATAAAGCTATAGTTTGTATTGTTTTACCTAAACCCATTTCATCAGCTAAAATACCATTTAATTTTCTTTCATACATTGTTACTAACCAATCTAGACCAATATGTTGATATTCACGTAATGGAAATTTCAATAAAAATGGTACTTTAGTTGAAACAGTTGTGGAAGACAATGTGTTGCCTTTTGGTTGTATACTTTCAGCTATAGCAGCTGCATCATTTATAAGGTCATTATTTTTATCAGTCTTTGTTTTCTTACTGCCATCCCGATCATCTGTATTTGAATCGTCTAATAATGATTTTAAACCAATCTCTTCACTTTCTTTACTATCGTCATCTGATAACATCTCAATATCATTTTCTGATATACTCTTCTCATTATCTTCATCATCTTCACCCTCTTCCTCATCTTCCTCGTCCATATCGTCCTCATCATCATAATTGTCATCATCTGATGGTTGATATTCATCACCAGAATCACGTGTTTTTATATCATCATCACCATCATCATTCTCTTTATTATCGTCTTCAATTTCACTATTATCATTTTCTTGACAATCAGATGATGATGACATTTGTGGTAATGGTTCACTATATTTCTTTCGAAGTTCTTCAATACTCAAATCATTTTCAGCTTTTAAATCATCAAGTTCTTGTTGATGATCTTGTTCACCTTCAATTAATTCTTGTTCTTGTATTGTATCTTCAACATCATCATCATCTTGATTACTATCAGCTGTAAATTCATCATCATCACTATTTGATTTATCTTTATTTTCACCATCTGTATTTTTATCAATTTCATTTTCGTCTTCGTCCTGTAATTAATAATAATTAAACATATATTGGAATAAACAATTCAGTTGAACTAATCAAATAAACAGTGATAATTGTTTACAATAAAATATAACAAAACTCACACTACTATTTACTGTATCACTTAATTGAATTTTATCACGATTTTCCAAATAATCCTTTGGTAATTCTTTCAAGAAATCATCAAGATCCATTTGTGATTCTCTTTGTAAAGCAGCAATTTCTTCATTTTGTTCAGCAGTTTCAATAGTAGCTTCAGCTTGTTCAATTGTCTCCTCATCATCTGTACTATTTTGACTATCCGGGTGGAATTCATCATCTGAATTTGCCGCCCTAGATGCAGATCGTGATGATAATTCACTAGCTGGTGCTGTTGGATCATTATTTGTTGAACGATTCATCCCTTCAGCTAATAATTGTGAATATTTTTCAGTTTGATCAACAATAAAACTTAATTGTTGATCTAATGCCTTTTTACGTTTCTCTTCTAATATAGCATTTTGTTTATATTCAACTAATTTTTCAACATTACTCCAAAAATTTCGTATTTCTTTTGCACAAAATGCAGCTATACGTTTTAAATTTTGTTCATGTGCTTTTTCAGCTTTTTGTGCTGCTAATGCTTTATCTTGAAAATGTTTTTGTACCATACGTGCACATTTTTTCGCTGCAGCTTTCTTCCATTTACGTTCTTGTGCAAAATCAGCTGCTAACCATACCATTTCTTCTAATAAAAAGTCCCAATGTGCTTTATTTCTATGCATTTCTTGTACTTTTGGTAAACGTTTCTCAGACCATAGACCTTCTTTTTGTAAATCAGCTATTCTTTGTACAACATAAGCTTCTTGTTTAGCTTTCTCAACAATTTGTTCTTGACTAGTAACACCACTTGAATGATGATTGATTGGTGTACGAATTTTTACTAAATTACTTGTATTTTTAGAATTATCTGACATTGTTGTTGTTGTTGTTGCTATTGTTGTTAGTGGTGATGGTGGTAATGATAGTAAAGATGATGTTGTTGTTATTGAAGTTGTTGTCCCTAAATTAGTTGTTGAAGAAAGATTTGTTGTACTAACAGTGGCAGTAATATTACTACTAGTAACAGCTGTTGTAACTATTCGACTAGTAGTAATAATAGTGTTATTATTATTAGTAGTAACAGCAACACCATTTGTTGAAGTTGTAATTTGTAAACTTCCTGGTAAAGTATTAACAGCAGTTGCTGAAGGTGTTGAACAAACTTGTTGTTTGTGTTCATCTTCTACATTTTCTTGTGGATCAATAGCATTATCTTTTAAAAAATTGATATAATCAAGTGATTTTGCGCGTTTAGCAAAATTGTATAATTCTAAAATATTACCACCAGTATCAAGAAAATATGATTCCATTAAATGTTCATTATATTTTTCTTTAATTAATTTAGATCGCACTATTCGATGATTCATTACACGTTGAAGTTTTGCTGCATATATATCTTTTTGATCAATTGATGTTGTTGCTATTGTAGTTGATGTTATTGTGGAAGATGGATATGATCTTTTTACAGGTGATTTTCCTATCAATAATGTCGATGATGATGTTGTTGTTGTTGCAGCTGTTGTTGAAACTGTTAAAACTGGTGTTGTTGGCGCTGTTGTCGATAGTGCTACTAAATTTCCTGATGATGATATTGATGACAACGTTGTACTATCACCACTTTTAAATAATTGTAAACGCACATTAGAATTAGTCCGTGGTTTTGTTAAAACATTAACAATTGATTGATTTGCCAAACTTGGTCTTAATGGTGATGATTGATTAACTCGTGATGGACTTATACTAATAATACGTGTTATACCACCACTTTGATTTGATAATGTGCCTGATGAAAGCTATAAAAAAACAAGTATAAGAACTTTGTTTTATTGATAACAATAAATTTATGGTATATACCTGGGCAAGAGCTGGTACTCCATGTGGTTGTGAAGTAGTTAGGACGTATTGTCCTTCTGCTACCTGAGTTAATCTGACAGCAGGGCGCTCTGCCGTAGCTCGTAGGCCCTGTTGGCCATCTCGCGGAGGCAGAGCACCCTGCGTTACCCCCGGAGTTTCGTCACTCATTGCCTACATACCTATTACAGTAAAAAAAAAAAACAACCACATTAAATATTCTCATTATTAAAATTAATATAATTTTGAATTTTAATAAATAAATATCAGACAAATGCCTCGATTGTCCGTCATAAATAGGTAAGAGTTGAATGGAAATTTCTCACTACCTTCAGACAATGGATTTTGTTCATCATGGAAAAAAAACGTAATTCCATTCATCAATAAAATATTGCACAATATTATAAAATTAATTTGATATCTGTTCAAGTAACTGCGTTCAAGTAAAATTCATCAACTTTCAAATTATAATTAATACAACAATTTTATTATTAAATAATTATACACCGGCAAGACTAGTCGTTTTACACGCCATCACTCAAAAAGACAATTGAGTGTAAATCGAGGGGCATATAAAACTCGTTCTACTGTACTTATTCACAAATTTAAATTTTGGAATATTCTGGCACATTCCCAATATGACACGAAATATGATTACTTAACAAGGCAATTTGTTTGCATCGTATTATAACATTACTATACAATCAGAACTTTTAAATAATGTATACCCATTATATTATACACCATATTAGGTATAATTCAATACATGAATGTTTACTAAAATCATGTAAGATTTCATTTTAAAAACGTTAAATATACATGGATAAAATGTAAATATAATTCAGAAATAATCATCTTTTTAACGCAATTGGGACGATTATAAGAGTGGAAAAATTCTACCATTAAAACTAGAACAGGTTTTTGAGTCTGATTTGTTTTTAGATCTATTGTAATTCAATTGCAAAACAATCAAAAATCAAGCCCAAGTAAAAAATGGGTAGATTTTTTGAATTTAAATTCTAGTAATTTTCTTATATGGCACGTACAATTGAATTTAAAAAACCCAAAAACTGTATTTTTCCCAAAAACGTGCCAAATTCTTATGCAACACAACACGTGGTTAGTACAACGCGGATTCTTACAAGACGTTATTCGGACATTTTTACTGTATTTTAAGCAATTTCAAATTATTTAAAATAATTATATTGATAAAAATATTGCACGTGTGGTTTCTTTTCAAAAATTATAGAAAATTTAGACAATGGATTTTGGCGCCAAATTTATGGTCGGTAAATTTTTTTATTGAACACCATGAACTTCAATTAGCACTATTTAATTGAAAAATTTATATAAAAGAATTTTTAATTGAAATTTATAAATGGTGTTGGTTTTCGAATCAAAGGTGCTTTTGTACAAACAAGTAAATTAAAAATGACGCACATTTTCAAAGATTTTAAACAAAAGAATGAATTCTATAGAATAAAAGAAACAAAATTAAAACATTTACCACATTAAATTAAATTTAATAATTTAAATATTATTGAATCAATTTATTTAAACGATGAATTTTTAAATTGTAATTGGAATAGTTTTGGGGGCTATGGAACCGCCACCGTCTACGTTACAATAAAGAAAAAAATCGTTTAAATAAAATTAAACTTTAGGTAATTTCATTATTTTCCAAATAATTATGAATGAATTATTACCAAAATAAAAATATTTTTAATGCGTAATTAATGGTAAAGAATTTTTTTAGAAAAACCACGCCAACATAATGGACGCCAACCAGATATTGGCCGCCATATTTGACCGTTTTGGTTCAATAAGTAACAGAAAGACAGACTCACCATTTTGGATAAATCTCAAAATATCTCACCAATTTACAGTCATCGGTTGTTAAAAATGTATTATTTATATTAAATAAATTAATAATTTCACGTTACAATCAATTTGTACGCGTTGTATTTCGTTAGACATTTTTCCGAATACTTTTTCTCTCTTGTGTTTGCAAAATTTCAACAGAACGGCAACACACCGCCCATTGCAAACATGGCGACCGTACGCTTTCCTGCCTACTGCCAACTTATAGATTTGCTGAGCGTGTATGTGTGTGCGTTGTTGTTATTGTCAGTTGTTCAATCAAAGGCACCCCTGATGCCTCGTCATCCATCAAATTGCGCACGCGTCGACAGAAATGGTGGGAGATTTAGGGATTTTTTATTTTAACCTCAATTATTGCCTGTCTATACTACCAACGATGTAATCATAAAATTACCAAATTTGTTGAAATTTGTTATTTTGAAAATTGTAACCATAAAATAAATGAGTAAATTAAATGTAAATATTCATCAATTATTAACACAAGAGATGATTAAGGTGTTAACAACAAAACAAATAATAACAATCGAAAATTTCCTCGATCAAGATAGCCTATCTCTTGTCAATATCACACGTTTACGTTTCAAGGTACACAAATATCAATTTAATTAATTAATCATCAATTAATTAACCATAACTTCAGGATATCCTAACAATAAAAAGAGCAATAATTAAACAATACTCAGCATATCGACTAAATGCCTTCGATTATTATCAAGAAACACTAAAGAATTGTGCAATCTTCTCCACAGGTATTCCCAAGTAAATATCGGAAATTAATTCGAATTAATTTAATTTCTAATACATTAATTTGTAGTGTGGATAGTATATTAGATGGTGGTCTATTTACTGGTAATATTTATGAGATTTGTGGCCTGCCAGCTTGTGGTAAAACACAATTTGTATTGACAATAATTGCCAATGTTATTACAAAAAATTTCCAACAATTACAACAAATTTATTACATCGACACGAAAAATAATTGTGTTGGTATCAGATTGCGACAATTATTAGAAAAACGACAAAATAACGTAAATTTCTTTTAAATCTCTGAATAATTTTTAAAATTCTCCCATTTCTAGGTCGATAAGTATTTGGAGCGTGTTGTAGTTTTTAATACAATCACACGATACGAACTGTATGATGTTTTATTAAAAATCAAACAAAATTTAGAAAATAATCTTAAATTACGTTTAATCGTAATTGATGCATTACCAACATTATTCTTAAATATCAATGATCAAATTGATAATAACATCTATTTAAATCGTATTATTAAATTATTACACCGAATCACTGTAAAGTATCACATTGTTATTATAGTAATCAATTTATTAAATAGTTGGAAAGATGAGAATTATAATGGACAAAGAACTATGTGTGGTAAGTATTGGAAGAGTATACCGAATGTACGTTTAAAAATTAATAAACGAGAATTAAATCAATTGCAATTATCAATAATTGATGGAGATTTCTTAACAATTAATAAAAATTGTAAGCTAAACATTACAGATGAAGGAATAAAGTAGTTTAAATTTACCGCTTTTTTCGCAACCCTAACAGTAACCATTGAACTCATGGTTACCGGTATTCCACAACGTTGCCAAAGTTACTCAAAAATCAAATTGTGTTTCATATTTTTAAACAATTTTACAAGTTTTTATTATAATTCTTTATACTGAAAAGTTTGCTAATAGATTTTTTTATTATTTATAGCTACTTAATCCAGTTAAGAGATTTATTAGTTGAGAATTAACAAGGCATTTCAAATTTCGCGCTTATTTCGTGGTAAGCTGTAGTTGCAATTGTTTATGTCACTTAATCATAACCTAATTGTTCTGTAATTGTCCTCTTTTATCTATAAATAAATAATTGAATTGATTTAAATGGTTTTTTGATAATGTCCCTTGTACCAGACTATGAGGATTCATCGAATTCTTCAAAAGATTCATCATTATCTAGTCATTCAGATGAAAAATTAAGCACCGAGTAAGTAACGATGTTAGAAAATTTATCGTAAATCGTAATAACTTTTAACTAATAAAAATATTCTTGAAATTCAATAGAAATCCAATTGAAACCAATAAAAGTTCAGCTGTTTTAATATTTTCCAGCTCGAATACAGATCACCAAACGAAACCATTAAAATTACCAACTCCAACTTTTCTACTCAGTGATAACGAAAAGAATCTAGAAGCAACATCATCGGTCTTTAAAAATCCTTATGCTGAAGCTGAAAACGCCAAAGAAGCTATTTTACAGAAACACGTAAAAATGGTGCAGAATAAAAACAATATTACGGCAATTAACGGTAAACATATCTGTTGGAATTATCGCAAAATGGGCAGGTAAATTTGCTTGAAAATCGATTGATTAGAAGTGTATCGAATTGATTTGTTGCAGGTGTCGTTTCGGACACAATTGTAAATATGCTCACGATTCTGATTTACAACTAAACACATGTGCGATTAGTAACGGTGATGGTGAGGTACAACAAGATCATCAATCTTCTG
Source organism: Mylabris phalerata (assembly GCA_020740385.1). Classification (NCBI taxonomy): domain Eukaryota; kingdom Metazoa; phylum Arthropoda; class Insecta; order Coleoptera; family Meloidae; genus Mylabris; species Mylabris phalerata. The sequence goes on along the minus strand of JAJEOX010000223.1, from coordinate 4,932,874 downwards.
AAACGGGTAAAATATCGAAAATTGTAACCGAAAATAAGGAGAAACGTCGTAAACGACCGGGTCTATCTGATTCTGTGACACCAAGTAAAAGAGTTGTAAAAAATTATTATAAATTGAAACAATAACAAAAAATTTACGTGGTTTTAAAATGGACTTTATTATCGCACTGATTCCCTACAATATCCATCAATTAAAGTTCGAATATTTTCTAGAAATGTAAAATATTATTGAAGGTGTAATGCGATAGTTGAATAGTTAAATTTGAAGTAGAAGGGCTCATAAAATGGCTTTAATCTCGTACAAAATGGAGATCCTCTCTCAGTAGTTATAAAAAAGTACTTTTATATAAATTTTTAAATAAATATTCAAGTTATCAACCACCTTAATTTAATCAAATTTCCGGCGCCTCCACCGAAATTGATTGAAAGGTAAAAAATCTTCAGATTATTATAAGTAAAGAAGTAGATAGCATGAATTTTGATTCAATAAAGCAATTTAGTCTCATTATTGAAGAAATTATCGAGTAAATCTAGCCAATTTTCCAGAATTTTGTCAATTTTTCGGGTATGGACCTCTATTTATACAGAGTGAGCCAAGTGGTTGTCCTATTAGAAGATAAAGAAGTTCTAATTGATGAAAGTTTCTGAAATTTGGTATGCCGCCGTTTTTCCACCTGAACTACACCTGGAAAATATTTTCGTTGTTCTATCAACCCCCGGTGTACGGGGTAGTAGTGCACCCTAGTTTCTTATTTTAAATGGAATGGTATATTTTTTATTCCACATTTAGATTCTACGATAAAAATGAAATGGACTTTGATAACATGACCTATGGTCTAGCGTTAATAGTTTTTCAGGAATTTCGACTTTTTCTGAGAATTTTGATTTTGTAGTGTTTGATTGAAAAATTCATATCTCGGAAAATATTGTTTCTAGACAATCCAAATTTGGAAATCAAATTGCCCAAACTATCTACTTTATGCTAAATTTAATAGAATTAAATTATCTTTCAGCGTTTAGCTGAAACCTGTTTTTCTTTTAGCCAATTTTCAAAGCCCAAAAACTTTCTTATTTTAAATGGAATGGTATATTTTTCTTTCCACGGTTAGATAGAGAAAAAAAATTCTGCATCGAATCATATTAGCATTTCCTATATTTATTCCTGATAATTTTTCAGTTATTCAAGATTTTCGATTTCTAATAATTTACCCCTTGATACGAAATACTAAAACATAGTAGGCTTGGCGGAACAGTCTTCAGTCACAATTAACATCTAAATAATTAATTATTTTTAGATTTTTTAATTAACAAATCATAGAAAAATTTGAGAAATAATTAAACTAAAATTAATTGTATTTTCTTTTCATGTAAAATTGGCAGAAATCGCTGAAAAAAACATACAAAATAATCATTCTTAACCTCAAATGTGACAGTTATTGTAATTTTGCTAAGCCTCCTATGCATTTCTTAATAGTTATTATTAAGTCATAGACAACTAGACACTAGTCAGTTTCAGACTAAGGAGAAAACTATTGAAAATCGAAAATCTTAAATAACTGAAAAACTATCAGCGATAGGTATAGGGAATGCTAATACAGTTCGATGCAGAATTTTTGTCTCTATCCAACCGTCTAAAGAAAAATATACCGTTTCATTTAAAATAAGAAAGATATTGCGTTTTGAAAATTGACTGAAAGAAAAATTTATTTCGGCTAAATACTGAAAGATAATTCATTTCTGAAAAATCTGGCGTAAAGTACATAGTTTAAACTATTTGAGTTCCTAATTTGGATTATCTATCAACAATATCTTCAAACATATGAATTTTTCAATCAAACACTACAAAATCAAAATTTTTTTAAAAAAGTCGAAATTCCTAAAGAACTATTACCGCTAGACCATTGGTCATGTTAACAAAGTCTACTTCATTTTTATCATAAAATCTAAATATGGAATAAAAAATATACCATTCCATTTAAAAAAAGAAAGTAGGATGCGCTACCCTATACACCGGGGGTTGATAGAACAACGAAAATATTTTCCAGATGTAGTCCAGGTGGAAAAACGGGTGCATACCAAATTTCAGAAGTTTTCATCAATTAGAACTTCTTAAACTTCTAATAGATCAACCACTTGGCTCACTCTGTATGCTTCGAAAAGAAAATGCTAGTATAGGCAAGCCAATATACAAGTATGAGCTTCATCTAGGTGAATGCTAAACAGAGATGGGTAGGTTCATTATATATCTATTTCTTATATTTGTAATATAACCTCAAAAAGTGACGTTTATCAGTAGTTTATTTTTTTGTTGTTTTTCTGATAAGATGATGATGTCAAATGAGATTTACCATGAGAAACAGATAAAAGAATTGTGTGCATTACATGCCCTTAATAATTTATTTCAAACGAAAGATGCGTTCACAAAATTCGAATTAGATATAATTTGCCATCAATTATCACCAGATAATTGGATAAACCCGCATAAATCTATATTGGGACTCGGTAATTATGATATAAATGTTATAATGAAAGCTTTACAATCCAGAGGATATGAAACTGTATGGTTCGATAAGAGAAAGTATGAAATTTATTGTAGAAATCGAGTTTTTCTGATCCGGTTATTGTTTTATAGAGATCCGAATTGTTTGAATTTGAAGAATATTTGTGGGTTCATTTTGAATGTGCCCAGTGATTATAAGTTTAGTTTTATTACATTACCGTTGAGACGTCGACATTGGATCACAATTAGGCAATTGAATGGTGTTTTTTATAATTTAGATTCGAAACTAGAATCGCCCCAAATTATTGGAAATGTACACAATTCTATAAGTACGATTATTAATTTAATTGTTATAATTGTAGGAGGAGGAATTGCTGTTGTATTTGAAAGAGGAGTTGGAATGTAAGGATAAAGAGTTATTTTTAGTTGTTGAAAATGATGTGGAAAAGAATCAAAGTTGGTTATTAGAACAAACAAATTGTAATCGATTAGAACAACAACAACAAGGGCGTGATTGTGAGATTATACAATTAAAAGATATAACCTGTGAGAATGTTAACGTTACAATAAATCCGCTGTGCAATAATCGAATAGAACCAAATCAAATGGTAATCAAATAGAATTATCACAATTTTTATAAATTTTCGTTTATTAAATGTACCATTTATGTGTTCAACAAAATATCATTCAAATCAGGTACATGTAATCGTTTATTTCACCTCCAATCTCGTTTTAGCTACAATAAATCATCAGTACAATTGGAATTTTTCGGTAAGACAAGCCGTTCAGAATCTAAATGTAATTGTTGTAATAAATTATAAATATGCGAACGTAATTTCGCATTAATCTCCAGTTGTCTCGCCCATATCCAAATTAAATCGGTATGTAATAGACCATAATTTGTACACGACCATAATATAGCGTAATTATCATAATCAGTATCGATGATTTGATAATAACCGGTACCTGGCAAATATTTATTCAACATTTTCGGCAATTTACTGATCACTTTGTAATTTAATATTGTCGGATCACGTTTGGTTTGTGTCGCTAGGCCTTCACTGACCGTTAGACTGTCTGACCTGAAATTCAAGAAATTCCTAATTAATTCGTTTATTAATTTGTTTCTAGTGGTGGAGAATTGGAAGTACCATCGATTTTTCGCATTCACTGATACTTTAAGTTGGTCGTGCCGTTTTGTTTTCAATTCAACCGTAACACAACTCGATATGATTTGCATTAAATAGAACGAACGTTCGATTTCGTACCATTGTCCGGTGAACTAAATGCAAATTTCAATAATTTCTATTAACTCGATTGAATTTCTAGATAAACTCACTCTGGTTATGTTGAAATCCTCCATGTATTTGATACGAGGACATCTCCCAATACCTGTACACAATATCGGTAATGGCAGATTCGATAATACAACAACAATCATTAGAAATTGTCTTTGATAGAACATCGTAAACATTTGGAATTTCGGTTTCTTGTTTAATTAATCACAGGACGTTTAAAGTGCCGGTCATTTTTCTCGTGTCGTCGTAACCGCCACCGTCTCACCTTTCACATTATTTGATTTATTAATAAATTCAAGAAAAAAATCGAAATTTGCATAAAATTGTAAAACAATAGCTAATTCATAATTAATATAGGAAGTAAATATGGAGAGAGAAAAGAGAATGTGCTATGCAAAAATTTTTAAAATGCTAACGAATCGTTCAATAACTGAATCTGAATTATGTTTATTTCTTAATTTGTTATTATCACAATGAATATTTCAATTACGTCAATCTATTATCGTTCTATTATTTATAGATTATCTCCTTTGTTTTCGGTTTAATTCCGTATAAATAGGCCAAATATTGTTGTTTTTCGTTCTTCCCGATTTATTTTAACACTACTGAATTTTGCGACAATATTGTAATCGTCAGGGGGCCTGGACTAACCCTGTTTAGGAGCCCATTCAACTAGTCCAAGTTCAAATCAATTGCAACGAAAAACTGACTTATTTCTTATGATTAAACACGGAAAATTGTAAACACTTCTTTATTTCTATACAGTTGGGCTCAAATGAGACTCTGATTGAAGGCGGCTCGGGACTGTAGTCCACAAAGACCGTTGGTTGTTTTCGGTTTTTGCAATTTTATTTAAAAACGAAAATTTCCAATTATCGCCGTCTATAATTAGATATCCTTCAACTATTAAAATTCGAAGAACACACGGTTCGATATTGACTTAATTGCATTGTAATTTACAAAAATGCAAAAATTCACAGAGAAATATAAATACGACGCAAATTGTTAATCGAAATCTAATCTAATTAGAATTTTCATCACAGACCATTAAACAATAGATAATGTTTATGTTATTATTAAATAATTGCTATTATATCAACATCCATATACTGTTTTTGTTATTATTCGATAATTTTGTTTTAATTGCTTGTTGTTAATCAATTACAGGGACGCATTAAATACCAAATAAGCCCCTATTGAAGTTATAACAACTCGAAAGTAATTCCAATTTACGGTTTTGTGCTTCAAAATTTGGATTAAAAACGAAAAATTTAACTCGAAAAATTTTCCATTTTGTTGGTTTAATACCAAAATTCAAGGCGGCAGTATTTCCAAACTTAAAATTGCATTAAAAATGCAAATATCATAAGAATACCTTAAAATATAGAGATTTAGACTAATTATAATTATCACTAAATTTTTATCATTTAAAGCCCACCTCTCCCGCTATAATTGACTATTTGGCAAATCTACCAATAGATGGAGTTGTTTTGCGTTATACCGGACATCTATTGGCGTCAAGTCAAATTAACAATAGAAGGATTATCAACAATCTGTTTTTTATCAATAAAACTAAAAAGTTATTTATTTAAACAAATTAAACGACGATAATGTACAAATATGGAATTGGTGATGTACAAAGACTTAATAGCAACGACAGCATCAATTTGTACAATTCTCCAATTTCTGACTGGAATGTAAGTTGTACACTTATTGCTCCGTTTACTCTTGATTAAATTTTCTTAATTTATTTTGTAGTTTAGTTTGCATTAGAATTGTACAGAATCGTAGTACTGGCGATATATCTTCGTTCCCATTTGTTAGCGGTTGTCTATCCACATGTTTATGGTTACGTTATGGTTTTTTAATACAGGAACATTCGATTATTTTAGTGAATACAATTGGGGCCAGCTTATTTCTTAGTTATATCATCACATTCTTTCTCTACAGTATTAAAAAGGTTTATATTTTGAATATTAATCGTATATCGTTCAATTGTATAAATTTCCATTCGATTCTAGTCAATCGTGGTACGTCAATTTATCGGTTGTACAATTTTCCTTTTAATAATCCTCGTCTATATCGATCAAGAACAAACCGTGACTGGTGCAAAAGAACATTTGGGTATAATTTGTTGTTTTGTAACGATTTTATTTTTTGCTGCACCGTTGGCATCATTTTATCATGTTATAAAAGTGGCAAATACTGAAAGTCTACCATTTCCGATAATTCTATCGAATTTTATTGTCTCATTTCAATGGTTAATTTATGGCTTTATTTTACATGATACTTTCATTATGGCAAGTATTTTATTATTAAAAATATCAATAGTTATATAATTTATTGTTTTAGATACCGAATTTTATCGGTTGTGTTCTATCCAGTATCCAATTGACATTATTCTGTGTGTATCCAGGGAAATTGAAAACAGATTATTTGGACCTTATCTAGTCAAATTTCAATTTATTGTAAACAATATTACTTGTAATAATAAAATAAATAAACCCAGGTAGTATAGGCAACACAATATTCGAATCGGTGTCAATAGGCAGTGGTGCAAGTTGTACGAAATTCAAATATTGGAGAATTCGATTAAAACAAATCAGTTGTTTTATTTGAATAAATTTAAATTCAGGCATATAAGTTGATTCAGAAGCAATTTTCAAATTATTTCTATTTAAACTCACAAGTAAAAATATTAATTATAGATTAGATAAGATAAATAAAATAATTACTATGAGTAAAATCACTAATAGTAATAAAAAATGAATTTATATTAGCATAATTCATTAAGGGGTAGTTTGGGATAGTCATCCATATATCATTTGAAAGGTTATTCAAATGCCTTCAAAACCCACATAAATACGATTTCAAAAAATAATATGCATAGCCAAAATTCACCCCTAAAATTACAACACTTAAGAATTATTTCTGGGGTAACAATTGAAAATAATGAAAAACCCTCGAACAGGTAGCTTTTATTTTGTGATTTTCTACTACTACAAAAAATTTCGTATTGCTATGTTTTACCATGGGGTGTAAAATTGCAAAAAACGTAAAAAAACGGCACATAAGTGCCTGTCATTTCCACCCCCCAACAAGATATTGACAATTGGTTTCTGCCACGTTGTAGCCTTCACAAATGTCTATCAGTTTTTGAATCATCAAAAAATATTGAACCGTTCTAGAGATATTGCGAAAAAACTGATTTTGCAGGGGTAACTTCAGCCCCCATTTTCTCCCTTAAACTTGCGTATGGGTACGAATGACAAAACACGCATCTCGTAGAATAGAATGAAGTACTTATATACCAAAAATCATCAAAATCGGGAGTTTCGACTTCGTAAGGTTTAATTGTCAGTTTAGAGCCAGCGTTCAGATGGAAAGGAACTAAAGTACAGTTGAAAAAACGATGATGAGAGAAGCTAAGTCATTAATTTACTTTTTCCTATTTTGCGTTGGAAATAAAATCATTTCCACACTAAAAGTATTGAAGCAATGGAAATTTCCCAACTACTTTAAGTGTGGAAAATCTGGAATAATTTATTTTTTCGAAGTTGGTAACACTGTCGACTATCTCAAATGTCATTCTTTGACATAAATGCAGACCACTTGATTGACGTGAAAACAACTTTTATTCATTTCAAATTATTTTTACACCATTCTTGAAAATTTTGATAACAATGTTCATATTTTATTTTTGATTTACCGGGAAGTAAATCATTGATACCATTTTCAACAATATCACGTAATTCTGGTGGAGTACACGATAATTCGTCACACATTTTTACTTTATTAAGGGCCACTTTTACAAAGCAAGTATAATTTAGAGAATAACTATCCAAGGAATAAATTTATACTCTATTTTATTCTAGGTATTACTTAAATTCGATTTTACAATGCGCTTTTGGTTATTAGATAGTTAGGTTGGTATTACAAAATCACATTGCGCATGACCACGCTCAATAAGTTTTGTAATGTTTGAAAACCAAGAATCCATTTTTACTCAAAATATGGGATTTAATTAACAAATAATACAAAAAACTCAAAATCAATTCCCATATAATAAATACAAAA